>VXAL01016952.1:363392-474490 GCA_013399475.1 Chauna torquata
CTACATTCAGGAGAAGGCACAGGACAACACTAGCAACTCTTTAGGTAATACTGAAGGCTATTACATATCAGTGAATGTTGGATGATCGTCAGAATAAGTGGCAAATGTGAAACAAGCGGTAACAAATAAATGTTATTTAAATAAGTGGCTGTTGAATAATGATCTTGTCTCTGTTGTAAGAAGTCTGGATTCTCCTTTAAGCTTTGAGTGTTACATAATGCTGTTGACAGAATTAGACCATTGGTGCATAAAAGTCACTGTCTTGACAACTGAAACAAGACATCTAGACATACAAGTTTACAGAAGAATAGATGTTCCACTTTTTGGTGAATATGCTAAAAATAATTACAGAGACCACCACGCATCTTTCTTAACAGTTCAAATGCAACAATACTTTAAAACAGCATATAATCATCTTTGATTAGTGGTCGAAGAAAGTAAGTTTATCCATAGCTGACATCTTTGATGCCACATTTTTTCTATGGAATTTTTTGTGATGTGTTTTGCAATTTTTTTTTTAAAACGTTCCAAGAGAAAAAAAAGGGATAGAGTGTAAAAGTTGATTTTACTGTTTCCCTTGCAGAAAATTCAATGGGCCCATTCAACAGTTCAGGATAAGAGGAAAGAGACCACACTTACTCAGCTACTGTATTGATCTTAATAGGCATCGCTAAGTTTTCATATAATGCTATACCAAATGCTTTACAGTCAAAATACAGGTTCAGAAGCTTTTATGAATATGTGATGTTCCTGTTGGCTAACCTTTTGAACAGGCTTAAAAGCATGCACTTTCAAGTTATTTTAAATTTAGAAATAACAGGCTTTTTGTTGATTTGAGAAAGTAATAAATAAAGAACTTGTCTTTATAACTTGTAATTCACTTATTTAAAATTTTAATTTACTATTTTTAATTGACTATTTGATCTGCAGCAACATCCAAGGCATCCTATTATCTTAGAAAAGAGCAAATGAATGCAAATTGCTGACAGCTGATTTGCACATCTTCTGGTCCACTCCAGGTCCTTCAGAATAAAATAGATTCAGATTCTAATTATAGCTGCAAGAAAAATATATGGGAGATAATTTTAAAAACCACTTCAGTGTTCAAATATTTCATTTGAAAATGTATTGCCAACAGGGAGATGAACTAGAAGATAATCCTTCAACAAGATTGAGCAATAATTGCAATTTGCTTAGTCTAAATTATAATCTTTTTGCATTGCTTTAACTATAAATGATATTCACTTTTCCTTATGTGCAAGTGCGCATATATATTATTCTATTAATTCTAGGGAACCAATTTTGTAAACCATAGTTTGAAAGCACCAGCACCCAGAAATACATAGAAGTAGCAGACCTGGAAGATAAGTTCAATATCTTAGCAAGAAGCTCGTCTTCAAGTATAGCTTCATGAATAATAAGAGTTGATTACCATACCTTATAAAACACATGGGAGAAAGGAAGGAGGGTCACCAACATCATTCAGTTCCTCTTGCCAACTTTCCCCACAGTGTCGAGTATTTTACCTTTATAGAACATACTCCACAGGCCTTATCTCTGGAGATCTTGGGGAGATGCTTGCTACTTTGAGAAAGTGAGGTTTTTTTTGTTGTTGTTTCTGCTGTCTAGTGGTAATTTTTCATCTGTCATAAGAAGAGTTGGAAGAGTACTAGAAGTCTATTTCCCAATTCAGGCAACTCAGTTTTTGCTTCTTTCTACTTAAAAGGATCCTCCTATCTGTGAAATTCCTGTTCCCCTGTAGTGGACTGTCACCTTCAGAATTCCTTCTCTGCAGAAAACAGATTTACCAAATTCAAAATGTCACCTGTTGGATTACTGCCACTTCCAACCAGTGCTTCAGAGACTTCAGACTCAAACTGTAGGGCTACTTCTGTGAATCAAGCCTCTGCTTATATGCATACGATTGTGCTTATTCGTCCTTATCACCTGCGTGTTTAATACTTTCGCTTGCACAGCTTATAAAGTGTTTGCCATGCATTTTGTTTTTCGTATGAGCCTGTCAATCACGGTACTTTAAAAAAAAAAAAGGTAGATGCTGATGGCTTACAAGAAACCAAATTGAATTTTGACCAGACAAATAAATAGGTTTCTCTGCTTTTTTACTGCATATTGCTACTGTTTCCCACAAAGAAAAAATATGCTTGCTTTCTGATACCAATCATTAACCCTAGCATAGTATGTGTACTCACATCTGTGTCCAGACTTTTTCTGTTTAGAGTTCACCAGTAAAAATGACAACTGCTGCATCCTGGGTACTAGAGGATGCTAACACCTGTCTGATTTCTTTACCAACTGCCTGTCCCTATCCTCTTACTGTACAAGTGTTCTTCTGTTACAATTCTCTTCTGTGCCTCTTGTAACTTTGGCAGAAGAGGTCTTTGAGCCAGTGAGCAAGGCAGTGAAGAGAAAGCACTATCCAAGCAGAGTGCAGCAGGTAATCATCAACTCTCACCATTCTAGTTCTGTAACATAGTTACATAAAATATCCACCTCTCTTACCACCTACTAATAAAAGGACCGATTTCTTTTTGGCTTACTGAAGAAAGTCTTGCAGACGGTTTTGAAGTGATAATACAGTATATTTGCTCAAGAACAAGTTCCTTGTAAAGAGAATGCATGAAGTAAGTACAGCAATACTTGCTTGAGAAACAAGCATACAAGGCAAATGGGCTGGCAGCCTTAAAAGAATGAAAGGGCCTGATAGAAGCAACATCTTTTTCCTGAAGCAGATTATTGTAAAATGTTTTATGAAAGTGTAAACAACTCATTTTTTTCCAAGTGTTTGCTGTGAAATGTATACTTAGTTGATTTTTGAATTATTAAGTGGAAATGAAGACTTCGTAGACTATTTTCAAACCGAAAGAACTAGATCTTGATTACAGAGAGTGAAAGGTAAGATCAACCAAGCTTGAAAAAGTAGTTTAAGGTAGTTTAGAAACCATTCGGTCAACTCTAAGGTGACAGATGGTAAGATTACTTGATAGTCTGTAACAAACAACAACATTTTTGTTGATGCTACTGTAGGTATAAATGCACTTCTTTAATCCAAGCTCTGCATCTTTTGAATATCCTGGTCCATTTGGTATGTTGGCCCTGTGCTGCTTTGAGGGAGTATAAAGGGAGGAAGCAAAACTGAACTGTTAGTTTGATTATTGCTCATATCGTTGAGATTTGTTCTGGAGAATTCAGCTGTATCCACCAGCACTACCCAGACACGAACGCTGTGTTTGTGCAAAGAGCAGCATGGAATCCAGAGGACTTTCTCCTGATGCCGCTCCTTCCCACCCTGTTAAAGAGAATGCAGACCTCAACATTTAAACTATCATTGCACTCTGAAGGCTGGCCGTAAAGCTGATAATCTGGCCAGTAGCAGTGAAATACCACCTTAAACAAGTTTGTCAGTCCCAAGGTAAAATGTTATCTCAACTCCTGCAAGTGAAGATAAGTTGGTAGTTAGAGATTACTTCACAGAATGGAGATGTGGACTGAAATGGCAGAATAGGCAACGGATATCATCATCTGTTTCTATGCTTAAAAAGTCATCCTGTTCTTCCATGGGAGTAATCTTCCCAGTCTTTACTTTACAAGTAAAAGGAGGCTTTTGTTAGGGTTTGTTGGCACAGTTGTAATTGTGACAACTCACGCTTTCACCTTTTACCTGAGGGTTCATCCCTTCTTGCAGCTGTGGGTTATTTGGATTGAATTGTTGTGGTCCCGGACCACAACCATTACAAGCTCTGTGCCTCCTGGTTAGAGACATCTGGCATTTTCAGACAAATCCTTGCTGCCATCAAAAATGTGCCAGCATTGAATGTTGTTCCAGTGTTAGTACCCTCGTAGATTTGGCAGCGTAGTTACAGAATCAGAACTTGTTGCTCTAGGAAGGATCTGTTGTGTTCATTGTCATTGTCTAACACCAAAAAAAATGCCAAATTTAATGGGAATAAACCAGAACTGACAGCCAATATCTAATCCAAAATCAATAAACTGCTTTACATTAGATTTGCAGCTAAAATAGCAGCTGGCAAGTGAGAAATTCATTCCTCCTTTAATTTCGCTTCATATATCAAATTCTTTATAGAAGAATTTAGAATAGAGAAAGAAGTGGACTTATCATTTCTATGAATATAGTAGAAAAAAATCTTCAGAAATAGTGGAGAACAGGTTGAACTCTTACATCCCCATCCCAACAGTTGAAGAAAGTCTTCGTCCTTTTCTACACCCGAGGAAACTAAACAAGCACGTACATCCCTGCACTCTGCCTGCATTATTCCACCTCTGCAAATTCAGAACTAGTTCATAACTCTTGACTTGACAGTCTCAGACTCCTCACTGAGCTGTGCTCTCAGTGTAGGGTTGCCAGTATCAGGTGCTGTTTATCAGTCATTGGGGCATCAAGAATTTTTAGCAGGTGCCTCACTGTCCTTATTAACAATGATAAGGGCTTAAAGTTTACTGTTGTTTAGATGGCTGGCTGAGAAGAGAACAGGCTTAATCTAAAACTAGAAAGCACAAACTATACACTGATAAAATAGTGCCTGAATTTGTCTTTATCAGTCAATTTACCTATGCTCTTGAAGTTTGACATCTCTAAGGCAATTGTGCCTTATCTTTTGATCCTGTATCAACAGGCCTAATTTTTTCATGTTGTTCCCGTATGTTTATAAGCAAATGAGACTTCTGTAAATTCCATAGTGCTGTCTCAAAGAGATTAGATAGATAGTTGAATTATTTAGTGTGTTAGCACACACTGTAAGTTTTGGGTTGTTATTAGAACTCTCAAGCAACATCTTTGGTCTGCTTCAAAAATGTTCCAGTATTCAAAGTTTGTGAAACTGCTGGATCAGTCTCTTCCTTTTTATTAAATGTTGTTTACTGAACTTGATGCTAGTTCAGTGGCAAAGTTGAGAGAACAATAGTGTTCTTGAGGGATACAGCTACTACCATCTTTGACAGGCAGGTGCAGTGGGATGCATATCAGCACAAACACAAAGAAAAGGTAATTGTCACTTACCTTGTAGTAACTGTGGTTCTTTGAGATGTAATCAATACAGATCCCACAGTTTTTGCCTTTGAAGACTTCAAATTCCAGCTGTTTTGAATTATGAGGGAATGGCTAGACGTTCATGTCGAATTTTCCCCTTTTGACCTCCCAGTGGAGCATGAAGAGGCACAGGGCATGTACATAGTACCAGCAGACAGAGCTGTTAGTGATGTTCTAAGCTCATGGCTTGGAAGGGATGCACTTCTAGAGAAAGCTATTTCAAAATAAATGTCACTTTTTTTTTTCCTGTGAAGTATTAAAAGTGGTAAGAATCCAGCAAAGTTAGGAGAGGTGATTTAGTCCTCCAAGAAATATACTGAGTTTGAATCATGAAATATTTAGCTATTTGCAGTCTTTCACTGCTGCCAGTGAAGTGAACTAATATAAGAGATAGTAGAATTTTACCCTGGGGATTTTGATGAAATATATTAAAACAGGAAAAATCATCAGTTGATTAATACATAAATAAGAATTTCAGCTGAAGTAGGGCCGAAATAGTGTTGGCTAATTCTAGCAACATGCCGAGAATGGTGCATTTTGGTCAGATTTATGTTTTAACAAGAGGTGGGAGGGGAAAAAAGAAATAAGGTTTTAGGGTCAAGGAACAGTCTACATTATCACGCTTTGACAGGCAATTTAAGGTCTGAGAAAGAAGAGTAATAGTAGAGTCAGAGACTTGGAACAAAGAGAATATGTCATCTCTAGTGGGGATTTCGGTCTTTGAAGCATTCAGTAATAGGTCTTTGGTTGCATTCTGTTTTTTTGTTTTGATGGTGCTGAGAGGGAGAGCTTAAGGCACAGACCTGGCACAGAGGGTCTTAATGCTGCGATGTTTGCTATCTCCCTAACTAAACTTACATTGCAATCTGTTTGTATTTAAGTAAGGGTTGCCATCGTCAATACAGAGAGATTGAAAGATTAGAGATGAAACCAAATAGAATGAATAATTGCCTATCATTAGGATAGAAGGAATGAATAACGTCGACTATAGCAGTGATCTATTTCAGAGACAAAAGGAGCAGAAGAAACAAGATGCAGTGAATCATCTTCCTTGTATTCTGCTATTCTATTAGTTAAAATACATTATTACAGAAAAATTTTCCGTTGTATTTTTATTTCCTAGTAGCACCGAAGGACTATTTCATCTTCAGAGATAACTGCTGTCATAGAATTAACAAATCCATGTTATACCAAAAGCAAATTAAGAGTAATTATAATAAAATTAATTTTTAGTGGTATCATAGAGTCATTGGAAGAGAAGAAAACAGACCAACAGACAGCAAGAAACAGCATACATTATGTGTATTGTGGTATATCATTAAGGTGAATTTTTTTTCCGTATTTTTCCTCCAAAAGTTTAGACAGGCGGTTTAGAATCACAGAATGGTTGAGGTTGGAAGGGACCTCTGGAGGTCATGTTGTCCAACCCCCCTGCTCAGGCAGGACCACCTGCTTGCCCAGGACCATCTCCAGATGGCTTTGGACGATCTCCGAGGAGGGAGACTCCACAGCTTCTCTGGGCGATCTGTTCCAGTGCTCGATCACCCACACAGTAAAGTGCTTCCTGATGTTTAGATGGAACCTCGTGTTCCAGTTTATGCCCACTGCCTCTTGTCCTATCTCTGGACACCACTGAAAAGAGCCTGGCTCCATCTTCTTTGCACCCTCCCTTCAGGTATTTATAGACATTGATGATAATGCCCCCCTGAGCCTCCTCTTTTCTATGCTGAACAGTCCAAGCTCTCTCAGCCTTTCCTTATAGGAAAGGTGTTCTAGTCTCTTAATCATCTTTGTGGCCCTGCATTGGACTTTTTCCAGTATGTCCATGTCTTTCTTGTACTGGGGGTGGCCAGAACTGGACACAATACTCCAGGTGCGGCCACACCAACACTGAGTGGAAGGATCTCTTCCTTTGACCTGCTAGCAACCCTTTGCCTAATACAGCCAAGAATACCATTAGCCTTCTTAGTGGCAAGGGCATGTTGCTGGCTCATGTTCAATATGGTGTCCACCAGGACTCCCAGGTCCTATTCTGTAAAGTTGCTTTTCAGCTAGGTGGCTGCCTGCCTGTACTGGTGCCTGGAGTTGTGCCTTCCCAGGGTTTATTCATTAATCCCTGGTGATATCAAGGTTCCCTGAGCAGTTACCCCTAACACTGGAAGGTTGACTCTGTCTTCCATAATTAGCTTATCTAAACATTTTAAATCAGTATCACCTTTCTGATAAACATGATCATGCAGAATTAGGTACTTCAGAAACCTACTTTACGCATTGTCATTACCACAGCAGCTAAGTACCCGGTGTCTCCAGCTCTGCTAATGGTCTTGGCCTTGTTCTGTAGACTAGCACATGGGATGAGCACGAAACTTGAGGTTACACCGGGTGTTGGTGACACCATGGAAAAAGGTATTAATGTCTTAGGTTAGCCCTATAATGCCCACAATACCCTCCTTCCTCTCCTCTTACATTGTTTTCCCTTTATGGCTAACCAGAACAGATCCATCTACTGTCATTTATTTCAGTAGGTCATTTAGGAGCTCACTTAAATGATTTGTCTCTTTAGAAGGATGAAAAATAAAAAAAGAGAAAAGGACGTAATTACTGGCTATCCTCTTGAACATTGATTTGGGACCAGTAAAAGACTCAAAATGAGAGTAGTGAGCTTTTTGTCAACTGCATTCACCAAAAGCACTGTGTCATTAAAGGACAGTGGTAGTAATTACTTAGTGCCATTGCTGAGTTGAACTATTAGTCTGTGAATGCCTGTTCCTGTAATTTAATTTTTTAATGTATGACTTTCTATTCTGCTGCAAAGTATGGAAAGTCATTATTTGCGCGATTTGTCATTGTGGTTAAGAGCATCTAATAACCTGTATCCTTCACCACCAGCAATGCATCTGTTTGGCCTCAACTGGCAGTTGCAGCAAACTGAAAATGATACATTTGAGAATGGAAAAGTGAATTCTGATACTGTGCCAACACATCCTGTAACAGTACCTGCTGGAGAAAATGGTAAGTGAAACACACCAGTTGCTTTACTTCTTTTAGAGCGTTTCCTTTCTTTGTGTTTTGTTTACATCACCAGACTTTAGCACTTTTCCTCCAAAACTGTGTATATTTAAATGAAAGTAGAGAGCCTTTGAAAATAAGAGTAATTCTAAATAGCCATGCAGATACTAAACAGGAGTTGTATTTCAATTGAAAAGAACACCTAACCTAACATGTGAAGGTAGCTATGAATCCTCAATGATAATCTTGATCTTTTTAGGAAAGCTGACTGTCAACCAAAATTCCTCCTGGAAATTTGCATGCAGTATTGGATGAGGATAGAAAACCTCTCGTCACAACCACAGAAGTAAAAATGCTCACTCTAAAATCCTTGATACCTAATAATTGTTGCACAGTCCTCAGAGGAGGTGAGATGGTGCTGATGCTGGCTTGGACCATCCTCCCTGAGGGTTCCCAGGCTGCAGAAATGGCCACAGCAAAGCCAGGGTGCCCAAGGTGACAGGACACACTATTTCATAAGGGGGACCTGATACCAAGATTCAATCTTTGGGAGTCCCAGTGAGCTCTGGATAGTTTTCAGACAAAAGCCTTGTCTGTGACAGAGGGACATAATCAACCCTTTTCTAAAGAGTTAGCATCAGAAGAGGCTCTGCAGGAGGGTTTGCGTATTTTCAAAGCTTCTCTGTTAGTCGTGTGTAGAAGGCAACTCATGACCAAGGATCTTCCTACGGCATGATGACCTTACTATGGAATGCCTCTTGTTTTTTTCTATGGATGATGAGGGCTTTTTCTTTTGTTATTTCTCTCTGAAACATAATAGGTCATGTATAATATGTTCATTTGTTTTCTCAAAATGTCTAGCGTATAATATTGAGTCTGAATCATCCAGCCAATATATAAAACAAAAAAAAAAATTATTAATTTTGTTGTAGGAGCTTTTAAAATACAAACCACATAAAGAGATTATTTTTTATCGACTTTTTTCCATGTTGCCCTTTAAGATTCTCAAAACATTTAAGAGCTTATGCACTTTTGGCTAACAGAGGCTTTAAAATCAATAGTTTTTGAATGGAAAACTTGATTTAAATGGTTGATGAATGCGGTATTTGCTTCATTACAGAAAAATCCATTTTCCCTTTCGCAAGGTAGAGCTGACCTCCTTACCACTGAGGAGGAGGAAGAATCTGCCAGCACTTCACATCTTGAAAATTTTTCAAGTTATCACAGCTCCAAGTTATAGAAATGATACAGCTCGGTTCATTCTTTCTGTCATCTTTTTAAGCATTTGAAACTTCTCCAGTAGGACTTTTTCCTTTTTCATTTCCTTTACCCTACTGCCTTTTTCTTGCACTTAGATATTCATTATCTCTTTCTGTGTCCTTACTTGTTTTGAATGAATAGCAAAAAGCTACTGTATGGTTAATGAATATTGATGCTGCAGTGACAGCTCATCATCCTGCTGTCTTCTGCTCTGAGAAGCCAAGATTATTTTTTTTGAAATATACACTTATTTTTGTAAATATTTTATAAATATAAATCATTTTTTTTCCCCTCAATCATTTTAAATTTTTTTACGAGTGAAAAGCTGTTATACTTTGCCTCAGAAATAAAGGGAAATAACAAGTATATCAAATTCTTTTTTTCCTTTCTTATGTCCATAAATACTGTACAGGAGAACGGGGTTAATTTCATCCACTGCTAAAACGCTATCCTCTGCAAAACATAGTAAGTGGTCATTTATCAGCGTATATCAATACTAAGCAACAGATGGACCAGAGAATACACATTTTAAACCACAAAAGGAAAGTTAAGTAGAAGGCAAAGTGTGGTGATGACTAGATATGAAATTTAAGGAGGGGGCCCCTGTGCTATCACACTGGTTACTGAAAACTGTAAGGAAGAATCAATAAAGCCTTAATTTTGATTCTTTGACAGCTGTACGGCTTTCAGTACCCCCCAACTCTTCAGCCCCCTGGTAGTATTCTGATACTCCGATTCAGATGGGAGAAATTTTCTTTGTTATGGGGGCTGTTAATTTTTCTTGAGTCTCATCTAAATTTTGACTAGTCCTGAGCCAGCTTTGGTCAGAAAATCATAGCCCTTAGATGGGTGGCTTAGATCCTACATAGTAGAAGTACATTCAGAAGTACAGATACTTTCTGTAATGAATTGGTAAGGCTTAAACTTTAAAATGCATTCTTATGACCTCTGAAGAAAATTCAGCTGTGGTTTACCTAGAAATAGCTAGTCATAAACTGACAGTAAAAGCATGTTAAATCATCCTTAGATGCAAATCATTTGTTAAATGAAGCTTGAATCTCTGAACAAGCAAGATTTTGTTTGTTGCTTTTCTGGATTTGTTTTTTAGTTGTTTTTCTTTCCTTTTATTTTTTTTCCTCTATCTCCCAATGCTTTTCTCATACGAACAGTAAGCTGCTGGCAACGTATCAACTGCTTATCCAGACAGGCATGATTCACGGCTGCATAAGGTAGCATAAGAATATGTACTTTCTACGGATATGATGAATTTTATAGGGCATTTCAGTTTAGGTTTTCCGAAGTACTTTGTAAGCCATGCTTAATCACATACAACACTTATTTGAGGTGCATCAGTGCTTTGTCTGTTTTTATAATTAGACAATAGAAAAGACAGGTTAAAAAACAGGGTTGAAAATTCTAAAAAGGTGTTTGTTCTAACAGTTGCTCACATCTCATATGTTGCAGGCTTTATTTTATGTCATAGAAAATCAATGTGCAATTCAGGAATACCTTATAATAATTTATGCTTAATTGCAGTGTTGGTTTTTTTTTAAATGCAAGGGAGAAGAAAGAGAATGGGAAAAAAGGCATTTCTTCTGGCTTACTTAAATGCAGTTTTTGGTATTATACTCATTGGAATACATTATACTTGCTGTAACTGATATGTCTTGAGCTTTTTTGTTTTGTTTGCAGTATATCATGTTAATTAAATGTATAGTAACGTCTTAATTAGATGTTATATTGCTTTTTTTTTCTAAAAAGGTGTGTTTTTAAGGAGTATTTTGATTTCATTTGATGAAATAGTTGTTGCAGAAGGATATATAGCAAAGTCTCACAGAAAAAGATCTGAATACAAAGTTATTCAATGGAATGGGTGAATATGCTATTGATTGTCTGTAAATCCAGCTTTGCAACCCAATATTTTAATTAGTGCTGCCTGTGAAGGATGGAAAATGATATTACGTGTGACACTATACAGCAATTATTGTTCAGCTTTTTTGTGGTTTGGTTATGCATTCATTTTTATTCTCTGTTATAGGTATCAGTTCTTTACAGAATATCTTGTGTATTAATCTACAGAACGTTTGCAAATAAGGAGAAGGAGTTTGGCTTCATGTAATTTTTGTGATATTTGTGAACTATTTTTCTTGTACAATAATTAAATTTTGCTTATTGTTTTAAAAATTTGTTTAGCTCAGAATTTTGTCCACTCTAACCTCAGACAGTCAAAATAGAATTTACAAATAATAAATATAGCAAATATTTTATCTATTAATTAACATTGGATTATGTTTATCATGAATACTTAATATAATGATGTATAGTATGTGATACAGTAAATTAATGTATTTTGTAAATTAAATAATAGTACATGTAGCAGTACAAGTACAAATTATGATATAAATATTATTTACCTATAAATATTTATGGTATTTTTTATTGTCATTTTGGGAGGGGCTGGAAGAGAAGAAATTTTCATGATAGAGAAGAATTGTAATGAAAGGGAAAATATTCAAGAGGCTAGGTATTTTAAAAATTCATTTCATGTTTGGACTATTATGTCATTACGGAATTGTGTGAATGAATGTGACATTTCATATTTGGATTTAAAGCTCTGTATAAGAACTGTTACTATTTTAGAATGTGAAAAAGAAATGATAAAAATACCAACATTTTCTTACACCCATTTCCCCAGCAGGGAAAAAGAATAATTAACACCCTGTTCTTAGGAGGACAAAAAACTTAGTGATGATTTTGAGAGAGGTGGTGTTGCATTAAAGGGGCATGTGGCTACAGGGTAAAATACCTGTTTTGGTGAAGAAAATGGGAGTCCCTAAGGTCATTAGCTGCTAAGGATAATTGCTGAAGCCCAATGATAGCCATTTCTGACAAGCTGGGCGAAATGTTTGTTTGAAAAAGTGCACCTGTTCAAGCTACCTAGTTCATCTTTTCAGTAGTAAGAAGTAGTAGTTTTTCATTTCAAATATACAAATAGGGGAAGTTGCAGATCAATACTACAAACAAGTATTTATTGTTGAGTGATTACCGGTCATCAGTGTGTGAGTTTATACAGCAAAACATGCTTCAAATTGAAGGAAGTGGCAAGAAACAAATGTTTAAATGAACTGAAATAGTAAATACAGATCTATCTTGTAGAATAATGTATAAATATTGCGAAAGGTTAACTCCAAAGTTAGAAAAGTGTCAACCTCGTCCTGAAAGAGTAAAAAAAAGTTTCTTCCAAGATCACGTATTTCACTGTCTCTTGAAAGCAGAACACTGATCAATATGATGATCCTGTAAGTGAGACATTTTCAGTGACTGCAGTAGTGTTGCGGCATAGCTCTGATGATGATACGAGCCCCCACTCAAGGCCTCTCAGTAGTGCTTCTGTATCTGCTTAATTCAAAAGCAGCCTCTGTTCATCTGGGATGCACAAAAAGTGACGAGGATCAATCTGTGACCTCACCTGGCATTTCAGATTTTAATCTATTTTTTTTTTAAGTCTAAATGTTTGCAAAAAGGTTGTGTCAGTTTGTTCCCTCAAATGATGAATAATGCAGAATTTGAACATAAAAGACAGGGCAGCAACGGAGCGTTGTCAGTTCTTTACAGCACTTGTACACAAACAAGCCATCATCACTTGAACATGCTAATCACATTCAGATGGGTTTAGTTCAATCTTTATAATAGACTAGCTGCTGAAAAAGAAAGTGAATTGGTAAAAAACACAGTGGACTATAAGGTTATAATTACAGTTCCATTTTCCTTTCTATTGCTTCACACAAGGCTCACCTTGATGAGCCAGCCTCTTAAATGTGGCATTGCTTGCATAGTCCAGAGCTGACATGTTGTTAGACAAGTTCTTAGACAAATCTTTTCATCTTAGTCTAGATTTGATAGCGCTGATTCCATTGGGTCAAGGTAGGCTTTGACCCTGGCACCAGCTTCCAAGAGCACCTGTGTGCAGCTGCAGGGTGTAGAGATAGTGCCTGGGCATCAGGTCTGAGCCTTTGGCCTCCGACAGGCTTGATGCAAGCTTTGCTAAGCCATCCCAAATCTTAAAGCTGGATGGTGGCAGTTTGTCCAAGCCAGTTTTATAGTGTATAAGTCTTAGTAGTTCTGTTTCCTGCAAATCCGGCATGTGGAAGATGCTCGCAAAACTAAGCCTCAATTTGTTTGCTAGCAAACTTTGAAACAGGCTTGTAATCTTTGCTGGATTTTAAGGTATGCATGTGCAGTACAACCAAGGGCAACATGGAGATCTCAGCGCTGTCACAGACCTGTGCTATCCATAGCATGCAGCCCGGTGCCTTGTGGAGTTATCAGCTTGGGCCATAACAGTTCTGCCCCATCCATTTATTTGACAGCGCTTCACTGGGAGGTCACAGAGCCTTGCAGATCAGATGATACTGTTCTGTACCCGAGCTGTAGTGTAGATACAATCTTTCTTGCTTGCATTCACCCACTCAAAGAAAAAGAGTTTGTAGGGGATATGTAAAACTTATGACGTGTTCTTTTTAATGCCATAACTCGTAGTCCAGTTTTTCAGTGTTAGCATTTGAAATCATGAGTCGTTTGCATGTTAGCATCTTCTTTGCTTCTTCTGGGCATTTCCAAACCGTCATCACTGGACTCCTACGGCTAACTGATACTTGCATTAATGCTTTCTAGAGAAAAATCATTAATGCCCTTCAGCACTATGTTCTTATTCCTAGTAATTGGCCTTTAGGATAAACACATATTTGTAATATAGAAAACAGTGGAAGTACCAGACTTTGACATGTTACTACACATTTTATTCAGTAGACAGCATGATCAAGAAGGTGGTAACAAGCTTGGGGCTGAGGCCAAGGAGCACAGAGGACCTAGGCATTACAGGGAGCGAAGGCATAAGGACGTAGGCACAACAGAGCAAGAAACATTGCCTTTCTTTTTGGGGAGAAAAAAGAAACAGAAAATAGGGAACCAGATCTGTAGGCATTGCTAGGATTGTATACATGTTCTAATATTTGATGTAGAGACTACTGTATTAGTTCTCTTGACTGGTTATGTTTATCTATTAATCTTAAAATCTGTCTTCTGCGTTTCCCTTTTCCTTATACTTTTTTAGAATAAGTCTGTTTGCTGGAAAACCCCGTCTTTTGAAATACTTGGAAAAACATGGGTTGTTTAATGTAGATCCCAAAGCAGTTTCCATGATGCTTGTGCTCAGGGAAGTTACAGTATTTTTACTTGATAGATACTTATGTTAACTCTGCTTTGTTAGTTCTCAATCGTTGAATTCCCTGGGATCTTATATTCAGAAAGATTGTCAAATAGAATTTTATTATCTGAGGTGATTCTAAATATTTGGCAGTTCAAATGAAGAGTGATTGAGGAGGGTGAGGAAAAGAATACTAATTTTTTCTCTTATTATTCTAATCTGTCAGGAAAATTAGGGGGATTTGCACAAGAAAACAACACTATAGATTCTGGAGAACTTGATATAGGCCGAAGAGCAATACAAGAAGTTCCCCCTGGGATTTTTTGGAGATCACAACTCTTCATTGATCAGCCACAATTTCTAAAATTCAATATATCCCTTCAGAAAGATGCATTGATTGGAGTGTATGGCCGAAAAGGCTTACCACCTTCACATACTCAGGTGAGAGCTTCTTTCATTAGAAGTAGGATACATTATCAAAAACTGAATCTGTATCTTCTGTGTCTTTTTTATTCCTCAGGATTACGTCCTTTTCCATAATTGCTGATTTTTATTTTTTACACTTTGTTGATCTCGTGTGGTGTCCAAAACATTTATAATACTGATGGGATCTAAAATATGTAATGGGGGTGGAGGGAAGATTCTTATTTATGAGCTGCCTGAATGCTGTGAGCAATGATGATGCTTTAGATACGGAGTTGTTTCATGCGGAATTCATGTGTATTTTTTTCTTCTCTGGTATATAGACATATTTAAAAACTTAAGCAAACTAATACAACTTCTTATAGTCATACTATGTGGTCATGTGTGTATGGCAAAGACCACATTTGCCAGATTTCCAAGCAAGAAGAAAAGAGTATTTTAAGGAAGCTTCAGTTTGTTCTACAAGCAAATGCTACAGTATTTACAGTTTGGTGTTTCACTAAGTAAATACATAAAAGAAACAGTATGTAATATGTGTCTATGAAGATACAGTGAACTGGGGTTGTACAAGTGTCAGTTTTCACTAGACATCTGAACTGTCTTAAAACTTTGTTCTCAGGTGTCCCAGAAAGATTTACTCTGCTCACCCCTGAGAAGGTTTCTAGTGAGATTTTTTACTGCGTATGATTATGCCTTTGCTTAGTAACAAAGAAACACTTTTTATCCCTAGCTATAGAAGAGTTAAAGCATAAAAGAATGGTCTTCTGGACTGGCAGGAGAAAGGGAGAAGCATTGTCTGAGATGGTATTTTGGAATCAATTGTATTCAGATTTTGTTTTTAAGATTTAAGACCCTCCAAGTTTAGATTTCTTCCAGCTCCATATTAGTCCAGGTGCTGGCTCTGAACCATTGTTCCGCTTGAAAAGGGAGTTGAGCTCATGCACTTCTACCCCATTTATAGAATTATACAATATCTTACTGATCTTTTTTAAGTGCATAGATTTGCCCTGGACACAATGCTCAGTATGCCAGCTTAATGGTATAGTTGGAATGAAGCTTGACTAATTATGCCTGATACACAGCTGCAACATTAAATTCAAGAACTACAAAATTCAATCTCTTTATTTGATCCATAATTTTTATTTATTTTGATTTGCATGCTGTTACGCTACTGAAAGTTATTTCATTTCTTCTTTAGGCATAAATTTTAAAAGACCTAGAATGTAGAAATACTCCTCATTATATCACCTTTTTAGCAGGTACAGTCTCAGACTGATATGAAATTTTGTTGCAAGCTATGGAGGAAGAGTTAGGGTCAACAAAGGAGTTTCATGCAACTAAAATCACAGAACGTTACATTAGCTTTAGTTTTTAGTGTAGTTCCCATTAAACTACACACAATTTATTGGATGTAGAAAATGCACTTATGTTTATTTAAAAATTTGATTCTCATAAAAAGTAATTAAATGGATTTTCTTCGGACCTTCACATTTGAACAGCCACCCTTAGGCTGGCAACAAGCATGAGAAATTCTAGCTCAAAGAAAATTGATTCAGAAAGTTATCAGCCATTGGACGTAGGGGTTTGGAATACAAATGCCATCTCAATGATAATGATAATAATAGGAGCTAGGGAAATACATGTGTGGCAAGAATGAATAAAATTGAAGAAGCAGATCTAGGCTGTGCATTTATATGAGAAGTTATGCAAGTAGATATGTCTATGAAAAATGATCCTTCCTTATCCTGGCAAAAGATAGGGGTGTCCTATATCCAAAAACTGTGGAAAAGGAGATAACTGTTTTCCATCATCTATGTTACACAGACTCCTTTCCCTTTGGATTCCTACTACCCAAGTTCTTATCCATGTTTATGTATGATTCAACAGAGAGAATCATGTGCAAACCCTGCTGCTACATCTTCTGTACTTTCTGTGACTTTTTGGTTATATTGTTCCCAGGATACAGGTCAAGCTGTCTTGTCCTATTTTTGCCTGATATATAATTAGAGTGTTTTTCACAAACCATTTCATTGACGCTTGATACCTTGAAAAATTAGGCGTGCTTAATTATCAATGCCCTGGTGAACTTGTAGGGCTGCTGAAGATTCCCTGGGTTTATCAGAATGTTTATATTGCCTTACCCTAGTCATGTCTGGTTTAGGTGCCCGAGATTAAGTATGTATATAATCTCCTGAAAATATGGGTATAGTGAGCAGCTGGGGGGAGGAAGGGGAAAGACACCATGTTCCTGCACATGGGGAAAAAAATTTGAGTAAAATGTTTCTCAACAGTTTCAGCCTTTTTGCAACAAAGCAAAGTCCTAATCATAGTCTTCTTGATAAAGACACGACTTGTACGAGTAAAGTATGTATTTTGCTAAATTAGTTTATATAAAGAAAATAAACTATTTAGGCTAAAGGACATCTAATGAAATGGAACATTGGGAAGGTTGCAAGCATAAATCTGTTCATTGTTTTCTTATATCCCCTAACTCTTATAGCTTGTACTGACAGAGTTCTTCACTGTGAGCCAGGCACAGCTAGCAGTGGCAGACTACCAGCTAATTCTGGGCTTCACTGCATCCTTTCTTAGGGTGAGGCAGCTTACTTATGTCGTTCTAAGGGTCATAGAAACATGTTAGAAAAACACACAAATGTCCATGCTGGGTCTGATCAAAGGCCCATCTAGCTCAATATTCTGTCTCTGACTCTGGGCATTAGCAAATCTGTAGGGATTAATATAGCAGCACGACAGATTTGTAGTTATTTGTAGTTATTCTTCCTAGAATACACTCCTGGCCTCCAGCATTTTAAGGCTTAAGGACTTCCTGAGTCAAAGGTGCTGTGTTTATATTTTATAACCTTTGAAATATTTTTTTTCCTAGTCACCTTTGAACCCATGGAAGCTTTTAGCATCTATGACATTTGCGTCAAGGAGTTTCACAGTTTAACTACGCATCTTGCAAGATACACTTCAGTGTGTTTTGTGAAAGCCTCCTGGTTGCTTTACTTTGACAACTGGTTGGTAGTGTTTTGGAAGAGACAGTGGAGAATTTCTTACTAATTTCTTCTCAATGCCACCCATAATTTGTAGATCTCTAGCATCCTGAAGGAGTTGCATTTTTTCCAGCCTATTCCATCATTCTTTGGGTGAAAGCCATTTCCATCCTTTGATCATCTTTTTCCTTTTCTGAATGTCCTCCAGTTTTACTACAGCCTTTTGAGATGGGGAGACCAGAACAGCACAGAACATAGCAGATCAACATCTGTTATCAACAGCTGCCGTGGTTTCATAGAGTACCTTAATGATGTCTGCTAGTATTTTGGTTGTTTTTTGTTGTTGCTGTTTTCTTAATTGTAGAACTGATATTTCCTAAGAACTATCTACCGTAGCTCCATGATCGCATTGCAGAATGATACAACTTGGCTCAGAGCCCAACTCTAGATGTGTAAAGCTAGGGTTGTTTCATGAGGGCTTTGTAGAGTAGGATCTCACCCGTATATATATCACATTATGTTTGTGTCTCTTGAATGCTATCTGCCCTTATCTCCTAGTCATAGAGTGACAAGTGCTAATAGCAAAATTTATGCAAATGAGCAACTGCAGCCTGCTTCTCAAACGTCAGTGTTTGACTTTTCAGTTCCGATGTTAAATAACAGAGAACTGATTACTACCTGCACTCTGCCAGCATTTGTAAAGTTTCCGTACCAGCTGTCCCCCTCCAATACCTTTGCTTATATGCTTTTGATACCCTGTGTGTCTAAGTGCACACCGCCGCCTTCCTTAGCTCCCTCCTTAAAGCTTAAGTCTTTGTATGAGAATCCACCTCCTGTCCATATGCAAACCTGCATATGACATTTGTCACCTTCTTCACTTCTGTTTCCCAGACCGTTCACCTGTTTGTCTACCTCTTTGTTGTACCCAGTTAAACTAAACAGTAAAAGGAAACTGGAGTCTTTCTTTCCATAGCTATAGGACCTGTGATGCTAATTAGCGTACCACTGTGATGGACATAATGAAAGAATGACAGAAATGAGCTTGGGAGAGGTCTCAGTAAGTCTTTTAGTTCACACCCCCATCTTGGAACAAGATGAGCTGTATCTAAACCATTCCTATTACTTTCCTAGTATTTCATCATAACATAATAACACAATGCAGCAAATTTAGTTCTTCTTTCCCACAATACAAAATAATAGGGATACAACATGTTGGAATTGTTTCTGATATGTTGTAATCAGGACAGAATTTTTGACCTATTATCAGCCTCTGTGTGTGTCACAGGCCAGTCTGAGATGCATAGTTCTGTCTTTCTGGGGAATCATAAATAAATCAACCAGAAATAATTGACAGTGGCTGTCCATTCAAAACCCAATCAATGCAAGCCTGAAAGTCTTTGTGACACTTTCTAAAAATGTCAGTTTCATTGCAGCCAGAGAATCAATATGTTTATTTAAGGAGACTTTAAGAATAAAAAGACTTTAGTTTAAAGCAAAACTGAATGGAGTGCTAGGGCAAATCAGCACATTTAGACTCAATATAAAGGTAATTAATTTAGCCTCACAGGAGGAAAATAAAATTAGTATGGTTTTCGCTTGTGAAGATAATTGTTTTTCCAGTCTGTTTCTGTTATTCTGTCCTACATTAAAAAAAAAAAAAAAAAAGCAACAAAAAAACCCCAGCCTTTAAAAGGGTTGAGATCAATTATGCTTTGCTGGGGGACAGACTCAACAGTAAATTCCTCTCTGTACAGCTTTTAAAATGTAGCCTAAAATGGTGCTCTGATAACAACATATGCCCTCATTATGTTACAGATACAAAATCACTAATTGTGCCATGCTTGTCAGCCAGTAATATAGTGTTTGTGGTCAATCAGGTAGTGTAATCACTTGCTCCTGTATCAAAAATACATTTTTAATCTGAAATTGTCCTACAGAAAATGGCCCTCTGCAGTATACAAATTGCAAGGTCACTCCTAATGTCCATAAATGACTTGTTAAAACACAGAATGGCTTGGGCTTTCTCTTTTTAAAAATGTTAGTGAACAGTGTAAGCAGGAAGAAGTGTTCTCGAGTCTGACAGGAGGAAAAAAAAAATTGTTTTTCTCTCTCACGCATAATAATATAAATATTTAATTCTCTGACAAATGAGAATTTTTACTGGTTTTGAATAATTGGTGCTCTCCCAAAACAGTTGCATTCATTTTCATGTAGTGCTGCACGTACAAAGTGAGAGTGCATCAAGGTACTAGCTCCTGCACATACTAATCGCGTTTATGTTCTGTTCTGCTTGTTCAGACATAGCTGGGGAAGTGTCTCATGTGTTGATAGATGCATAGTAACTATGCATTTCTTTCACATCCTGGATGGCTGGAAGATCATTTTGATTATGGTAGAGGAACATTCTTACAATACCAGTGAATTTTGACCTGCAAGCCTGTAATTTCAAGAACATAGGGACTTAAACCCTGTGCTGGGACAAAGGCTATCATGTTTCCTTTTGTCCGAGGAGCAGTTTCTGAAGGTCACAAGTCAGGGCGTAAAACCACCGATGTTCTGGTCCTGGTAACCGATGTTATCCTAGCTCAGGTGAATCAGTGGTTGCATATCCTGGCCTTTACTTCGATAGTAACTCCATTTGAGAGAGTTCTCCAACAGGTGAGAAGATTGAAGGTGTATGTGTAACAGCTCCCCTCATACAATAAGCTCATATCGAAGTGAAACTGTGAGCAGACTCAGCAGGGCAAGCAGAGACTCTCCACCACAAGCAGTAATGCTCTTTAGCTTTCCTGCATGTTTAATTTTGCTATATACACATTGATCTTTCCGTGCTAAACATGCAGAAGACGTCTTTCAAGCCATGAGAGCAGACTTTCAGATAGTGTAAATCAGTGCAGAGCAGATTCAGCCCCGCAGGTGCTATTAGCAGTAATTAAGATTAACATGCATGAAATTTCAGGTTGTGAGCTTACTTGTTGCGTCAGCTGAGATGCTACATTTTCCAAGCCCCACTGATGGTTGTTAGCAAAACAATATAAACTCTCCATTGACCTGAGGACCTCCATTTTTTGTCAGTTTGTCCTTTTCAGTAGTTCTAATGTTTTATGCTTTCCTTTCCTCTTTTTGGGCTAGAGGGAGTGGAAGTAAAGCTCTTTCTCTTCAGCCTTCTGAACTCCAAAGTGTCTGAAGTGGGGATTGAGCAGACAATTTAATCCCTAGTGTGAAAATAAATAAAAAGCCAAGTAGGTGGTTGGTGTTGGATATTATTAATAATCCACATGCATATAACACACTTTGAAAGTTAGCTCTCACCTGTAAGTCGGGTGGCATTTGTGACTGCAGATTTATTTCACCTGCTGTTTTTCTCCACAAATGTGTTCATTGGCCTGTGCTCATGTCACCAAGAAAGCCATTGCTTTAGCATGAGCGCTACTGTATGTCAAACTCCCCTCTGTTCCTCCCTGCAGTACGACTTTGTGGAGCTCCTGGATGGCAGCCGGCTGATTGCACGGGAGCAGCGCAACCTGCTCGAGTCAGAGCGAGCGGGTCGGCAGACAAGGTCTGTCAGTCTCCACGAAGCGGGTTTTATCCAGTATTTGGATTCTGGCATCTGGCATCTGGCCTTTTATAACGATGGGAAAAATGCGGAGCAGGTGTCATTTAATACCATTATTATAGGTAAGAATCATCTTCGGAGCTCTTACCAATAGCTAGGCTGTGGTTGTGGGGTTTTTTAGGAATCCAGAGATACGTTTTTTATAGTTCAGTGATCTTTTTTTCACAGATTTTCCATTCATAGTGTTTCTTTTGCGGCTCAGAAAAAATGCAGAATATATATTTTAATTAGTTGGTCTATGGTGCAAGGTATGTACCTTCTTGTAAAACAGTGCTTGAAAGCAGCACGCTGTCTTGCAGTATTTGTTAAGCAGCACACAGCTGTATTTTGAGTATAGAGCTCATATTGTTTTACCATTATAATTTGAGCCTTTCTGTTGGCACGTAAAGTCCTGAGATATTACAGGTATCAGCTGTAGAAAATAACAGCTATATGTGCTCTTCAAACACAGCAAACATAAACACTTCTCTAAGAACCTGGGTGTGCTGTCAGTCAGTAGTGGTTCGCATGATAGGTACTTCATGCGGTGGGTGTCGGTGAATGATCCTGCTTTTTTTCCTGCAGAGTCTGTGGTGGAGTGCCCCCGGAATTGCCATGGTAACGGCGAGTGTGTTTCTGGATCCTGCCATTGTTTTCCTGGCTTTCTGGGCCCCGACTGTTCGAGAGGTACATCAGCCCAATCCTTCCCTCAAGTCAGTCTAAGCAAGCATGAAAACAAATACATTAGGAAAGAAATTGGCATGTGACAGGCTTCATAGATGTTCATGTTTATAAAACCTTGTTGAAAAACTTTATTTGAATTTTTCCTTGGTGCTTTATTTCACAGCAGCCTGCCCAGTGCTGTGCAGTGGCAACGGGCAGTACTCCAAAGGACGCTGCCTCTGTTACAGCGGCTGGAAGGGCACTGAGTGCGACGTGCCCGCAACACAGTGCATCGATCCCCAGTGTGGGGGCCGTGGCATTTGCATCATGGGCTCCTGCGCCTGCAACTCTGGATATAAAGGAGAAAACTGTGAAGAAGGTAAATGAGTAAATATTTACCCCAGCACCTGCTGTCATTGGTCAGGTTTCCAGCTAGCACATCCAGCTCTATTGATTTTGCTAGGTCTAGATCATATGCAGTAATACCAGGGGAAAAAAAGCCTGTTTATCGTTAGATCTTAAACATACTGAACTATGTTTGTCACATGGTGTTTCTTCAAAAATCAGCTTAGAATACTAAAAATAAAGTTTCAGAAGAACTAGTATCACTACAGAATTATTATACTTCACTTATTCTCAAGTAATCAATGTGAAAATTCTCACTAATGTATGATACCTTTTTGCTGGTTTTTACTTTTTTTGGCTATGAAGAGAGCACGCAAAAAAAATAGATGTTTGAATACAGGAAGACTTACTGAATTTTCACGTTATAGAATAAATCATTAATGTATTGCATTTGTTAGTGATCTTTTCCACCAACCACATTGTGGAAAGTGCTGATTCAAATGCATCACAGTGAAAAATGACGCGTCATTTTTGTATTCCAGAGATGTGCATGATATTCTTTCTGGTGTGCTGCAAAATGCAGTTCATTTTCTATTCTATTTTTTTTAGGGAGTAAAAAGCGCCATTTTCTTCCTCAATGAAATTGATTTTATTGATCTCCACATACAAAGTAATGCAATTAAGTCTCTGGAATTAAATTTTCAGACCATTGACCCTACAAGTGTAACATTTTATTGAGTCAAATTGCTAAATTAAATCTCGTCATCTAAAGCACATTAAAGTGAATTAAGAAGGATAGAGAGTATGCAACTCATTTATTTCTGAAACACGTTGAGGTTCCTGTATAGCTGTCAAAACTCCATAGCAGTGGATCAGGTCAGCTGATGCTGAGTGTTGCAGGGAATCCAACAGTTGTTACGCTGTGATTAGGCAAAACAGAGATCAGTAGCCAGAGACCTGAAGCCAATCTAGTTGTAGTTCAGAAAAATCAGCAAACCTTGAAAGGGTCTCTGTTAACTCAATGGCAGCCTCTAAATGTCTTGAAGTCGGTTATGTTCACACACAAATTTCACTATACCAGAAAGTGATGTGGAAGTGACATGTTTTTACAAAGAAAATTGCGGGTGTGCTGACAGAGATTGGCTAGTGCTTGTAGTCAGTAATGATGATAAAGAGTGATTTACCTTGTAGCCAGGGAAGGGAGGCTGGCACCAACGTACCTTGGTCTGCTCTGTCTTTTCCTCACTCATTGCCATGAAGCAAAGGTGAATTTCTCAGCTTCAACCTACTGATGTTTACTTTTAAAAGGAGTGCAATACTGCATATTTCACGAGGTCTTAAAATGAGGATTAAGCCCAACAGTGCCGTGAGCACCTAGAGGTGATTACTGTTGTTAGAAATGACAAGTTTCAGCCAATCTTTCTCTTCTCCCTGCAGCGGATTGCTTGGACCCAACCTGTTCCAGTCATGGCGTGTGCATCCACGGCGAGTGCCACTGCAACCCGGGCTGGGGTGGCAGCAACTGTGAAATCCTGAAAACGATGTGCCCTGACCAGTGCTCTGGCCATGGCACCTACCTTCAAGAGAGCGGTACCTGCACCTGTGACCCCAACTGGACGGGTCCAGATTGCTCCAATGGTAAGGGTTAAAAGCACTCACGTCTTGTAAAATGCTGATGTCTTGGTTAGCACCACTTTAATGACATTATTGTGTTAGCACCTGATCTGCCAAGCTGATGCAAGCCTTTCAGATGACTTTAGCATGAGCTGTGAATTGATTCAAAGGTTCAAAATAGCTGACAAATTTGAAGTATTTGAAAATGACTTTGTTATCGTCTGTTAGCTGCTTTCGTCTGTTAGTTCACATGCAACTACAGAATATTCTTTGTACAATATATGTATCTGAGTATCATCTTAATAAATCTTGTAAGAAACTACAGCAGAGAAACTAGAGAGGGTCCCATTTTAAAAATCTCTCTAGCTAATTGAAGACATTTTTCTTAAAATCTTTGCACAGACGTTCCAGTTTGAAGGCAATGTGAATGCAAGAATGAATCCTAAACAGCTTTCAAGGAAAGGCGCAGGCTGCCAGGGCAGAAGGAGATATAGGTGAAGAAGTAGAAGGGACTTCTTGAAGTCTGAAACTGGGCTTGTTAAAACTATAATCTGAGCTTAGAAAAAGTAGGAGAAAATGACTGGAGTTACTGTCACAGGGAGCAGAATCTAAATATTTATAATTATGACAGCAGCCTTTTGACAAATACAAGTTTTTAGAATATTGTTTGGTAGCCACATATCAAGAGACAAATCATGTCTAACTGTGAGACATATATATGTCTTAAACTGTTCATCTAACAACTCAGATGATTTTGTTAATGAAAATTGAACACATGGGCTAGCTGGGTTTGTGCCAGCTTATGAATAAATATAACATTTTCATGAGGAACCATCTTTTTAAAACAAATGTACTTCCTGACCAGGATCTGTGATACTCCATAATGTTTTATGCATATGAGAATGGTAGGACAGAGTTCCAAACGTAAAAGAAAAAGTCAAAGAGAGGAGAAAATGTTTTCTATTAAATTTGTTTAGAAGAAAAAATTCTCTGAACATGTCTTGCACTAAAAATGACTATTTGTGAGAGACCCTTTGTAGTTCTCAGGCAAAACATGGATCCTCTATTTCTTTACACAATGTCCCCTGTGCTATTTTTGATTATTCAGTTATGCTCCATCTTCTACTTATGTTTCAAGGAATGATTGGTCATTATAATATATGCAATATTTCTGATCTCAGATATTTCAGAAGTGTCAAACTCAAAAAAGTGCTGTGTAAAAAGACACGCAGACTATTTGCTGAAGTTGTGCAAAATGACCTTCAGACTAGTATACCAAAAAAGTAAATCTTACCCATAAACATTTTGTTAAGCTGTTACAAGAAAAAAAGAATGAGTTATTTCCATCAGAGGGGTTTATACGTTTGAAATCAGCAGAGCTTTCCTCTATCTTCATCAGCAGTTTGTCCGTTAATTAGCCCTTCAATTCCACTTCAATTAAATTAACTCTAATTAATAAGTTCATTACAAAGATTGACGCACCTTGCTCAAAGCTAGTGTGCTAAAAGCTGATAAACACCTTCACCCTAATGAAAAATTGATTAGATTGAAGAGAAATAAACCTTTCTTTTTTGGAGCTGCGTTGACGTTTTGCGACTCTAAAGTTAATCAAACCATCTTGGATCTCTTAATCAAAAATTTAATTCAAAGTAGATATAAAATGCTGTGTAGGGAAAAAAAAAAGAGAGAGAGAGAGAAGGGGGGGAGGAATTACAGCTGTCTTTCTCCAGAAACATTCTGGTCTGTTTCTTCTGGGAAATGTCACAGCTCCTTGATACTGTGTTTAATGTTCCACAGCACTTGGAGGCAAGAGTTATCCTCTGCTGGGGGAGAAAACCACTATTGAATGGAAAACTGGAAACCTTTGACGTGCTGAAAGCTGTTGAAAATAATTTCAGTCTTTTATTACTAAACTGTTTGTTGTCTTTTACAAGAAAACAAAAACTAAATACTATACTCTTATGAAGCAGAATGTGGTTACAGCCACACAGCTGTATGCCAAGGAACTGAAGAAGTCCCTCAGGCTGTATTGTAGCTTCTCTTTTCTTCTGTTGTCTGCTTAGCAGAAGCAAGGTTTTCTGGAGTCTGACTAAATGAACTGAAATTGTAAATGCAAAATCTGGCAGTCTAAATTATCATCTTGTATTAGCTGAGACTTAACATGCGTTGTTTGGCCTCTGTCTACCTTTGGCTCTTAACATATTTTTCAATTATTCTATCAGCTACAAGATCCTGTTACTATACATAATTGGCAAGTTAAATTGCTGTATGTTGATTTATTTTTTAACAATCTATTATTTAAATCAGACTGTTCATAGCAGTCACTGTTACAAATTTACTGAAAGTAAACGAGAATCATCTTTTATATTTAACAGATATGTCAGTATGTCAGCATAGTACTAATTTGTCTCAGTAAGGCTGATTCTTTACAATGAAAAAATGTGTCAGAAATGGCACATTTTTACTTTGAAAGAAAACAGGGAGCAGGGTAGGGAGTGGAAACCTTGTTAAAATGAACTTCCATTAATACTAGATTTTTGCTTACAACGTGCAATGACCTAGGTATATGGTACATTTAGTCACTAGAAGTGTGTTGTAACTTCTAGGAGGTTTAAGTGCCATATAATCTAAGTTACAAAAGGCTACTCTTTGAGATGTATCTGATCACAAAAAATATAATTGAAAAGTACTTAGAGTTAACAGAAGAGCTGTGTACACTTGAGCACCACTAAGTCTACTGGATAACTAAGTAAGCATTAACATGGAGATAAAACTCTGTGCTCTGTATTCTGTTGGGTCCTACCTGAAAATGCCTCTCACGGTAAATTCCTGTGATTTAATTATCAAAGATTTTGCCTTTCGTATTCTTGACATGTTGAATTAAAGTGTAGCACTGCTAATTAATGCATACCCTCTCTCTCCCATGTGCACTGTCTGCCTCCTTTTCTCCCCTGTTCCCCTCTCAAATCCAGAAATCTGTTCAGTGGACTGCGGCACGCACGGCATGTGCATGGGTGGAACATGTCGCTGCGAGGATGGCTGGACGGGCGCAGCCTGCAACCAGAGAGCCTGCCATCCCCGCTGCACCGAGCATGGCACCTGCAAAGACGGAAAGTGTGAATGTAGCCAGGGATGGAATGGAGAGCACTGTACTATTGGTAGGCTGGCTATGCTTTAATGTGTCTTCAGTGCAAAATTCAAAGAGCCGGCACAGCTGGCTGTGTCTGAATAAGAAGTATATTACTTTGAAGCTTGTTTCTTCAAACAGAATGTTTGCACGTGTCAGTCTTTGTAAAGGAATTGATATTTTAAGAAAGAAAATGGTTATATAATGGCTCATCAGTTCTCCATAGCTAGTTTGCTGTGAAAAGAATTCTCTTTTCGATCTTTTCCCTTTAACTGCCTTTTTGCTGAGGGGGAGACTCTGTTTATTTTAAACTGTAAATATATTCTTTTATTTGTGCTCTTCTATTTTTATGCGATAGCTTAATGTTTTTCGGAAATGAAGGTTCCTTTTGTTTTTCTTTTATTATTTTTGTAGAAGAAGCTCTAAAAAGTGAGTTTTACCTACGCAAAAAAAATCACTTCCACCCTGTAATTTGTGATCTAACTGCCCAAAATTACCTTCTTGTCAATATAATGCTCTATTTTAGAATTATAGCAAATTTCTTACATGTAAATAACATAGCAGTTTCATACAGCAGATTGAGAAGAAGTCATCCTTATTACAGCTTCTATGTTTTTGTAATTGAGTTAGTTCTAGTGTGTGGAAACCTTTGGAAATTACTGTGCCTTTATTAATGGTGCTTTTCTTACTCAGTTATTTACAGTATGTATGTCTCATGTACAGCACATCATCTCCACTGCATGGGAGCTAGCATGGGAGATTACATTCGTAGATAAAGGAACTAAGGAAACAGAAAAAGTGGAGGAAGAGTTGTCCAAAAGTTTATCATTTTGAAGTTGATTTTGAATAGCTGTAGAGCTGAAAAATCCCGTTTTACACGAGGCTCCCTTTGTGCAAGACATAGCAGGATTGTAACGCAGGAGGAGGGTTCTATCCAAACACTTTTTGTCTCTGCCTAACCACACATAAAAATGATTGCGTGGTAACAGGTAGGAAGCACAGACAAAGGACCTGGCATGGTCTAATTGTCGGAGTAGACTCACTTGTACTTAGGGGTGTGGTAAGCATTGCACAAAGCTCAGCAAAGACTGTGACATGAGTAACAAAGTGGCTCAGCAGGTATTTATAGGGCACATCTCCCACATGTGAGAAGCATCATGGATAAGCGCTTGGAGGTGAATTGAATAGACAGTGGAGAGGTGACCACAGGTCAGATAAAGGTAACTGTTAACAGTAAGTGACGTGGAAATTAAGATGATCTAAATAGTCCAGAAAACTTCTGATGAGGAAAAACAGTTTCATATTTGAAGAGATGGAGGAGAGTCAGTTTAAAGAGGTGATGTGGCCAAAGCAACAGGATAGGGCAGCAAGTCTACTAGTGGTAAAGATGATGGATTTGAATATAGCGTAGTTTGCTTTTGCCACAAGCTGAAAATAGGCTGGAGAAATTCAAGTTTTGTGGATGTTTTGGAAGGACTGTAACTCAGAGTGTGCGGGCATGACCAAGTCGTCACTGGGGCATGAATATCTAGAGAAAAGGCCCAAGCTATGTTCCCAGATAGCTACAGCCCTGACTGGGACGCAGGATGGTGGTGCTATACAGGCTGGTCACAAGAAACAGTGGTGTAAGCTTTGAGGGCAAGGAAAATGAAGGCCTGTTTTAGCTGTATAACTGATATCCACATCATTGCACCAGGAAGACAAAGCAAAATTTCATTTTGTAGAAGGGAGTCAGGTGTGAAGTAAGATTGATTTGTGAGTTATTTTGAAAGAAATCACAATTGATTTTTGTTTGTTTACTAATGAGATTACCCAGATGTAGAGGGGAGGGGGGACCAAGATGCGTCTGTGCAGGACCCTGGGAAGAATTGATGGGGTTAACAGTTTTGAGGAGCTTCCAAAAAACCTGCTGACAAAGTGAGTAGAGAGGTGGAGAGAGAACTGCTTTTTAAACAATAAAGTAAAGTAAATCTCTAGAAGTAGGATAAAGCTTTTCCCTTGACCGCTTTAACTTGCCAACGAGCAATTACTCAGCAGATCGCTCTGCTGTTGGTCTCACTGACCTTGGCAGCATTTCAAGGGTTGTAGTTATACACGGATGAACTGCTCTTGAACAATTTTTCCAACATATTAGGCACAAACAAGTTTTCCTCAGTGCTGGCCAAGCAGGTCTGTCTTCCTACCTGTTTATTCTTCAAATGTGTGTTTACTTTGTGACTGCTGCTGTAAAGATAGTTTGGTTTGTTTATATTGCCCTTACAGACTTGAAGACAAGTAATGAGGTACAGGCTGTAGCCTGCTGTTAATATTTATTTTTCTTAGAGCTATTTTCTTCAGGACAACAGGTCCTTTTATTGTTCATTTCCAAGAGTTGTTCCAACTTAGTGGAGTCAAAATTGGTGCTTCCTCAGCTTAGTAGGTGGAGAGTCAATTTGTTTTTCTCTCATCTGCCCTAGAGTATATAGTAGCTACTTCTAAGCAATACATTTCAAAACGGTAAGGACAGCAGAATGTGTCTCCATGCATACCAGCTTTTTAGTGTCACCCTTCATTTGTAACCCAAGCATTTTTATGTTACTTGCAACTCTCAGTTTGGTAGCAGAATATTTACCTAACTTGTGTTGTGCCCAGGAAAGACTCCCACTCTGCCTTTGTGTCCCCAAATTTAAAATAATTGCATCTTTCTTATTTCTGAGTCATTAAACGTTTAGCTACAGTAGTGAGAAGCATTTCAGAAATACAGATTTGTTTGTTTGATGCAGCTGTTAGCTGGAAGTCATGTGAAATGCAATGGCCTGCATTTACAACTTCTTTGGGAAAGGAATATTCCAAAGAAGTTGTAAATTTTAAGGCCAATGCACTTTTTTCACTTTTTGGGAAAGAAATAGCTCACCAGATCTCTAGCTAATTTAACAGAATGGTGTAGATAAGTATACATTAACTACAGAGGTGCTAGCTGGAATGTGCACTGATACACTGAAGTCCATAACTCATTTTGATAAAAAAGATTTTTTTTTTTTGTGACGCGTGAATGCCACTTAAAATGGTAAAAAAGTTCTGCACCTCAACTTACAATTTTTATATATTTCTAAATGTTGACTGTCTAGTCTCGTTTTCAGTTATCGTACTGTTTGTATTTTTAGTTGAGTTTTATTAAAGGGTAGAAAGAAGGAAAAAAAAAACTATCGCTGTAATTAAGAGAAGGTAGTCCTCAGTGGTACTCTTCTCTAAAATCTTTTACACCCTAGATTGCTTCTTGAGTTACACTGTTTTTTGTGTATACTCCCAAGATACTCAAATGGAAATTTGACCAAAGGAACTTGTAATTGCTCGAAACTTCCAGAGACCATTTCTTTCTCTTTATTCCAATTTTATTCCAATACTTCAGGACATTGGGAAGCAAAATCATAGATGATTGCAAAGGTTTGCCTTTTTTGTTCACACAAAATTTTAACATCTGCTTCTCAGCATACGTTTGTTAAGCATTGAGGTTTCCCTAAGGCGAAGGATCTCAAGACTGGAAATGGGAATTAATATACATTTACCTTTTATATACACTTGGTTTGTGAGAGAACAGAATAGACTAAATAAAGTAGATTTTTTTTTCTTTTTTGAAGCAATGTGTGTAATAAGGTAGGCAGTATTGTTTTGACTAATGCAGGAAGCATGATGGGTGTTGCTGACACCCACTGGTCCATTGTGCATCTCCGGCAAAGGGTAGCTCTGACCTAAACACCATACGTGATGTGGGCCACACTTGTGAGTCATTGCCTTTGCTCTGAACACATGCTTCCAAAGATTTACATCAAAGATGTTCAGTAGAACACTACACAGTGTTGTGATGAAATGAATCTAATGATTCATTCATTCAGAAATAAAGAATCACTTTAGAATCAATGAAGAAATTCAAGATTTATTGCTATTGTTTAGCATCTTACAAGATTGAACTAAACACTGGCAACATATGTTCCAAATTCCATTTTAAGGCCATCTAAATTGGTGACTGTCTTTTCCCTCCAGAGAATCATAATATTTTACCATTTCTTGTATCCATGTGAGAGCAGGTTAAATCAACAGTTTACTGCAAAGCTATGGAAAATCACCTGTCAACTGTTTATTTGGTCTGAGAGTGACATTCATGGGTCTGAGGTCAACATCCATATATCATTTTGTGAAGCTTAACCTGCATCTCAATGTGATACAAGACCACATGTGCACAGCTGGTGCGCAGGTGATAGCCTGGATGAAAATTTGCTCTGTAATTAAGTTTTCATAACACAGTTGTGCTAAAATATGTTTTTGTTTTCTTTCTGTCCTGGCTTGCAGTAAGTTTGGTGACCCTCTCCTGTCTGAGTAGATGTTTTATGAGATTGGAACAGATATTATTTCAGAAAGTTTTATTATTTTTTTGTGATATAATTGTCATGTACCATGAGTAAATTAAGAAACTGTCATAGGAAGTCCATAAATATGAATACTTTTCCAGCTGCTTTTCCTTTAAACTCTGTTAATGGAATGAAATTAGTAAATAATTATGTTGGTGGGGAATCTGCTATATCCATGTGCTGTGTAACATCTCAGTTTTACAATGCAGCTTAATTTTTTCTATAGACCAAATTAGTTTTAGAGTAATCTAAATTGCAAATTGGCCAATTTGCATTAAAACTATGCCTTCTTGTTCAGATTTGTCAACACCTCTTTTTTAAAAAGTCTTTAACATTAAGCATGGGTGGGTAAGACCATCTGTTTATGGAGCTTGCCTGCAGCTCCATTACTTAACACATGAGACAGGTTACAGCTGTTTGTTATCGTGTTGAACGATTATCTTTCCATCCAAAATTAATGTTTATATATGTATGCATGGAAAGCATGTCATTAAACATAAGTGATCTAAATGTGGATTAATGTCATTAAGCATTGATATTAATCCCTCAGGAGGGCTAAAGTTAGTATAGTGGTATTCATGCTACTTTTGAGTGCTGTGTGATGCTACTTTACCTGGTACATAGAACTGAAATTCACATCCAGTGATGGTCCACTGTAAAAGTATACATCTCATAATATGTTTGTATTCCAGTGGAAACTGGGATCAAATTGTTTTATCATATAAGAATTTCCTCTAAATTTTAGTTAAGAAAAAAATAACAATGGTCAGCAAAGTATTTGTTTTAAACTTTTTGTTTGCCTGAAACAACATTAAAACCAGTCAAGCCAAAAATGAATTTTCTTTAGCAAAAGTTTTCTAGTTTCAGCTATGTTAACTAGAGAACCAGGGAAGTCATCTGATTTAGATTTTCAGAATTAAAAAAAAAAAATCTAGAGCACGCTCCTGTAAGTGCATTTCCATTAGTACAGACTCTGCCCTGGTCACTGGTAAAAATGGTTTTCTGAGTATGAACAAACATGAAGGCATTTGCGTACCAGTTTTCTATGTGACCACAAGCAGTGTAAGCTCAGAGGTACTGGTAGTGTTGAGAAATGCTTACTGTAAGAAGTAATCTCCTTCACTAAATCATGTGATCTGCACCTGCTTTCTTCAACATGTGGTTAGCTTAGGGCTCCTTATATTACAGATTTCAAATACAACTTCAGGGAAATGAGACTTCATCCCTTTATGAGATCAGAGAGCAAGTCAAGACAAATACGTTCCTCCTGTTAATTAAAGGAAGTCCTCAGAGAAGACTTGATATAGCTATATATCATTATACCATATACTTTTGCAGTATGAGCTTGACAAACAAAGTCATGGACTGTTTTGTAGGCTTTGTTGATCTTCCTCACCTTTTGCAGATTAGAGGGAAAGCAGCATATATTATGATGACCATCATCATATCAATGCTGATGCTAGTTTGACAAGCATGTGTTACTTTTCTACAGAGTTTAATTTACCAACTATATTCACATTTCATAGTGTTGTAAATATTTGTGCCAGGCGTTTAATGTACCTTTTGCCTTCATGCCAAGAATTCTTCATAAACAATAAGATTCTTTTGAGATTTAGCATTTTGATCAGAAGAAAATGTTTTCCTTCAAATTAGAACAAATACTGCTGCATTAATACATTCTGTAGTGATCAACATTCCTAAATGTATGTTTTTCCTTAGTTATGAGTTCATGGAATTATACTCAGTACAAATTTCATCTCAAGGTAAGATTTTGTCTGAAGGAAGGTATGCCCTTTTCCATTCAAACCATCTATTTTCAGATAAAATCTACCAAAGATTCAAAACTAATTACATCAAATACCAATTAGTTCACCACAATATTGTGAGTCAAATCCTACTTTCAAAATTAATGTCTCAAAACACTGGCCTCACTGCGATCAGGATTTCACCACAGTATTTATACCTGTACCATCAATGCAAAAACTTTATGGAAAAGAGAAGACTTTCTTGGCACTCAGAGGACTCATAACCACAGTTTAACAATGTTTCGTGAAATATAGTACAAATGTGTTTTTGATCTTCCCTGTGCCTGAAGAGCATGTTATTAATTTTCCAGGCCAAGTCTTGAATATGCAAAATATTTGTACATTTTGTAACTGTTAAAATATTCTATTACCAGGTAAATTTAAGATAGTGCCTGCATATCTGAAGCTGTAAAACAAAGTGAATTATTGTTCAGGCCTTAACACATTCCAAGACCAAGTATCTCAAATACAAATTATCTGTTAGCATACTTTAAATTGCTAATTGGTTGATTTGCATTTAAATGAGGACCACATGTGAAGTTCAAGTCAGGCACATTTTCAGAAAAGCAGAATCCTCTGAGATGAGAAGAATTTTAAAGCGTTGCAATGCTTACTTGAGTTGAAGTGGCCAGAAAATAAGTGCTATTGTAAGTTGTATAGCTACATGCTGGTCAGACACATTCTGAAAGTACTTCTAGTCAGGAAGAAAGATGGAAGCAGTAACTCTTCCCTTCCCATCTCATCTTGTCCTGTTCCATGCCCTAATATGTTTTCAAGCCAAATTTAGCTTTCATGCAATTCTTGTTATACGTGTCAGGTTTTATGTACATCCATCTGAGGCAGCTCTTTGAGAGTTTGTTAGAGGTCTCAAACAGGTATTTGAACTTTTTCAACCTTAACATGTGAGACAGTTTTAAATCCTTAATGGTATATACCCTTTCTTCTAAATCCTTTTCCAGACAAATAGATGTTAAATAGGGAACGACACTGCTTATGTACATATTAGCAGTCCGAAACTTCCAATGTCTATTATATCCTTAAAAACAACTTAACCCTTTATTCTAAGAGACATGTGGCTTTCCAGTAATAATGATAAGAAATCTTGTTATAGAAGTAAAATTGGGATGGTCTCCAGGACAACAAATCTAGAGGATAGTGGGCTTCTGTGCCTTTGAATGTAAAAGCCCATGATAGGTTGCATCAAGGAACCGTTGCAGTTTTGGTAAGGTATAAATTGCAGTGAATTCAGGTCTCTGCAGAAACGTATGCAGCAGGTTTATGCAAACATTGGAGAACAGTGCGGAAATGATGAAGTAGTGCAATCTCAGGGTGAGGATTATGTTTTGGCATACACAGGGAGGAAAACAAAGAAGATTGCCTGAAACCTTTATTCCAACCATGTGTTCTCCTTTACAAGAAGGGAAAGATGGGAATTTAGGAGTAAGAAAGTCTGAAAAGGAAAGAGTGTTCGTAATCCTCTATTGGCAGCAATGCTCTGAACATATGGTATGTCTAAGACAAGGTTCTTATAAACTCAGAAAAAGGATGGCGACCATGAGCTACATACACTGGAAGAACATGTGTTTTCAGTGCTGTGAGGTGATGAATAGAGAGAATTATATTTGCAAATGATACCAAAGCCTGCTGCCCCCAAGCACTTTAGAAGACGGGACAAGAATTTAAAATTACTTTAACAAATAAAACAGGGTGTGCAGAAAAATAGGTGCAATGCAACAAATGAAAGGTTCTGTGCTTAAGTCAGAATAATCAACTGCACAAATTCACATTAGAAAGCAGCTCACCAGGTAGAAAAGACTCAGAAAAGGCTGTAGTGGATCATGAATTTGACATGAGTGAACTGCTCTGCAGATAGGCTAGAACAGTGTCTTTGAAACTGTAGTGAATTGTAGACTCATGTAAGTTTTCTGATAGAGGTATGGACCTCCTCAGAAATTTCATATGGATACACAACTTTTTTCAGTCACCCTTTGAGAGTAAAAGCAGTTGCATAAAGGAATCAATACACCATTCCCTAAGTCTGCTGTGGTTAGGGTAAGAAACACTGGATTTAAATATCGCAAGGGATATTTGATTTTTTACATTCGAAAGATGTTTTAATTGCCAGGGTAATTAAATTAACTAAGATGTGGCTGGGTGGAAATGAGGGGAACATTCTTCAGGGTGGTCTGGTAGGAGAAGTAAACCAGAACGAGGAACCACGGACTGAGGCTTGAGTAGAGTAGAGGAGTTAGGCCAGAGCAGTCAACTTTGTATTTTGTACCAGTTCCCCCAAAAAAAACAGAAAAAACTTTGTTCACAAAAACTGCATTCTCCCTAAAGTTTGTGACGGTGCTCTCAGTTTCTCTTCGGTTGGCAAGTATATGTGAAACCACTGATAAAGTGTGTGCCTCATCCCCTGCTACTGCTTGGCTGTGCAGGAAGTAAGAAATAATGTTCATAACACTGTTAGCACAATTGGCAGAAGTGTAGGTGGTTCATCTAAGCTTCCCTGTTGCTCACCATGAAAAAAATGTAGTGTCACAGAATGGAATTTCTTTTTTTCCCCTTCCTTTTTTTTTTCAGTTTGTTTCATGTACATAAGACCTGAGAACTTCCAGATGCCCAAAAGCCATGTTAAAGGAACATCAGTAAAGTTGAAAAATCAAAAACATAAAGCTGGGATGCCACGAGGCAACACTAATTTGGTCCTTGTGTCATTATCATTATGATAACAAAAGAAACATGATGTCAAATACATTATAATAAAAATGTAATTATATGTTTAAATACTTCGAGTGCTGAAGGAGGACTGTCAGTTCTGTACACTGATGAAGGAAGAAGGGTATGAAAGTTTCTTCGTTTTTTTTTTTCCCTCCTTTAGCTCTCTTCTCTCTTTCTAATTTCTGCTTTCTGTTTTCTTTAGGAGGGAGAGGCTGTAATGCAGCAACGGAGGGAGGAAGCTGGTGGTGTTAGGGGAGAGGAGGCAGGGGGTTCTGCTCATACTTTCAAGGTGGAGGAAACAAAAAAACCTAGAAGTTTTTAATTTATGCAGACCTTGTTTGACATGGCTTTGGTCACATTCTTTTGTATTTTTGCTTCACATCTAGCAGTGCTATGAGGTCAAATTCTGCTCTTACTGTAAAGTAACTCATGATTTCTGTGGAGCTGTTGAGTTGACACTGTAATGGGACTATATATATACTATAAAAAATATGTGGCATGTTGTAGTTTAGTGTATAGATTACAAAGATTATGGTGGGTGAAAATGTCTTGTGAAGGACTGTGGTGGTTTCACCCTGCTGGGCAGCTTAACTCCACCACACTGTTCTCTCACTCCCCCTCCTCAAAGGAACTGGGGGGAAAACACGATGGAAAAGGGCTCAAGGGTTGAGATATGAACAGGGAAATCGCTCACCAATTACCGTCACAGGCAAAACAAACTCAACACATGGAGATTAATGTGGTTTATTGCTTATTGCTAATAACAGACTACAGCAGTGAGAAACTAAAAGCAAACTAAAAACACCTTCCCCCCATCCACACTCTTCTACCTCCTCCCCCTGAACGGGGCAGGGGAATGGGGAATGGGGGCTGCGGTCAGCCCATATCGCTGCGTCTCCGCCGCTCCTTCGTGGTCACTCTCTGTTCCCCTGCTCCAGCGTGGGGTCCCTCCCACGGGATGCCGTCCTTCCCAAACGGGTCCTGTGTGGGCTTCCCACAGGCTGCAGCTCTTCAAGAGCTGCTCCAATGTGGGTCCGTACCACGGGGCCCATCCTTCAGGAGCAAACTGCTCCAGCATGGGTCCCCCACGGGTGGCAGCTCCCACCGGATCACCTGCTCCTGCGTGGGCTCCTCTCCACGGGCTACAGGTCCGGCCCGGAGCCTGCTCCTGCGGGGGCTCTCCATGGGCTGCAGCCTCCTTCAGGCCACATCCACCTGCTCCACCGTGGACTACTCCACGGCCTGCAGCGTGGAGATCTGCTCCATGTGGTACCCCATGGGCTGCAGGGGGACAGCCTGCTCCACCATGGTCCCCACCACAGGCCGCAGGGGAACTTCTGCTCCGGTGCCTGGAGCACCTCCTGCCCTCCTCCTTCCCTGACCTTGGTATCTGCAGAGCTGTTTCTCTTGTATTTCTCACTCCTCTCTCCCAGCTGCTGTGGCACAGTGTTTTTTCCCCTTCCTTAAATTTGCTCTCCCAGAGGCACAACCAGCATCACTGATGGGTTCAGCTCTGGCCAGCGGTGGGTCCCTTTTGGAGCCGGATGGAGCTGGCTCTTATCTGACGTGGGGCAGCTCCTGGGCTCATCTCACAGAGGCCATCCCTGCAGCACCCCTGCTACCAAAAACTTGCCACATAAGCACAATACAATGATAATAATGTAAACTAATAGAAATATAAATTTGCTATACAGTATTTAGAAACATGTCACTGTTATAATCCTTTATGACGGAATAATCAGAATAATGCAGTGCTATAAGTACCGATTAAGGAACATCAAATCAATGGTTATGTGACTCATGCTGATTTAAACAGGAGCTGATTGGGATAAATGGATTTAATATGTACTTTTATTCTGTGGCTATTCTGTCATACCTAGAGGAAGTAGCATATGAGTAATCTAAGGAAGACACTGACTTACATCTCCAGTAGGAGACTAATGGGAGACTAATGGGAGTAAATTTAAAAAAAAAAAAAAAAAGTCTGCATTCTGACTGGTTATGAAATATGCCATGTTAAATATGAATTTCCCTGACTGTTACCAGTTCCTTGTAAAATACATTTATCTGCCACATACTTATATGCATATCCACACACACTGATAACACAATTTATATTTTATTTTGACTGCCACTTACATGTTCTTGGATTTTGACTGTCCTAGGAAATGTACAAATTTTATGCTTTTGGTTTTTCTTTATTCCATTTGAAGCTATATTAAGTTCTTCTACTGCTTGAAATAATACCAAGATTTTAAATTTCACAGTCTTAAACCCTGCAAGAAAACAGTTGCACGTGTATTGTCTGGTCTATGACTAGCTTTTTCAGGATTTAACGTAACCCACATGTGCCAGATGTTTAAATATCACGAAGAAGGGCACCTGCTGAGATGCTCCATCCTACCAAGGTGCTCCAAATCCCACCTAGAATTCTCTGTGCAGAGGGGAAAAGGCTTGAATTTTGTACTTCCACAGCGGACTGGATTAATCCATTTCAGTTGTAGTGCCATAAAGATAAGGAAGACAGCATGGCTAGTTAAACTTCACTACAAAGTTGTACTGGTTTTGGTCGGTTGTTTTCTGCTTTCTGATTCTAGGATGCTGCATGTGCACAAAGTAGTTTCTGGCATTGTCCTTCATGTCAAATGACTATTGGAAGAAGGATGCCGGAATGTAGAACTTGGTTTCTATGCATTATAGGTTTATTGTCTGGTACTGACTTCTTGTAAAACTACTGCATACAAAACAAACAAACAAAAACCTAAGCATTTTCTGATTTCCTTTTTTTTTTGTTATGCAGATTGGATTTCTGAAAAGAAATAGTGGGGGGGGTCCTATTTGCAGGGACTATTTTCTGTTGCCTAGGAGGTTTTTCCTATGTTCCATTTTGTTACCTATCTGTATATTTGTGGAGACATTTAATATTTCACTGGTGGACAGATGCATTCCCCAGACAAACCCGGTTGCAGATGCATTCCCCAGACAAACCCGGTTGCTTCAGTTTTATGAAAAAAGCTAGATTTTTCCTCCATGTCTGCTACACTATTGTGAGAGCAGCTGTGTAGGAGCAAGGGGAGTTATATTGGATAAGTAAGAGAAGAATTTGATCCACCCTGAAATGCAGCTGTATCACTTTTCTTTTTTTTGTGTGTGGTTTGTGTGAAAAGGTACTTATTTGTTGCTGCCATTCTAAATGTTCTGTAATTGATGTTTTCATCTTCTTTCTTTGTCTCCCTTTAACCTTACCATTATAGAAGAAGAACAAACAAACTGTGCAGTGGACATCTGACACTTTCTTCAAGAGATAGGGACTAGAAAGTTTCCACCTCTTAGTTGTAGCAGTGATTGTGTCTTCTGTGGGTCTGCATATCTCATCACCTCCCTCCTTGGGATCAGGAAGAATTTCTTCCCATTCAACTAAACTGGAGGAAATTCCACGGCTGGAAATGCCTTTCTTACCTCCGATACACAGAGTTGAAGGTCAATAGCAAGTGACAGTACTTGCCAAACTGGATCCATTGTCCAGCACAGATTTAGAAAAGGACAAATTTTGAAAGTGAGTCCATATGGGCTCTGTTGGGAGATCTCGTCCACAGCAAAAATGAGGAATTGAATCTGACATTGGTGACTCAGCTTTGCTTGTCTCCGACACAGTGGTCTGCAATATCCTGTCACCTCATGTGCAGGTGGCTGGATTTGGTAGACTGCAATGGACCTGTCCTACATGATTTTGTTGTATGTATTGGTCCCTTTAACACAACTACAGCTGATGTCTGTTTCCTGAAAGTAAGGAGGGAGCCTATAACCCATCTCTCCTGTGTTTCATGTATTAAAAGTAGGGCCTGCTGCTTCAAATCCGTCTTGTGTGCCGTCTTTCGTTCATCCGTCTGTCCTCCTCAAATTTTTCTTGAAATTTGAAGTGTCATAACTTATGAAAAAAAAAGTCTTGCTATTCTTGGATATCCCATGTTATTTGTTTTTACATTTAAAGCCTGAGTTTAATTTTCACCCGTTTTTCCAAATGAAGTGGATCACCGCGCTACTAACCACACTACACCCTCTTCCACCTCACATATATGGTCTAACTTATTTACATAATTGGTATGTGTGCTCAAAAGAATAACTGTGGCTGAAATGAAGTAGAAGGAAATTATTCCTCCTAAAAATACTGTTAATGCAATCAGTGTTAAGATAGTATGCTAGTTATGCTGTCAGAGCCATATGTGACCTGCAAAGCAAAGATCTTCCAGTATGGTCAGTGTTTTAAAGCTCAAAAGCTAAGTCATTACTCTTACATTTTATTGAAAATTGGATTTTTTTTAACTAGCTTTGATTATATATTTATACGTAAAAATCAAAGCATGTGAGGTGAAAAAAAAAAAAAACAGTCTCAGAAATCATAGAATCATAGAAATGTAGCATCTCTTTCCTCTGCAGACCTCCTTTTTAAAATACTGTTTCATTGAGTCATGACTATGCTGAAAAGAGAATATCTTGCATTTTTAAAGGCTGTGAAATACATTTTCACTCTGTAATGTTAGACCTCTCATGTCAGGAGCACCTGCTTGATTTGCATGTGAATTCTGAACAATTCTTGTTTTATGTGACACTTCTGAAATGTCTGTCTGTTTTTTTTTTTCTTTTTAATTCTCAAGCTCACTATTTGGATAAGATAGTGAAAGGTACTGTATATTTGCTCTTTGATGACATGCTTATAACTACATGTATTTTTTAATAGCTGAATATATAATTACAAATGTACCAGATCGGCAAAAAGAATCTTCTCTTACATACATTCCATGGATTATAGATTTAACTCATATTACTCTCAACTCATCCCAAATTAAAAAAGAAGTCTCGCTTATGTATGTCATGACATTTTATCAGTTATTATACATTTCTATACAAACTGTATACATGCATTGATTTTGTTTGAACCAAAAACTGAAGATAGTATTCATTTGCTGTTTAGTTTGTTTCTTTGTGAGTTTTGTCATTGGATCTCTGCCTATGAAACAGCAAATATTTAGGAAACAAAGTGAAGCAAAACTTGTCATAAAACAAGTGTCATTAGTTCCAAGGAACAGATTAATTATAGATATATGTGTGTTTATATATCGATAGATCAATAGAATAACCCAGGATTTTTAGGCTTTGGTTTATTTGAATGTAGAAAATCTATAGAAAATTATTACTTGTATTTTGTATGAAGCTAGAAAAAGCTTATATACTCCATGCATCACTTTCGATTAAAAAGTTCAAGGACACAAATGCCTAACATGAAACAGCAAAGATTCTTGTATCTTCAGTTATGGTGAAAAATTTCTTTAAAAAGAAAAAAAAAGTTTAAAATATCCCTACCCCTCTTTCCCTGAGTATCTTCTCTATCCCTTATTTGTGTTTTTTTTTTCATTAGAATATGGCAATATTCATGGCAATATCCAGGCTTTCACACAATAAGTTTTGAGTGTACCCAGTTGACTCCTAAAATGCTCTGTCAGTAGGGCAATTAAATATGTAAGTCTTCCATAAATTAAACAGAAGAAACGTTAAGAAAAAAATAGCTCTCTGTACGTCAACAAATACTATTAGCAGCTACAGTCTGAAAGAATGAGAGTAGCAAGACTAATTTCAGCCTGGTGTGGTGGCACATAACCATGACTGTAGAATCACTGTACTTCCCCACAAGAGGCTCTTCTGATTCTCTGCCTTCTAAGAATATTTTGACAAGAGTTAAGCACTCTTTGTAACTTTTTCTGGGAGTGTTTGTAATTTGAAGCTACAGGGTTTAAAGGAGTCAGTAAATTCAAAATTCTTTAGACAAAAAAATAAACTATTCCTTCTGAAATACTGTTCTAAGCTCAACCAAGTTTAACCAGAATAAGTCAGTAGATTAGTTCACAGCCACAGTAGTTCTAGAAAGTGAAGTGTTTTTGCCACTTAGCTTTCTTTTGATAAAAGTTTACGGGAAATTGTTGTGTCCAAGAATATCTGATTTGTAGCCACCTTCTCATAAGATACTTAGTGCCATATCTGTACTTGCTTCTGTCAGTGTCTTATCATAGTCATAGATAAGGAACGCCACAATCTACATATTTATAGTGTTGTCATCCTCATACAGATCATGTTGGCTGCATGCCAGATTTCATCATTAGGAAGTGACAGCTACTGTTTTTTCTAATGTACTGTTAGACTGAAAGCAATTATAGATTTTGGATATATTAAATTATTTTAATTGTTTCCCAAATTTTCCCTCCTTGGCCATAAAAGCAGACAAGATAGGATATAAAGGTAACAGCACAAAAGCCTTAGGGAGATTGTCACAAAAAAATCACTCTCTGCTATCTGTCTTGAAGCACGTCACTACCGTGTTTTTGTTCAGTCTATCAATGTTTTATTGTGGTCCTTATGGTATTTCATTTTGTCCGTCCTAAGTAATCAAATACGCACAGCTATTACATTTAGTTGGAAATCCTGTTGGTCCTGTCCCATCCGTATGCAGCCTGAATCCTAATGTTTGTTAGAATAGATGCTAAGCTGCTTCACTATTTCCTGGGCTTTGCTTATTCTGTGAAAAGGAATGTACTTCTGGCATAAAGTATAGTCATTAAAACCGGCCTATACTTTGTGCAGTTTTTTAGCGCACTGTAATTTCACATGAATATACGGCAACTCTGAGACCAGATAAAGTTAATGTTCTCTTTTATTACATGCCTAAAAACATACCCACTTTCCTACTTAATAATTTGGAGGGATTTGTTCATAGTAACAGGGAGTTTAAACATTTGTGCCAGTAAGTAACCAATACTGCATAGAGCAAATGACAACCTATTCTATGAGCACAGAAAAATGTATTATTTTATACAGCTGTGTTTGCACTATGCACTCATCTCTTGTTACTCTGCCAAAAAAAACAAAAATTAAAAAACAAACTTAATTTTGTCTGGCCTGCAGGTATTTAGAGGATTGATGCATTTATTTCCTGCCTGTACAGGTAAGTGGTGTCTCAAGTGTCAGGCCAATCAAAGATGCCACTTTGTTAAGAATTACGTTCCCCAGGTAATGTTGCTGTTCCACTCCATGTGCAATTACAGTAGTTGTGCTGTTATAAAGGCCTGTTCCCAGTAAGTGTCCCTTGTTTGTATCTTTTATTTGACTGAAATAATTGCAATATTGAAATCACTTGTGATGTTCTTTTTTGTCTCTTTCAACAGAAGGCTGCCCCGGCTTGTGCAACAGCAACGGAAGGTGCACTCTGGACCAGAACGGCTGGCACTGCGTCTGCCAGCCGGGATGGAGGGGAGCGGGCTGTGACGTGGCCATGGAAACTCTGTGCACTGACAGTAAGGACAACGAAGGAGGTGAGATACACCAACTGGATTTGTAACACTGGGGAGAGTGTGTTGAGAAGCGGAGATTTTTCAGGCAGGTGATAAAATGCTGCTATGAGAACCATACACGCATTTTACTAGCTCTCATGCCTATAAGAATACACTGCGGTATGCACTGCTTTTATATGGCATATCAGCAAAGCCTCACAAGACGCTTATGACAGGTGAGATAGGTGCCTAGAAAATGATGGGTGTCACCTTAGTTTTCCTGCCATGTTCTTTTATAGCGGAATAAAGCATTGTCTCAACTTGGTGAACTCTAGTGAGGAGTGAAAAAAATAAAAAAGGAAGGAGTTCAAATTTTCAGTGACCTCACAGGGAAATTATCACAAGAGGAGAGGCCAGACAGAGACTTTACATTTTGACCTATGATGCTATTGCTGGAAACAATTGTTTGCTCAGTCTACAAAGATAGCCTGTGAATGCTCAGATAAGTGACAGGACACTCCCAGAAGTTTTTTGTTGTTGGTTTGGTTTGGTTTTTGGCTTGCTTCTCTGCAGTCTGTCACTCAGGTGACAGGTAACAATCTGCAGTGAGATGCAGGCAGGACTGCTGACTTAAGGAATCAATCTGCAATCATCTTTGTAGGGTAGGGAAGGGAGAGGGGCTGTGACTTCGGCATGACTCCAGAATCACACAAAAAAAAAACCCACAAAAACAAGATTAAATGTGAATGCAGTCATATAGTATATCAGCATAATACTTTGGTTGTCTTTCTTCCATCCCCCTCTCTCATCAGCTTTTTTTTAGCACCTTCAGATCCAGAGCAGAGATAAGAAACTCCATTAGGGAGTCTAGATGATAATGTCATCTGTGGCTGACTTTGTTTTTCAGCTTTAGTCTGCATATGCCTTTGTCGTTGTTGGTTGGCTGTTTGCTCTCATATCCCGATTGCAGTTGGGATTTTAGAAATCATAAACTATAAATAACAGTAACATTTACTTCCTGAGAAAAATAAATAATATGGTCAAAAGAGTGCTGGTGTTTACGGCTTTACACATCATTAGATTTACCACACTTCTCCATTAAATATTTTACATTTTGAGTGAACCTTGCACACTTAGGAACCTGAAGAATGTGATGCAATCTGGGGTGCAGTGAGCTAGTGTGAAGCTGAGTTCCTGCATGTATGAAGGGAGCAAGAGGTCTGAGGTATCCATAGCATTTCCATTCAGAGATGTGCTGTTGAGAGAATGAAGGTCATATGGAGTGGGACATTATGAGCATAAGGAAGAAAGAGAAACCTGCAAGCGTGAAAAGAGACAAAGCAAGGAAGAAGAGAAACTAGTTTAGAACATAAACAATCTGGAGGAAAAAGAAATAGATGGTAGGAAAAAAGGGGAAAAAGTTGAAAGCCCAGGGACAGACTAAAACAGATTCAGTAGGTGTTAAGGATAATAGAATGACATTATGTATCAGAAAGTAAGAGGAAGAGTCAAGAGCAGATAACAGAGCAGTAGGAGGAAGAGGAGCAAGGTGAACAGGAATGCATGTAAACAGAACAAGAGAAAAGGAGATGCTCCTTCAGACTGAAAACAATAATAGCTGTTTGTGAGGAAAAGGAGAAACAGGATGAGGAATTGGAGCAGAAAGATCTAACAGGATGACTTAAAGTTCAGAAAGAAAACAATACTGCAAAAGTAAGACTCTAATGTTGGTATTTGTGTTGCTTCTTTTCTCTTGATTTTTTTCATTATTTCCTTTACTGACATTACACAGCTGTGTATAAGGAGGGGATTGGCCAAACAGTTGTTTTGCCATGATTGACCTATATAATACTATTTGTCACCAGCATTTCTCTTTCAGTAGACTTTATTTTCAATGTATATGCTTCAATAAGGTGCATATTCACATCTATCATTGATTATTGGCTAAGGAACAGGGTTAAAATATAACAATTAAATTAAATTAAAAATTGGAAGCATACCAAAAAAAACTGGGAAAGGAAAGTCCTCTTTGCCAGAAACCCACCTGGAAAGAGAAGCGCTGTTTCTTCCCTTTCCAAGAATATGTGCAGTCAGCCTACTAATCTGTCAAGCAAGCTGTTCAGATTCCAGACAGCTGCAGGTAATGGCACGCGAATGCCTCTGCTGTATTTGTGTACTCTGGGACATTAGGTTATCTGAGCACTTCTGCTGAATTTATACTGATGACTGCAGGTAGTGTGATTTACATTGCACTAGGCTCAGTGGTAATATAGTTGGAGTTATCTTAGTTGTTAGCTAATTGAGATACTGTGGTTTATGTTTCATCATACACTGGATAAAATATATTTCATATATTAATATAATTCATTAATAACAGTGTCTGCTGCTCCTCTGATTCTTAGCTCTTTCTGGGACTGATTGTTCAAATTCCATGAACATGAGCATCCCAATGACCTCAGTGGGAAAATTCTTTGTGAGAAACATTAATAACATCAAGGTATTCTTGATCATTTTCCCATCTAGATACTACTGACATATGATGGGATGATTACTCGTCTTCTTTTTAATACAGATTTTTGAGAGTCTTGTAAATCATTTCATTTCCCTTTAAGGATCACGCTTTCTTTATTTTTCCATGTGCTAGATTTGGATAGTCTATCGCAGGATTTTCTTTACATTTTAGCAATCCACAAGGAATGTGTCTACAACAAGCAGACCTTAGGCTGAAATTAAACTCTTAATGACTTTGTGGGGAGAGGAGAAGTCAGAGTTGTCTGTGGGTGGAAGAAGCCTAACTTCCTTACTTGGCAAAAAATGTGTCACTATTCTACTTTGACAAAGTGGGCTGTGTTTTGTCATAACTGTAGGAAGAATAAGCTGTTGACTCTTTAGTTTAGGTGGGTCTTGTTGAGCAGATTCCTTTGTTAGTCTTACTTTTTATAAGCTCCTATCCAATTATCAAGAGTTGTTACAGGTCTCCACCAGCAGAATTGAAAGGATTATTAACATTCTTTTATTAGTAAAATTAAAATGAATACTATAATAAAGCAAAGCCTACTTAGCACTACACGACTGTATTTTTGTAATTACGTGCAAAGGCTAGGACGGGTTGCTCAGGATAATCATTGTCACAGGGTAGTACAAAGTCAGACTAATTTGAATACGCTATAGGTGCACTTACAGAGATACCACAATAGCAACATTGAACAAGATACTTGTGTGCTGCTCAGGAGTAAATCAAGGGCTATTTCTGCTTTTGTGGCTTTTCTGACCAGCTGCTCCAACAGACAGTCATTTTTGCTGTCTATAATTGAGTCAATTCATTATACCCTGTTATAAAACTGAGCTACATGAGGATAACAGAGTTTTGTTAATATAGTTTTCTGCCCGTTCCATCTTCTTCCCTTCATGTGTGGCTGGCACTGAAACCATCATGGTGGGATGGCCAGCATCATAACTCCAAAACTGGGCTCTTCCTATGTAGGCACTGAATTTCACTTTATGGAGATTCTTTGTTGCCTAAATATGCAGTTGACTTATTTACCAAGAATGTGATTTATGTAGGTCCTTTGCCATGATCTCACCTTGACCCTGGCAGAACTTGTACCCTGGAGTTATTTTGTCCCACAAGTTGTCTTCCAGAGTTTTGCATGTACGCTTCAAATTCCTTTCAAAAGCAAACATGCCAGCTGATACATCTTATTTTGTAGACATCCAGAAGTGCAGGAATCACGTCCTGACTCTTCTAATTTAACAGGTTTTGGTTTTTATTAGTCTCTCCAGAAAGCAATCATATCACCAGACCATGCTCCATTGCAATTCTGTGCATTTTGCAACAAAGGGAAAAGTAACATTAGTCAAGATTTTTACACCTAGACGTTAGCTTTTGAGGAAGAGAACAATAATGTAGTCATTACATCTGCTGTATATAGAAGAACCACTTACATCTAGAACAAAAAAAAAATACAAAATAACCTGAGGCTGATAATGATTGTCCAGCTGGCTATAAGAGTTTCTATTTTCTTTATAATTTTCCTATCACATTTGAGTGATATAACTGATAAGCTAGTGTTAAGCTAAGTCTCATATTTTCCAGGCTAAACAAAATTCATCGATATTTTGCAGAGCTACTTCAGAGAGGAAATTTTACTCTGCTTCATACAGTGCAACAGAGTAGTCAACTTAGTGGTACTAGATAGCTCTAGCCACATACATACAGAGAAAGAATGAAAAATGTTTTCTTAGGTTATAAGGAGCCAGATTCATAACCATCCGTCACTCGCCTGGGCAAGTTGCTGATAAACTCCACAGAAAAATAACAAACAGCATATCCCTATATCTTGGCTGGTGAAAATGAGATTCTTTCTCTGATTGATGTTAGCAGAGAGGCTTGTAAAAATGCATTTCCAGCTGATTAGTTCAGAAGGTGTCAATCTCATGCAGTTTTATGACCTGCAGACTGTACTCCAGATGTACATTTGCTTTTTATAAACTAACAAAGATGAATGACTAAATTTTAGCATTTCTTTGGCGACTGCACCAGATATTGCTTGGGAGACCATACAGAGATACAAAAAAACAAAACTATGCTCTTAACCATCAGTACCCCCAGCTTTAACAATGATCCAGGCTTCTATAGCTAAAACCAGCAAGGGAGCTCAGTACTTCAGCTGGAAAAGGGGTTCCGTATTCTACAAGAATGAGACTGTAGAAGATTTTCAAGATAGTCACAGACTATTTGAGGTTGGAAAGGCCTCTGGATATCATCTAGTCTCACCCTCTGCTCAAAGCCAGGTCAGCTAGGGCAGCCTGTGCCCATTGCCTATGGTCCTTTTGCTGGGCACCACTCAAAAGAGTCCGATTCAATCTTTGCACCCTCCCATGAGGTGTTTATATTCATTGATGAGATCCCTCCTGAGTCTTCTCAAGGCTGAACAGTCCCAGCTCTCTCAGCCTTTCCTCATAGGAGAGATGCTGTAGTCCCTTAATCATCTTCATGGCCCTTCACTGAACTCTCTCTAGCATGTCCATTTCTCAAGTCCATGTCTGTCTTGTACTGGAGAGCCTAAACTGAACCCAGCATTCCAGGTGTGGCCTCACCATTGCTGAGTGTAGGGGGAGGATCACCTCCCTTGACCTGCTGGCATCACTCTTCCTGACACAGCCCAGCATGTCATCAGCACCTTCTTTGCTATAAGGGCACCTCACTGGCTCATGTTCAACTTGGTGTCCACCACGACTCCCAAGGTCTTCACAAAGCTGCTTTCTGTCTTGTCTCACCTCAGCATGTACTGGTGCCTGGGGTTGTTCCTCCCCAGGTGCAGGACTTTGTACTTCTCTTTGTCAAAATGCATGAGGTTCCTGTCAGCCCATTTCTCCAGCCTGTCGAGGTCCCTCTGGATGGCAGCACAACCCTCAGGCATATCAACCACTCATCCCAGGAAAAATAAATGATATTTCTTTTCTCTTAAAAAAGTTTAAACTTTGATATACTTAACGATGACTTTTTCATCTGTTTTATTTTCCTTGAACTGACTTCAATGTCAGCTGAGTTAAATAAGAATTTTAGATGTGCAAAAGAATAGAAATCCCAGCCCTTTACTATTTTTCCAATCCTCTAACTGATCCACATAGCACAGCAATTCTTAGAGGAATACCTTTAGAAGATCTCTGTTTACTTACACTCTTTCAACATATGATTGAACAAAAATGGATGATAATTTTCCCTGCAGAAAGAAGTTTTTCTATAAAGCTAGATTCCTTTGTAAGAGAAGCAGTCATGGGCTTCCTTAGAGTGCTGCATTGGTATATTTTTCAGTTCAGTGCAGCAAGCAAGCTCCCTCTCTAATATAAATGGAATAATAAAATGTTTGCGCTATTTCAGTCTTGCTGTTCTTTTGGGGAAACAATTATCAGCTATGTGATACCATATTACATTCATCTAGAAATTTTCTGTAGCTGACATTTCCAGGCTCATTTTCCTTATGACTTTACTTACAACAAATTAGTAGTTATCAATTTGATCTTGATTTTAATCTTTCACCAAATTAGATTTCCAGTGATGTGACAGATCTAATGCTCATTATATGTGAATATTTCAGCACGTAAGCATAAAAGCACCCATGTGTTTAAATCTTGTTTATAGTGGCCAGTACTCATCATCATTTTATTCAGAATAAAATCAAAATGTTAAATACAGATTTTGTTCTCTTATACATTTTCATGCAAAATAGTTGTGGAAATTGCCTTTGCCACTAGCAACAAAACCTTTCTACCAAAATATAAAGGAATTCACCTTGATAAATGTTGTGAAATATTTAAAGCTACTTGCAGCATAGATATGCTAAAAAGTTCAGGAAAACAACAGAGTGGGAGTTACTTGTTTCTTTTTTCTAGCAAGCCAAATAACCTCTGATAAAAGCTACACCTAAAATGTTTAATATTTATAGGTTAGCAGTGTATGCAGAGCTTGAGTTGCTTTCGTTTTCTGGTTTGTTCCACATGTTTATAGAAAAGTATCAAATAAATACATTTGATTTGTGCAAGATCCTGAGTGCATTTACATTTAGCTTGCTAGGATTTCCATGGGAGTTTAAGAATTCGTTGGAAACAAACTTATCTTTCCTTAATTGAAAGTGAATTCATTAAAATCTTAATTATTAATATTCTTACATAATTTTTTTAATCTTACTGCTGTCTGACTCGTTCACACACAAAAGGGCAGGAGGAAGAGTTTGTTCATTTGTGTGAATTTCTGCCAACAGATGGGCTGGTTGACTGTATGGATCCTGACTGCTGTTTGCAGAGTTCTTGCCAAAATCAGCCTTATTGTCGTGGGCTACCTGATCCCCAAGATATTATCAGCCAAAGCCAACAGTCACCATCTCAGCAAGCTGCCAAAGCATTTTATGACCGGATCAGTTTTCTCATTGGAGCAGACAGCACTCACGTCATACCTGGGGAAAGTCCTTTTAATAAGAGGTAAGCATGACTCATCCTTTACTCACAAATACAAAAGCAATTGAAGAGTGTGTGAGATGCATGCTAGGAGAAGATCCACTGTGATTGCAAATTTAGTGGAGTAGACTTTCAGCAAAGACATTTTCTCTTGATATATCAGGTTGCTTATTTTATCTCGTTTCCTGCAAAATTCAAATTAACAGTGCCACTAGGTTACAGAAGGTACTTGCCATACTTAGTACCTGTATTCTAACAGGGCACTTCATTAATGATTAAATAAATCTTTATTTAACCAGTTGATTTGGGCTAGCACAGTTGGAAATATATCAAAGCAATGAAAACACTTCAGAAGGAAAAGCAAAGCTGCACTTTTTAAACTGAGCTCACTAAATAATATAAATTATGGATTAATGTAATAGAACTGTTAAGTGCACGACAGTATAATTGCATAAACTATTTGACTGGTGCTCTGCAAAGCAGTAATGACCTGAAAATAAACCAGTAACAGGAAGCAGGTGTCTTGGATCTCACTGAGTGAAAGAAGATGATTTACACTAGAACTACTGCGTTTACAGTAATTTAACAACATTAATGTGTTTGGGCACAGCAGTTGATTAAAAGTTGTTGCACAAATGTTCCTTACTGCTCTTTTAAATTTTGTACTTTGTAGTCCCTGCAGTTTTACAGATTGCTTTGATACTAATTGAAAAGTACATTTTTCTTTAAGAATCTGCCAGAGGTATGACTTACAGAACATCTAGAGTTTATATGTTCTTAAAATTCTTCATTCTATTACAGGGCTTACTAACTCAATACAGACAAAATGAACAAAAGTAAACTATAACAAATTAAACCAAAATGATTATCTGTAGATGTTGAGGGACGTGTTTATACGATGTAAATTATGTGTATTTGTAGAAGCATTGGAGGCTCAGGAATGATTTTGTTAACGGGAGTTGATACCGTGTAGAGATGTGTGTGTGTGTGTGTGTTCACTATACTAGCTATTATTCATTCAAAAGAGAACTAAAAAAAAACAAAAAAACAAATTTGTAATCTGCTCTTGCATCTTTTTCACAGCCTTGCATCTGTTGTAAGGGGCCAAGTATTAACTGCTGATGGAACTCCACTCATTGGAGTCAATGTCTCCTTTTTACACTACCCAGACTATGGATATACAATCACTCGCCAAGACGGAATGTAAGTTCACTTTGAAGCACTTCTAAGACGTAAAGACAGCAAATACATTAATAAAGAGCTGCTTGTAAAAAAGAAACTAATAATTAAGTAATGGAAACAAAAGACATGAAAAAAGTGGTTGAGCAACACTGTACTTTGTACATTCTTCAAATGATGTTAAACATGCTGGTTATATACTTTAGAAGTAGAAGGGCTTGTTTAATTTAAATGCAGCATCCTAAATTCTCCATTCTCTCAGTGCAGTATTATGTAATGTAGTTTAATCGATTTCTCCATTGTTCCCAGTAGAGCTATTCTGTCTTCAGAGCAGTACAATAGGATGAAGAATCAGTTAGTAAAATGGAGGCTGTGAGTGGCTTTGGGAATTTGCTCAATCGCTACCCCTATTTTTTTCTAGGTTTGACTTGGTAGCGAATGGTGGTGCCTCTCTGACACTGGTGTTTGAGCGATCACCGTTCCTGACACAGTATCACACAGTATGGATTCCCTGGAATGTCTTTTATGTCATGGATACCCTGGTCATGAAAAAGGAAGAGAACGACATTCCTAGTTGTGATCTGAGTGGATTTGTAAGGCCGAACCCCATTATCGTGTCATCGCCTTTATCTACCTTCTTTAGAATTTCTCCTGAAGATAGTCCTATCATCCCAGAGACACAGGTAAAGTGTACTACAAACAAATAGCATTTTATCTCAGGCTAGAATTAAGCAACTGTAACAAAAAGAGAGCAACTTCTTTTTTTTTTCTTTAAAATAAATAATTGTGCTAAAAACTTGCAACATGATTATTTTCAGACCAATTTATTTATTCAATGTGATAATTTTTAAAATTTCATTTGAAAAAAAAAAAGGCTAAGAAAGCTTGGTACACGCCAGTGTCTGGTTTTGTATTCGTTTGCATCATTTAAATGACAGAATGTCTTCATCAGTCAGGCAGTGCCTCATCAAAATGAACACGCTATTGTACAGTTGTACATCAGACTTTTTTTGACTGCCGTCTTGTTAGAAATGTACTTCAGAACAGAAAATGAAAGGTGTTTTTTTGTGTCAGAAAGACCCATACAGTTCAATTTATCAATTTAGTTTTAATAAAGAGCATGATGCTCCTATTTTCATATACTGAAAGAGTTCTCTGTAATGCTAAGGACAGGCTTACAAGGCAATGAGCATGTGTGCTAATCTACGTCCTCAGAGCTTGTAATGCCCAAAGTAAGACTTAACAGTATCAAAATCTTGCTTTCAACTCTTAAGAGCAATGACTGGAATGTTTTTTTCTCTAACATAGATTGTGTTATCTCAGATTACTGATCACTAATGTAGTCTTCCTCAACTCTTAAAGCAGAGTTATCTCATTATTGATTTCTGATAAAACTTTTCCTATTGAAACAGCACTCTCTCCTTCCTCTTTTTCTGCCTCTTCTTTCTCTTTCTTCCTCTCTCCCTCCCTCACAATGTCATAATTGCGTAGGGCACTCTTTTTCCCATTCACTAAGAAATGGCCTTGCATCTTCAAGGGAAACAGAAAATGTATTCAAATGTTTTTGGAGCTTGTAATAAAAGAGCAAAAACATTAAGCAGTTCATGGAAGGAGCAGGTTTAAAGTAAAGATGTAAGGAAATTACAACTAAACACTCATACAAACCTACACCATGCTAGAAAACTGTTGCTTTTATCCTATTTTTCTGTGTCTTTGATAGTTGCAAGTCAATTAAAAGAAAGGATTTACAAAACAAAGTCCACTGAAAAACAGCTCTGATTTACTTGTTTTGGCAACAGATGATAGATTCAGTTGCTGAAGTGATGGCAAATGGCTTAGATAGATGGTGTATAAATCAAGAAAAAGTAATAATAGAAAAATGTCAGAAAAAAAGCCATTTTGTGAGCAATGGGACTAATGAAGTCTGGATTCCAACTAATTCCCACCCATTGCTATACTTGCAACGGTCTGCCGTGTCCAGTCCTTCCCCCACTGACTGGATTCAGCCTTTTTCTCGTGGGAGTACCAATTTGGATAATACTTCCCTACCCGAATCCTTTTTTTTATTGTTTTTCTATTTTTTTATAACACCTAAAGGAAATGAGTTATCTTAGAGATTTCTACTGTTATTTTAGATGTGTTTGAGATTGGCTACCACGTTCAAAGGGTCAGAGGTCTGGCAGGCAGGACTGGTAGCTCAGGCTGATTTATTTACAAAACCAGCCAGAAGAAAAGGTCATATTCTCACTGGATACTAGGTGCTTGGTGCTAATGGGTAATTTCTGATGGAGGAAAAAAAGTACTGTCGCTATGTATACAAAACATTTTTTCCAGTACTGTGTAAAAACGTCAAGGAGCATTTTCTTCAATGTGCTTTGTTCATCACTCATACGTAATGCCCTGCTTCGGCAGGTGGGAGCTGCACAGCCGTGCTTGGGACATACCGCTTTAGGGTCAGATTCCCTTCGGAAATACATTGTGTACAAGTCTGTCTCCCCAAAAATTCACCAATCTGATAAAAGAGGAGCAGCTTCAGATTCCATTCAAAACTGTCTATTCAGCTCTGGAGGAACTGCTATAAGTCTTTTCATTTAAAAGGGGGCAATGCCAGTTTAAAGCATCGGAGACTGGATGAAGGCACAGAGAAAGAAAGCGTTTCCTGTGTTCTTGCAGTCGGCATCAGTCACCCTGTTGGTGCGGTGTGACAGCACTCACTGTCACGTACGGGAGAAAATGATGTGCTGCTGTAATCATCATCATCCCTTTAAGTGCTTCATCATCCCTTGGAGATAATGTTTCCAAAAGAGTGTACTTAGTGGCTTATGAATCCCAAAATGATCAGAGGGGGGATTAAAGTCTGCACTGAAGAAGCAGCACAAAAGAAAACTGAAAAAAGAGGGCAAGTAAGGGGAAACAGAATGCAGTAGGTGCAGGGGTGATCACAGACCCAGCAGATCATTACTCAAGAGGGATGTTAATAAATACATGTTAACTAAATTTGGACTACAAACTAGCTGACATTAATCAGCATGGAACAAGACGTTAAAACTACATGCAAATAAGGGAGGTCAAGTTAAGCTGGAGCTGCTTGTATGTGTTAGGTAATATTGTTGTGCTGTCTTTTTCCTAATATAAGAAATGTCTATATGCCACATATTGCAGTGTGGTCTGTCAGAAACCCACATGTGAGTTACAATGAACAATTCTGAAACTTGAGTTATTGTGGCTCTCCTTCTCCTACACTTCCATTATTCACTGTTAGGTGTGCTTGCAAGGCTCCAGGATGGACCTTCTGCAGGTCCTGAGCAGCTTGCTTCCATCTCCTCAAGTGTGTGGGTGAATGAAGACTGAAAAGTTTACCTTCAAATTGTATGTTTTCCTTCAAATTGTATGCTCATATGAGTTTAGAGAGAAGTGGCTTTGACTGCATCTGCGGAGTGTGACTTGCATGGTTAAGGAACCAAGGCAGGTTAGACCTAACCTACATCGTTAGGGGACCAATTAGCGAGAGTAAATGCTTTGGTATAAATCAAGTGTTGCCCAGGTGAACTGTGGATAAGATTTGTCAAAACAGTTCAAGGTTGGGCACTTTTTTTTTCTTCTTCTCCTCTGACTCTGTTTTACTGCTGGCGGTACTATACAGCAGAAGTTGGCAAAATTTCTTTACTCAGAAGAATTAAGGGTAAAATAGGGGCCTCAGTAACTTAACAAAATGATTGTGTTTCTAACTTCAGGGTGTCCAGGTTTTCACCAAATAAATTAACCTATGTTATCATTAAAGCACGCAGTCTAATAGGATGCCCAGATATTTCAGTCTTACGTGGATGCTATAACCTGGTTTCACTTAGGTAAATCTCCAAACTTTGAGTTTGTACTGAGAAAAAAATGGAGATCACTCTTAAAGCCAAATATCTCCATTTATGTGTCCTTGTTTTCTGGCAAATTTTCTGATTTTCTTCTCTTTGTTTTCTGTTTGAAACTTTATATGTGCCTCTTGGTTTATGCTTTTACTAACACATTTTTAGGCTTCTACATGTATGTTTTTTTTTCTATCCTCCTTCTCTGCGGTATCTCAGCAATGCTTTAACTCTATAAAAAATGAGTGTTTTTCTCCCCATTTCATTTCTCCTTGCTTTATAGTGTTAACCCAGGGTTATTTCTTTATAAGTTCATTTAAGAGCCTCAATTCTAGGGGAAGTTGTTTTTTTAAAAGGAAAAGATTTTTCCATCTTGAAGTGAGCAGCTTCGGCTTCTACTTAAAGTGTAATTTTAGTATTCTTTGTTCTCAAGCTTTGTGCAATAACAGTAGTTGCCAATACCTACCTATGTCTAAACATGCCATCTTTACCCCTCTCAAACCAAGACTATGCTACATTTTAGTACAGCAGTTCAGCTCCTTACATCTCAGCAAATAACCTTTTTCTGACGTTAGGACTCAAGTTTGCACTCGTTTGTGAATTTTTTTTCAAATCTTCTATTGAAGTTGCTCATTTTGACAAAAATACTTGGCAATACAGCAGACGTTGTCCCCCTAATGGAGAATAAATTCCTAATTGAGGGTTCTTAATACTATTAAAGCGTGTCACCTGAATCGCATCGTATTGTGGAGCAGGAAAGCATTCCAGTACCTCGACAGCTTTAGTCCCTCTGGCCACGAGAGACGAGAAGCCCTGTACAATTTAGGTGGCTCAGTTGCCCACTTGAACTTTCAAGACAACAAACTCTGTCTTTGTGAAAATTGAGGTGACCCTTATCTCAGTCCTGTAGGTTAAGTATTTCACAGCTGTCCTCCCAAGAAGCTTGATCATCCGTAAATAAAATGTCAGCCGTTAGAATTTGGTGGTGGGGCTATAACTCAGTCCCCGTGGGGTATCAGCCTTTCTGGAGGTAGTTTGATACTCTATCGGGAAAAGGTAAAGTACAAACAGATTGGTTGTGCTGGCGATTCCTGATGTGACTTTTATACCCAGTGACTTTCCTGATTGCTTTACAATTGATGTGTTGTCATGGCTCCCATAGGATGCTCTCTGCTGTGCATGATGATTTAACGTTTTAGATGAACATTAAACTGTTTAATTCTCTCCGTAATGCTTGATTCTAAGAGAGAGATTGAGATGCATAACCTTACCTCTAGATTTCTAAAGTTTGCAAGAAAATAAGTTACTACAGGGAATATTTTATGGAAAGAAGGAATTTATAAGTCAGATTTCCAGGAGATGTTTGAGACCTCTGCAGAAACTAATAATAGGGGTTTGGTTTTTTGTTTTAAACCTCGCTGAGAACTGCGTGTGTCCTACTTTCTAATTTGATAGTAATCCAAATACACAGTGGAATTTCTTGGAAATTGAAACTTCAAGGTGTCCTCTTTATTGCCTGTTATCTCAGGCAAGAGTATCGGAAGACCACCTAAGTGTTTAACACTGCTCTTCCACAGTTAAAGTTGTAAAAGAAACAGTGGTCTTAACAGGAGACCAGTGAAGTCCATTAAATTGTGTCCTATTACAAGTGTATTATCTCTTTTTCTCCTCTTGCTTACAGAGAACTCCATCTGTTGGACCAGATTTAATGTGCAGTATATGAGAGTCCTGCTGATGTCTTGAGGAGGAATTTGTCTTTTGTTCGTTGGTGTTTTGTGCTGTTCCTTCAAAGTCTTAGAAAAGGAATATGTTCACAATTGCTTTTCTCTCTAGAGAGTTTTGTTTGTTTGTGCAGAAAAGATTTGCTTCTCCTCTGGCCTAGATACTGTGTGTATATTGGACTGAGGGAGAGCAGATTAGATTTACAAACAGAAATGATGCCACTCACCTCCTTCCAGGTGATGGTACTGCTTGTCATTTCTCTCAGCGATGCCAGGTTGGGGCATCACTGATGCAGGTTGGTGGGGAAAAAAGAAACATTCAAAGGTTAAGAATTAAGATCTTTTTTCAATCTGAATTTCATTTGTCTAGTATCTTCCAATGCCTCCTTTATTTCCCCCAGCTCTGTTACAGCCTTGCTGGAGTTGAAGAGTCATATGCCTACATATATCAGATTTAAGTAACCATTCATGCCAGACAGTAAGCCAAAATACTATTTCTGATTTGTTGCTGTTGTTGTTATTGGGTAGGAGGCAGATACAATTAATAGTATACAAATCTTTATATTCCAGCAGTAGTGCTAACATAGTTAACGGTGTAGCATCTGGTGCCCTCCTCAAGAGCATAAAACCACATTTTTTGGCTTTATTCAACACAGTCAATTGTTTAAAAGCAGTGTCTGAGGATTCTGTAGCATAGAGAGTGCTGGAGAAAACCTGAGCTAGAGAAATCCTGAGCTGAAGTAACACTTCTTAAGTAGCCAGCTTTTGATCCCACTGAAGTCTCAAGCTTAATGTAGGGGATATTTGCGCTCTCCCTGAAGACTGCTTTCTACTAATACTACTAATAGTGTTTGGTCTTCAGACTTCAGGACTAGGAGACAGGAATGTAAAATAAAGCTTTCCAAATTTGCTTCCCCAAGAGTGCTCCTTTGACACCACCAAGGCTCTGGGCTTGTGATTCAGCATCCTTTGCCCTCTGTTCCCCCCAGAGAAACTTTTATCAGCGTGTCTAGATACTTCTTTACTTTCAATAAGCAAGGATGCTTGGTAGCTGTTCAGCTGAAGTGCTGGCTCTCAGTGTTTAGGGATATGATTCTAATACAGTTTTATGTCCTGACTGAGGTATAGGACAGTATTGGCTGTCTTCATCCACGTTACACAGAAACCTGCTACATCCATCCATCACCACTAAAGCTCCTCAGCTCAGAGGAAAAGGCAAGGTAGAGGGGAGAGGAACCTTTTAAAAATGAAATTGAATCATTGCACCTCTCTGAAATGAGAAAGTGGTGAGCTGATGTCTGAGTAGTGAATATTGATCAGGAAATATGGAAAAGCTTCCCTGAGGCATCCTACTTATCTCTCTGAAATAAATGGAAGAATGCTCTGGTTTAAAGTATTTACAATCCGCAGATAATGCAAATAATAAACCACCTGCAAGTCCTTCCTGTGTTGCACTATTACCATGTGAACTACAGGAGCAATCAGACATCCTAACCTAAATCTGAAGCTCTGCAGTGTTTTGAGGCTCTTCTGCCTTTATTACGTATCCATAGTTAGGTTATGGGTGGCAGCAGAAGAAGGGGCTGTTGGCACTTAGATAAAAGATGCTTTTCTCCCTCTTTTGGAAAAAGCGTTTGGGAATGTTCTCCCTCTTTTCCATACCTCCCCCCTTAAAAATAAAAGAGTCATCTTTGAAGTCCTTCAGCAGAAAGTATCAACTAAGCAGCTTCAGTATAAGAAAGACATTAAACTTTGGTTTTCAGAAAAGAAGGTGAAATACTGTTCTTTATTTATTTTTATTTTAAATATTAAATGAAAGCCAGATTTAGATTATACTTCATAATGGATTGTCATGTAGCATCCTTTTATAATATCTGCATTGTTCTGTTTAATTTCAAAATCATTCAAATGTTGCATTTTTTCTTACCAATGCATAGGTACTTCATGAAGAAACTACAATACCAGGAACTGATTTGAAGTTATCATACTTAAGCTCCAGGGCTGCAGGATATAAATCTGTTCTGAAGATCACTATGACCCAATCTGTTATACCATTCAATTTAATGAAGGTTCATCTTATGGTGGCAGTGGTGGGAAGACTTTTCCAGAAATGGTTCCCTGCATCTCCAAATCTGGCTTACACTTTCATATGGGATAAAACTGATGCATACAACCAGAGAGTCTATGGATTATCTGAAGCTGTTGGTATGTGTGTTAAGAAGGATTTTTTTGCATTTTTACTATTGTCTTGAAAATAGAGAAACAATCTGAAATACCTGTATCCATTAATTAGAAAATGTTTAGCATAATAAGATGAGAAATAATGGTGGATAATAGAATGTATTAGATAATACTAATCTAAACTTTAAATTATAAGAAAAGCATGCTTCAAAAGGAAAAAGAGACCACTTCCGTTTTTCACCCGTAGTTCTTACCCATGAGTAACCCTCAGCCTAATAATATAGTATGGTGTTCAATCTGTACACTCCCCATACTTTAGAGCACAATAGCATTCTGACATAATTCACAAAATGGGTTTCTTCTGTACCTGTCCTCATCTAATTCCTTTTAATAACTAAAATTATTTTAATAACCCAAGATTACTTTTTAAAGTGTTTTGGAATTCTGTTTAGTATTTCCAATACATCTAAGGAAGCTGTAGGGATTTTTAGATAGCCTGAGAGAGCAGGAGAACGTACTTAGTTTAGGAAATTATGTTCTTTAAACTATTCATCTGAACAAGTTTCTATACTTAATGAGGAAATGTACTGGTTTTTTTTTTCAGTGTCTGTAGGCTATGAATATGAGTCTTGCTTGGATCTGACTCTCTGGGAAAAGCGGACTGCCATTTTGCAGGGCTATGAGCTAGATGCCTCTAACATGGGTGGCTGGACATTGGATAAACATCATGTATTGGATGTTCAGAATGGTAAGGAGTTAAGTTTCTTCTTGCTAATTTTAGTACTCAACTGCCCCACACTTTAGGCATCTCATTCTAGCTTTTCAAATGTTTGCTTCCCTATTTTAAAAAAGGGAAATTTCAGCATATTGTGCATATGATAAATGCTTTGAGTTTTACAGCGTATGTCATGTTTCTTCTTCCTTAAAATATATATGCATCAATAATTGCATCTAACAGTGTCATTCTGTGTTGGATATGTTCACCAAAAAAAACAAACCAACCCAAAATGTTGAAATCGTTGTGAAAAATTAAGTGATGCTAAGGAGATACTGTTTCTAAAGTAATTGTAGATGTCAGCGTTGTTATTGGCACTAACTGGTTTTATGTTAGCAGTATCTTGAACAGTATTTTCACTTCCATTTTTCACAATGAATGGAAATTGAATGGCAATAGCAGGCATTCCTGCCAAACCAAGAGCTCGCCACTCCTAGTTTTAAATCCGTCATTTATACAGGAGATTTTCCCCTTCAGCTCATGATATCCCCAGCCACAGCATGACTGCTGGTGGGAGTAGTTACTGTATGGGTACTGTCTATTCTGGAGGATGAGCAGTCATTTCCGCTGTCCTCCCATTTAAACCCTTCCCTGACATACATCCTCCCCAGGATGCTGTGGTCAGCTCAGCGCACAGCAGTGACAAATGACACTGCCTTCAGTCAGTGAAGGCCTCTTGTGCCCCTCATTATCAGGACAGAATCCAGTCACCAGTGAGCAAGTCCTCCTTAATCTCAGTGAAAAGACGAGGAGCAGGACACGTTTACAAGGACCATGCCTTGGCACCAAGGTCAATTTGTCAGGTGTGCTTCTCAGCAACTGTCTGGTGGGTGCTGTGCTAAGGAAACCCCACCTGAACACTGAACAGGAGGGAATTTGGAAAAATTTGGCTAGAGGTTTGTAAGAAAGGTGAAATAGACAAAGTTGCATGGGTCAAGGTGGGAGTTGGTTGCACTGGATTTTTATGGAAAGGATGCCCCAGAAGTAATTCAGTGGGGAGAACATCGCTTCTGTGGTACCCGGTGTCCCTTGGAGGTCTCCTGCTATACATCAGTTTATTTTGTGTGATATGCTAATCATCACCTAAAGCATTGCTTCTGGCTGGTAGAAAAACAAGGTAATCAAATAAAGGGAAAGGTGTCATTGTATGTAATTTAAAAGGGGGTGGGGAAAAGTGCAAATTCCTGAAAGGTAATCCATCTAAACATGAAAAGAGCTACAATTATAAATATCTATGTGTATAAGATTGATTCTGTTCACAAGTTGAATCGATGGTGGCTTTAAATTATGTTCAAGAGTACATTTGACTAGTAATGGCTTCAAAGTGACGTTGTCTAATTGAATAAACTAAGTGGAGAGTTGTAATGGCAAGGTGGAGGAGCTGGAGGAATTTATTCAGAAGAGAGTGCAGACACTGTTTGTACGGACATCCCAAGCTACTGCAGTAAATAGTCTAATGTACATCTCTTAGTCTGTGATAATAGAGGAGAAATGTGAAGGACCAATTTTTCAAGGTAATGACAGAATAAATCACGTGCAATAGTGCACTGTGCTGACTTGTAGAATTCCTCTGATGAAAATTATAGAACTCAGCTATTTCAGGCAAAATTATGGTTCCATGATTGTCATAAATGATGTAATCATAGGAGAGGGGATTTCGTATACTGCTAATGCATTCTGGCTTTGACTATTCATGAAAAATACATTCTCCTTCTTCTGATTCAGATTACTTATTTAGATTACTTGTCGTTAAGTTTCTATAAACCATTTTCATTCTTCCCAATTCTATCATGTTTATTGGTCTTATGTTTATAATCTCCCAAATCTTACAATATTAAAAAGTAGTGAAGCCACCTAAAGCATTTAAAGGGGCAAACAAAGTATTTTTTCCTCATATCTTTTGGTACAAAGAGTGCGTTTTCAAGGTGGGGACTGAAAGAGGAATACATCTTAAATTTCCTCTAAGCATCTCAAAAGAGAAATGTATCCCTCAGCCCCAAACTGCCTTTGGAACTGTACAGACAATTAATAAAACATGTTATCACTGTAAAGTACCAAGTGACATTTGGTTTACATGGATTATACCACAGAAAGACATATTATGACTTATGAGTACAACCATCACAGCTGACGATTGGTAGAGTACACCTTGATGGATTCATTGAGGCCTCTAATACTGAGGGTTCTGGCAACATTTTAACATGCTGTAAATGCAAATGTTTTTTCCAAGACTGAAGATTTAACATATAGCATGCACTTTTCTTCTTAGATTTCCTATGGAGACTGTAAGGAAGAAAAATACTGCTGGCACATTGCTTTGTCTTTACAAAATTACTATTCCTTTCATGCCTCAAAGCAGAATTAAGTTTAAGAGGCAGGTTGGCCTGGCACCACAATTTTTTTGGTTTTTTGACATTTTTAATAACTGCCTATAACTGCAGACATGGTATTGAAGCAGACTTTATTGCCAGAGGTACATTTTTATTGTGAGCTGAGTAAAGAGCCTTTTATAATGTAAGATTGAGGCAATCTCCAACTTTTTGAAGTAGCCGTTTAATTAATACTTACAATTTGCAGCAGTAATCCACTTTAGATTACATTTGACATCATATTGATAATTATAGTAGGGCATTAGAGATGCAATTTGCAAATACAATTTTTTTCTTTTTAATAATATATGAACAGGTAGAATTTCAGTTATTTCAGGAGAATTTCAAAACAGAAGTTTAAGATATACTTTTTACTACATTTTTGGACAAGATAATTTAATGCTTTGTGTATATTTTAATGTATTTGTGGCTTCGTTATAGCTATAAATGTTTTAATAAAGTTCTGTTACTTGTAGTGAGGAAAAATATGGTGCTGAAACAATTAAAAGTTCATTAAGCTATACTAATCAAATAAAAGGGAGTATTCAAAATATGTATACATCATTTCATGTACATACATTCAAAGGTTTTATAAACTGTTTTGATTTTGTGTTTTTTGTATTATCTACCAGGAATCCTCTACAAAGGAAATGGTGAAAATCAATTTATATCTCAGCAACCCCCAGTTGTCAGTAGCATTATGGGCAATGGGAGAAGACGCAGCATCTCCTGTCCAAGTTGTAATGGTCAAGCTGATGGTAATAAATTACTGGCTCCAGTTGCCTTAGCTTGTGGGATAGATGGCAGTCTTTACGTTGGGGATTTCAACTATGTTCGGCGGATATTTCCATCTGGAAATGTAACTAGTGTTCTGGAGCTAAGGTATGTTTTTCTCACATCTTGGACCTTTAGAGTTGTGAATTACTGTTGCAAACAAAAGTATGGAAGAGATTTCTGACATTGTGTAAGTTAGAGTTTCCAAATGCTTTTGAAGGCAAAAAGTTGACTCAAAAAATTTTAACTCATTTGAAGTAGAAATTAAAACTGAAGAAAAAAAAAAATTACCATGGTAAAATATCTTAACTCTGCAAATCCAAACTGTGAGAATTTAATCTACCCAGAGTAATTATTCTGTGGATTTAAAGAGTTAACCTACATAGTCAACATGAGTGGACCACTTCACCAATTACAGAATTAAATGTTGCCTTCTTTTCATCTTTTAACATCCTATCTGAGTATTTTTCTAATAATGTTTTTCTGTTCTTTTTTACTTGCTCCCACCAAGAAATAAAGATTTTAGACATAGGTAAGCATTTCTTAAAGAAGATTTCTATTTTTCTAACTGTTCTTTTTTCTTTTTTAACAAATGAATGCTTATAATAGACAAGTCCTTTCTGAGATGTATTATTAGGAAAAAGGAGTATTTTTCAAAATAATGAGTTAATATGTTTTAGCTATGTCAGCTGTCAGGCTGTATCATCCTTTTGGATACAAGCTCCTATTTTCTCATCACTCTTTGTCTGCAGTCAGGCTTCTTTTTATGCTTTTATGTGCCCTCCTTTACTGTCCCCTTGTATCTTCTCACTCCTGTTCCTTGCTGGCACTTTTGATGATCCCATCAAAACTCATTCATTAATCAGATCCCCCAAATACAACAAGAACAGCATATAACTAATAGAATTATGGAAGTTTAAAGTGAGTTCATTTCATTAGCCTTTTGATGTCGAACCTTTTCAGGCTCACATTTAACAGACTTTTTGTTTACATGTAAACTTTACTTAATAATAAAAGCTGAAATTGTCTCATAATAACACGACTCCAGGAGTTAAGATTTTAAAGTACAAAAAGATTCATAAGACTTGTAATAGCAACAAGTATAATCAGAAGGATTGTAGTACAGCACTCATCTGTCCTGGCATAGGTAGAATCATGGCAAAAACAGAGATGAGGAAGGTGGATGCTTACAATTGCTTTGCCACAGCAGCTGTCACTGAAAAGGAGACAAAAACGAAGTTATGTTAAAACCTTGTTGGATACACGAAGCCTTGCAAGACTTTGTGATGGACCTGCTAAGTACAGGGCTCAGCAGCCCTGCAGGGTCTCTTTCTCTCTTCTTTTGCTTTTCCTTCCTCATTTTTCAACAAGGAGAGTCATATCTGTTATCCTTTAGCCCAGGTGTTTTTTTTTTAAAATTCACTTAGGTCTGAACCATCTTTATAAGGAAGGGTTTTATGTTTAAAAAATTGTTTCAAGCAGGTTTGGCAAAAAATTCCATGACTAAATAAGGTGTTTGCATCAGTGCTAATGATCAGAATTGGAAGGTGAGGCATAGTCTTGCTGGTTTGAAGTTATTTTCCAGGTGTGACTCAGAGGTGATCTCTTCTATTTAGCAATTTTAGGTTTTCATTATTAAGTGTAATTTGCATTGTTACACTACTTTTAAAAGAAATACATCCCTTGTGATACCACAAAGCTGTGATTACAGCTGGATAAGACATTGTCTTGACAAATGTATGGAATACAAAGTAGTAGAATGGGAATTTGGAATGAACAAACAGGATTTAGGAGCTGACACAACAGTGAGGTCTGTTTTGCTGTGGTTTAGTGGTGATGGCCTCTCCTACCTCCAGCAGAGTTGTGGTCACAGACAGTCTCAACTGTGGAATTTCAGAAACAAGTTGATGAGGGTGAACATTGAAGCTTTTCTCCTTTATTCATGCCTGCATGTGCATAATAAACTCCAGGCAGTGAAACGTTAATCACAGATTAGGGTAACAGCATCTTCATGGACTTGTATAGCAGCTGCAAACTGGGGGGGTTCCTCCTGAGGTAGACGGATGCATAGAAGACCGTGGACAACGAGCTCTGCAGCAGTGGCTGTGGAGCCAGCAGGCAAGGAGATATTGAGCCCAGTGAGCAGCCCAACGTGGTCTGCTATGAGTCTGAGTTTTCTCTCCCATCACAGGACATTTTCCCAGTGCCAATGGGACAGCAAAACCAGCAGGTTTTGGGGCTCAGGGACTTCCTAAGCCATGAGTGTATCTTTATGTTGAATATCCCCTGACAGCTCTTTTTTCTATTGGTTTATGTGACATTTTTTAAACACATAAACTTCCAGCATCCTCCAAATCCTGTGGTTGTGGGTTCCCCCAGCATAAGGACATGCTGTGAGGCAAAATAGCTTCTTTTGCCTGGGTGAAGTCATGCAGAGCCCCATGAAATGCTGCTGAGATGAGGGAAGCGCGTCTGGCTCGTAGGAGAGGAAGGGCGACCTGTCCAGTGTCACTGGCAAACCCTTCAAACTGCTGAGGAGATTTCTATTTACATTGCGGTTTGGAAGATGGCCCTCAACAGAGCACTTTATGGTATATAAGGATTAGGTATGGAAACAAAGAGAATGCACTAAAACATGCATTCACCAAGTGAAACAGATGACCGGGGCAGAATACTAGCTGAGAGCTGTTACGTACTCAAGCATTCACCTTTCCTCTCCTGCAGGCACAGAACGCAGTGCGTCTCCCACCTCAGAGAGCCTGTGCTCTAAATTAGGGAGACTATGCAAGTAGAATTTATTCTCTAACGTGCTAGTGACCTAACGTTTTTTTTAAATTTGAAAGCTGAGCTGATGTCTTTATACACACTGCTGCCTATGGGTGATTAATGCTGATAGGCATTCGTGGAAGAAGTAATTTTAGAAGGACTTTGAAGACAGGGAGGTCACTTGTAGGCTGTGGTGGTATCCCATAGAGTCTGTAGAGACACACAAAAAAGTTTTGTAAGACCTGAAAACAGCTTCGAAAGCATAAGGTTTAGAAGGCACACAGTGAATGGGAGAGTATAGATCAGGGCTGAAAGAGGAGTGTTTTTTAAAAAATTCTGCATGGAGAGTAATGGAAGTGATCTGACAGCTGAAGATTTAAAAGAACAGCATAAGCAAGATAAAAGCAATGGGAAATAGATCATAACAGCAACTAAATAGTAGACAGCACTTACAAGTAAGTTTTACTAACATTTTACAATTTTGTATTAAGAAAACCAACAGCAGGAATGGGGAAACGTGTGTAGTCTGGTCACTGAAAAGGCTTACGCTGTGTGCACACGTGTGTGTATGCTTTATATCATTAGCACTGTTGATTAAGTGCAGATAGAACAAGTTAATTTGTAGTCATTTGTCTGTATTGGACCCTGTGTTGGCATGTAACTCCTTGTTTTTCAGAGCCTATTGCAGTAATTAGGCAATACTGAATGAGTCAAGAAGTCACTGACTCTGCATTTTATTTCTTTGTTTTTGTAGTTATTGGTAGAAGGCAGAGCCTTATTTCAAGCAACAATGAAACAGAATAATCTCTGTGCAGCTTTCCAGGTGTTGGATGCTTAACCCTGTACTGTTTTCGAGGTCTGCATGGTGTGCATAAATGTCTTCTGGCTAGGAAACAAGCATGGTTTTCAGTGGACAGTTATGCAGTTCCTCAGATTGTGCCTTGCTCCGGCGAATTAATGGTTTGCTCCTAACAGCTAAAGCTACCTCAGCTTTTTAACCTTCCCTTGAAAAGAAACACTGAAGTTAAGCCTGCTATATTGTCTCAGAAAGAAACCATTAGCCATCTACTTAAGACAAATTGGAGAGTTTATATTGATTCATTAATAATATCCTATGCACTCCCAAACTTTGGGGTTTGGGTTCTTTTTTGTGTAAAATAAGAGAATATCCTTAAATTATCAGCTTTATTTTTTAATGAGGATACACTACTTACTACTAGAACTCATCCTGAATAAGAGGAACTGTATTATTTTTGTTGGAATTAATTAAAACATAAATGTTTCCCTATTTATGAAGAGAGCAGCTTTAAAAATTCTTTTTAGAAATAAATAACTGTCAGGCATAAATTATTTAGTTATTGATTTGGTTACTCTTTATTCCAACAATTGAAAAATATGATTCAGGCAATGTTAAATGAGTTGAAGAAAAGTAATTTAGATTTTAGTAGTATAAGAAAGAACTTTTATTTAAATTACAATGAAATAATATTTAATTGTACATTTCACATTTCGCAATGTGTTTATATGTGAAATGTCTGCAAAGTTTCTTAAAGACCAGAGTAATCATATAAATGGGTATAATTTAATTTGCAGCCCATGGAGATAATAAATACTTCATTCACTACATAGTGATCATATAAATGATCTGTGTGTAAATTAAGGTTTGGAAAATACCTTTAAACTATTTAGTACATTGGCAATAACAGGTTTCAAATAGACAGAAATTTGAGTTAAGGCTATACTTAATTGTTTTCAGACATGCTGTATAACATTCAGCTCTATAGCAGGGCTTTTTAAGAGGTGCTAATCACTGTGTATTTGATTTCATTAGTCTGCTTCACTTGATTTCTTCCTTATGAACCAACATGTTAAAAGTCTTAAAACCAAAGAAAATCCTATTTATGCAACACATTTTTCTGTTTTTGTAATTGGATAGCTATAAAAATATGTCCCTGCTAAAAGACATAATTTGTTCACAAGTTGTTCCTGTTGGTCTCTTGTTGCTTTTTCCAAGTGGCAGTACATAAAAATGTGTTACATTAGCACAGTTATGTATTTACAAAATGTGAAGCACAGCATTCTGTGAACAGATGTTTGGATATTGCCAAGACTGGTAGATACGTTTCAGCGGCGCTTTTGCAAACATCAGAAGTGGAACTGACTGTTCTGACACTGATTCAATCCATTAGGAGAGCATCTGAAATTACCTCCTGTGTTTACATGACCTTATTTCAGTTCTTCATGCCGTAAATTAGGTCAGGAATCCTAACTGCGGTGGGTTAAGTTTCTACATCATAATATATCAACCCAAAAGGTACTCTCCAGGGTAGGCTTTTTCACCAGCAGGGGAGAAAAGACAGTAATTCTCAATTATGTGGCACCAGTGGAGAGGCAAAGTGTACGTTGTTGGGAAAATGGTTAGCAATATATATTTTCGCTGTAATAAAGACTGTGTTGGCATAGTTAGTGGTTTTGTGCCAATGTGTAGAGTTATTTGAAATATGACTCTGTGTTAAAGAGAACGGAAAAGCTCTGCTCGGTGTTCTGGTGGAAAAGATGACAATTCCTAATGTGTTAAATCATGCATATCATGTCTTCGAAAGCAGTGGATTAAACAAATACTTACAAAGGGTGTCTTATCTCTCGCCTGTGAACTAATAATACGAACTCTGCCTTATCTGTTTACAAATTATATAAACTGTGCACCCTAGCAGCCTTATATAAATTATAATAAAACAGATAGGATGAAAACAGCAACAAAGTGTAAGCTAGGGTTGTGGTCATGCTGCAAAGTTTGAAACTGAATCGAGGTTTCAGACAACACCAGTTTTAAGACTCCACTGTTTTGATGTGGCCTATTACAGCGATGGGAACTGTCTCTAATTATAAAGCACAGAACGAGCCTCCGAGCATCATAGACAAAATTGAATTTTCTGTCCCAAGAGGATGACTAGTCTAGGTTGGACTGCCTGTGACACAGGAAAGAAATTAAAACCGAGAAAGGCTTTGGGGCCATGACCTATGCTGCATAAGCCTAGAGCATCAGCGTAGTTTTGAACTATTTATGTATTAGTACAGGCTGTGTATGAACTGAAGCCTTTTCTTCTTGGTCTGATGTTGGTGCAATTAATTACAGCATGTGCAATGTGTAATTCCTTTTTACAGCAGCAACCCAGCTCACAGATACTACCTTGCAACTGACCCCGTGACAGGAGATTTGTATGTTTCCGACACAAACACGCGCAGGATCTATCGGCCCAGGTCACTCACAGGTGCGAAAGACTTGACAAAAAATGCTGAGGTGATAGGAGGAACAGGGGAGCAGTGCCTGCCCTTTGATGAGGCAAGATGTGGTGATGGAGGCAAGGCGGTGGAAGCAACTCTTATGAGCCCTAAAGGTAATTATGAAAGTTCAGAGACGGACATGATCATGTTTAATACAGTAGTTGGTTCAAAAATGTATTTTCGAATAATTTTTCCCAATGGGGAAGACAATTAAGGAAGAGAGCTGCAGGAGAGCCTGGTTAATTTTGTAGTCAATATGTGGCTTTCATGGTTATTGGGCATTTTAAAATGCTCATTTAGATTATATGTTTGGCAAACGATGGTGAAGATTTAAAATCAGAGGTGCATGTGGCCCACTTAACCAGTGTTTCAGGTTAACTTAAATGCTAGGCCTTTTTCAGTATACCCTTCAATGAACACCAAATGCAATCAACGCTAGTAGATTTCATACTGAATATTGGTTCATTATGCAGAATGCATTTATGAGCTGTTTTACTACTAATTGCCTAAGACCATATTTTCTGCCCTTAATTTCCACTATATACATACCACTCTGGCCCTTAGTTATGGATAGTATGTTAACAGCTGATACAAGAAACTAATTTTTCTCTTCACTGAAGGAATAGCAATCGACAAGAATGGGTTAATCTACTTTGTTGATGGGACCATGATCAGAAAAGTGGATCAAAATGGAATAATATCCACATTGCTTGGCTCCAATGACCTGACCTCAGCACGACCTCTAACGTGTGATACCAGCATGCACATCAGCCAGGTATACATTTACTGCTGCTAATTCGGAAAACTGAGCTGGGGCTAGAAGTGCAAGTGCAGCTTCCTTGCCCCTTAAAATAAAACTGGGTGGAGCGTGTAATGAATATTTAAGAGCAGAATTTGTGGAGAAAGAAATCTATTCCAAGGGCATGAATTGCAGTGTATTCTCTTAGCTATAAATGCAGCTGTATTCAATTTTTCTGCCCATAAAATTCAGTTTAGTTTAGAACAACAAAAGCATCAGCAGGAAATGTTAAGTCTAGTGGTAAATACAAGAAGAATGGCAGATATGTTAGAATTATATTGGCGTGTCAATGTTTTCTGAACTACTAATATTCTTAGCCTACTAGGGTGAATGAGAGGATATATACAGTAGAGCAATTTCTTTTTTTTTGTCTCCACAAGTTCACGTAGGTAAGAAGGGGTGTCACTAGTGTTATGTTTAAAAATGGAGTACAGTGCAGTGCTGCACGGTCTGGAAGGTAGTAAGTTATTTTTGCTATTGCAAGAATAAAAAATTAGTACGGTCCATGAAGACTTTGCTGTCTTTCTCTGTTTTTATTTATACATTGGTGCTACAGAAAAGTATGGCATTTATTGGAGAGGAAATTTGACATGTATTATAGTTCCAATGCTGCTGTTTTTTCAATGAAGTAGGTATCTGGACATACTTCCCCTTGCTTCCCTGAAAGTCTTTCATTTGCTGCATTTATTTTCATACAAGCCTTTTTGTCTTGATTGGTTAGAGCAGATGAAATATATCCATACAGCATTATCTAAAACTGAAGGTGAATTCATTCATTTCATTTAATCTGCACTAGTTAACCATGTAATAAACCACTTCTTTTTGTTCAGGTTCGTCTGGAATGGCCTACAGATTTAGCTATCAACCCAATGGATAACTCTATTTATGTTCTGGACAACAACGTAGTTTTGCAGATCACTGAAAACCGTCAGGTTCGCATTGCTGCGGGGAGGCCAATGCATTGCCAAGTTCCTGGAGTGGAGTACACGGTGGGCAAGCATGCTGTGCAGACCACATTAGAGTCAGCAACTGCCATTGCAGTATCTTACAGTGGGGTACTTTACATTACAGAAACTGATGAAAAAAAGATTAATAGGATAAGACAGGTTACAACCGATGGAGAGATCTCATTAGTAGCTGGAATACCTTCAGAGTGTGATTGCAAAAATGATGTCAACTGTGACTGTTACCAGAATGGAGATGGCTATGCTAAAGATGCCAAACTTAATGCCCCTTCCTCCTTAGCTGTGTCTCCGGATGGCACACTGTATATTGCCGATCTGGGAAACATTAGGATACGGGCTGTGTCAAAGAACAAACCCTTACTGAATTCAGTGAACTTTTATGAAGTTGCTTCTCCAACTGATCAAGAGCTTTATATCTTTGATGTCAATGGTACTCACCAGTACACTGTGAGTTTAGTCACTGGAGACTATCTGTACAATTTTAGCTACAGTAATGATAATGATATTACTGCAGTCACAGATAGCAATGGGAATACTCTTCGTATCAGACGGGATCCCAACCGGATGCCAGTAAGAGTGGTCTCTCCTGATAACCAAGTCATCTGGTTGACGATAGGCACTAATGGATGTTTGAAAAGCATGACTGCACAAGGACAAGAGCTTGTTTTATTTACCTACCATGGCAACAGTGGACTTCTGGCAACTAAAAGTGATGAGACTGGATGGACCACTTTTTTTGAGTAAGTACATAAAATAAAGCCAGATGCTTTATAGTTCTATTGAGCTATGCAGTACCACTAGAAATATTGCTGAGGACTGATGAAGTAACTGTAAAGATAACACTTGCTAACAAAAAACACAGGAAGATACTTTTTGTATTCCAAGCTGTCTACATCTGTCTTATTTATTCTAAGCATTGCGTCTGCATAATTTTAAATTCATTATTTTCAATTTCAGTTTTATACATTAAGTAATTGTGAGACAGCATCTCACTCTTGTCAACAAAGTTGTAACTCAGACAACCATGATTTTGTATATCTGCATCAAAAACTAGATTTTTATCCCTTTTGCTCATTAGACTGACATTGTTCTGCAGCAAATACTGACAAGAAATTTGCTTCACTGCTGAACATTTTTTCTTTTTTTTTTTTTTTTGAAGTAAAAGCATGCCTGTGTGGTCTTTTACCCAGAAAAGGCTGGGTGGATATTTTTTTTTTAACTTGTAAAAGGTTTGTCACTGAGTGGCAAATATCCAGGACCATCTCCTGGATGACATGGCAGGCTTTCACACAGGTGGATCCTGAGCAGAGGAATCTGAGAAGAGAAAGTGGGCTGTGAGAGGAAATGTCATTCCTGTAGGAATAAACTGAAAACACAGAGACCACCAGCATGTGTGATACACACACATACGAACACAACAGTAAGAGATACTAGACTTGTAATTTTACCAGCCTCAGAAAAATCTTTTAAGTTAATTGTTTCACCCTGTGTAACAGTCATTAAGTCATCAATGCCTGTTCATAACAGCAGATTAGTGAAAAATTTTACAGAATCCTCAATTATATCGAATAAGGAAGGTCATGGCAATTTATAGATAAACTAGTAGAACCTGACAGTTCAGATACTGGCTTTACAGGCAACTTCATACCCAAATGAACTGGACTACAAACTGATACACCAAGCAAAACATAACAAAAATACAGCTTAAAACACAATTTATTTTGAAAAAGATCAGTGTAAAATTAACACAGATGTTTTTCAGTCATCTCTGTCAATTGGAAAATATGTGTGTTCTTAAATCACTTGAAAGACAGATGCCAAGGTTTGGGAAAAATGTGTCTATGAAGGAGTGGAAGATGTAGAGTTAGTATGATAAGTAAAAGCATTAGAGGGCCCTCAGTTGAAGTATTCAGGATTACAAAGGGCATCATGAAAATCCAGTAAGTCACTCTTTTTTTTTTTTTTTCCCTCCCCTTCTTTTCTCCTATCTTTTAGATGAAATGCAGTAGCAACTGCTGCCAAGGTCAGGGCCTAAAAAAAGCTTTCAATTCAACACACATGATAAAGAAAATAAAGTGCTGGTGTCAGGCAGTGGCAGCAAAGCCAAACATCTGTGTTCTGAGATAACTTCACATTCATGTCAGTGTACATTTGGCTGAGGCAGTACACAGGAAGACTCTGAGCACCTGTATCTACTCTCCAACCTTTACATATGCCCATCAGAGACATGAGAGCAGCAGGTGCTGCTTCACCGCATATTGTGTCCTGAAGTGGAGACATGGCTAGAAATGCTGATCCCTAACAAAGACAGCAGGTGGGATGGCATTGCTGCCAGTTTTAAGGTATTCTTACAATAATCTGTAAGTTGGCAGGGCTTCCAGAGTGGGCACGTTACCAGAGCATTAGTGCACGTCTGTAATATTTAATTGTGCATTTGTGCATCACTGCGCATCTTTTTAGGTCCTGCCAAGAAGACACAAGCACAATGAGGATACACAGAGGAATGAGAAGCTCTTCAGTCGGGAGGGCATGTGTTCTCAGTCCCGCGAGTTAGCTGTGTCCTATATGCTGAGAGACCAAAGCACAGCTTCAGATGGGCTGTGAACGCTCATCCATTTCCACAGAGAGTAAATCCAGTGTTTAACTGTGACACACAAAAACCACTTGTTTCCAACATGCGATTTGTGCAAGGCAGTCAATTTGGGGGATAGTGAAGTCCTTTACAGAAATTAAGGCATCTGTTGGGTACAGCAGGCACTTCAAATCATGCTGGCATTCATACTGAATAATTGAGGACCTAGAGTTTTAATCAGGGCAGTAATTTCTCACCATGATGCATGTGGTTTTTTTGTGCCTACTGTGGTGCAGTACAGAAGTAACTGATGGCTCCTGAATGTATCTTCTTGGTGTATGCAAGATCACAGAAAAAGTACATACTCCGTTCACTAGTAAGTGTTTTATAGGTCTGTATTTTTCATCATAGGAAGAATTTAGGGTATTGTGTGTCATGAAATACATAGTTTTTTACAGAGTTTGCAAATAGGCATCTTTCACATCTGATCTGCTTTCTTGCAGGCTTTCTGGTCTGTGTTAGGTATGTCCAGCTGGCTTATGCAGAACCCATAGGGCAGGCTATTCCCCTCAGAAAGTATTAGTATTACTTCAAGCTGCTGTTTATGCACTTCCTAAACAATTACCTCAGACCAAAGTCTCATCAGAAGTCCCAAGACAAAATAATTATGGAGAGAGCTAAGCAATTTCACTCACCCCAAATCTGCAAGTGTATGAGGCTTTTGCAGAAGCGAAGATATTAATCTCCTCCCTGTATCCATGGTGAAGAAGTAATCTGTTTAATTGCAACAAGGAAGAATCAGATTAGACATTTGTAAAAAACTTCACTGTGAAGATTTTGGAGCCCTGAGGCAGACAGACAACAACAGTGACCCCTTACCCTTCACAGGCTGTCCTTTAGAACAGATTAGACATCTTTGAGGACTAACTTGGGAAGAACAGATCCTGCCTTGGGGTAGGGGCTGGACCATCTGACCTCTCAAGGTCCCTTGCAGTCATGTTTTCTATGATGCTCTGTACAAGTTAATACCAAAAATAAAAAATTGCACTTACTACGTAAAGCTAAAGGGAATGAGCAAAAAAGAAGCACTGAGGTTTTTGTTTGTTTGTTTGTTGTTGTTTTTCTTTTTTTTGCCAAAACAGCATTCTTAAAGACATCCATTGGGCATCAGAGCTGCTTACTTTTTTTGAAAATAAAATCCCCATGCACTAAATCTGTGTCTGTGTACTTCCCTTTTGAAGAAAAAGTAGATATAAACAAGACCATTCTGGCATCTTTTATTCTAGGATCAGCAAACGTTGTTTTGGCTTTGCTTTTCAGTGCTGATGATTTGTAATACTAAATCTGACTTCGGCTGGCATTCCATAGGCTGCTGCAACTATTGCCGAAATGGAAACCATGCATATTGTGTAAGGGTTTGTGTTGGGTTGACATGGTACACGTATGTGTGTATCTCAGTCCCAGCTTTTGCATATTTATCTTGGTAGGTAGTATGGGCTAAAAATTTTTCAGCTGAACAGTTTTCTGTTGAAAAAAATGAAGTCCTGTTAAAACTATAAGGTTTCCCTAGGATACCTGGCTAGGATTAAGAAGTCAGCAGAAGAAAGCATTCTGACTCTCTTGTTCTATTTTAGTAATAGCAAAAGATCTCAATTTAATTGCTGAATACATTTTCTTTTAATATAGGAGATTATGTATTCTATGTACTTTATTTAGTCTATATTCTTACTCAGCTTCTGAAACTATTTTGCGAAGGGAATAAGGTTTATATTCGACAGCGAATTTAGACTTTCTTCCAACTCGTAGTTAAAACTTTTTAACTGTTAGAATTTCCAGTGGAATAGAAATGTCACTTTTCAGCTCTGATTATGGATGGGTTGTTTCACCATTTGGTGTTCATGCCTCTGTTTAAATGGCACAAGTAATAGTGGAGCAAAAATACTGCATTTCTAGTAATAAAAAGATCTCTTCAGAAAAGATCAGTCTTCACAGCCAATTCAGTAATAGCTTTGTTAACTCTTCTCTTGTGCAAATCTGTTTGTACAACTGCAGCATGGATTCAGTTGAGTTCTCAGTGATGTGGGAGTAGATTTAAGACAACTACTTAATTTTTTGTTTATTTTTTAGAACAGCTTTTTAGTGAAGAGGGGAAATCTTTGAAAAAAACATTGCATCCCAAAAATTGGCAATCACTGCCCTGCCAAATATTAAAGCATCTTTTCATGTCTGCTCCCCCCTGCCCCCCAAACTAAGTCACACCAATATCAGATCCAAAAAGAAGTTTACTTTTTCATTCTATTTCATCTGGACACTAAATAATCTGCAGTTTGTTTCACTTAGTCTCCACTTTGCCTGACGGAGGACTGACATGCAGGAAATCTTTGTTTTATTCTTTGTGGTTTTTAAAGTGAAAATTACAACTACTTGTGATCAGAATTGAATTCCTAAAAAGCCCTGAGGTGCCTCTGTGCAACTGGCTCTGCAATGCAGGAAGGCAGAAACCTCAGCCTGCGACGCCAGGTCTCTGTGAATGCCCCGTGTGCCAGCACTTGCCAGCCAGGCTTTCAATTCAGCTGAAAGTGCTTTAAAAGCTCAGTATTAATCGAATGTTTGGTGATGCTTAAGAGGGCAAATTGTTGCAGAAAGAAAGTTGCTGTCACTCGTGGTACTTACATTGACCAGCAGCATCAGGCGGCCCTCTGGAAGGGCCCCCAGCATTACCTTCGGCCCCGCTTCCTCTGAATCCAGCGTCCTTCCCCGGAGGCTCCCAGAAGCTGTGCGCGCACTTGAGGTCCTGCACGACCTTGGAAAGCTGTCAGAGGTGCATCGGGGCCACACTGCTGTGAATCAGCGTGCTCCGTGGCCACTTTCTGTAGCTCCAGCAGGGACGTTATGGGGAAGCCTTCTGGCTGAACCGTTGGGCTGCGCTGCTGAGGCTGCAGTGTACGCACGCACTGGTTTGTGTGGCACTCGAGTGATCTCTTCCTTAAAGATGGTTTAGGACAAATTATGGTCCGCCCAGCATCGGGCGACTGGGATCCATCCCTCTGTGGTCCCAGCCTAGCTGTGCCTGCAAGCTCCTTTGTAAAGAGGCAAACCGATCAGTAAGTTCTCAAAGGCAGTAGACATTACAGTTCCACACATTTATATTTTCTTTAATTTCTGCCTGGTGCCTCCATTTCCCTGAAAAATGCAGGCGCATGTCATCACCTTTGGCTTCTTCTTACCCCTTAGTTAATCTGAGATAACTTTACTCCCTTAACTGTGAATTATTTCCAGTAGCCACTGATTATTATCTCTTTCCTGTCTTCTCCCCTCTTGTCTCACTGTGCTTTTGGGACCTATGTCAGCAAGCAATATCTGATCCAAACTAAGATGCCTCCTCTTCTTCCCTGCAATTTCACTCCCTTTCTTCCATGTCTTTTTTTTGGCTCTCTAGACCTTCCCCTCCTACAATGTTTCCTTACTTCCTTACCTTGTATCTTGCTCCTTCCCATGTCTCCTGTCATTTGTCTAAGGCGTGTTTGGCTTCCCCGCCTTTTACTTCCCCAGAGGTGCATTTCTTCTCAGTCCCCTCTTGTATCTCTTGACAGTCCATCCAACGTTTCCCCGGGCACTTCATGCCCTGAGCTCATTTGTCTTCTCGTTCCTCTCCTCCCCCTCTCGCTCAATTCTTGTCTCCAAGGGAATGCAACAGAAATCAAAGCAAGTGACATTAGCAGGCAGAGCTCTTACAAGTTTACTTAGCTGCCACGGTTAAATTAATGAGCTTTCCAGCCATTCTATAAAGGTGGTGAAATCATGTAGAATGTGAAATCCTTACGATAATTTTACAGATGAGAGAATTATAGGTGAAATCTATTTCCACTGTGTGCTGCAGAGTATCATGTTTTACATATTATGCTTTTATTAACAATGCGTTCATTGCTGTGGTTTCCTTAAAACTGCAGGTTTCAGAGTAAGACACTGCCTCTGGCTTGGACTTGTTTAGTTTCCCCACGTACAAGGCACATCATCTGTAACTGTCGGCATTTGGCAACAAGGAACAGATATTTTGCAGTTTTCCCCTTGCTTCATCTTAATGGATTTCTTGTGGAGTCTGACTTGAAAATACTGAGATTTGGCTTGTAAAAAGTCTAAGGAACTTCTCCTGAAAGGTTTAATTTAGAGAAAAGCAAATATTTAATTTCAATCAGATAAAAATTATCTCCCAATAACAGTGCTGTCATTTGCACTTTTACTGTATATTAAGATGTTCACAATTCAGTTTTCGTAATTAATATTTGTATACTGTTTCCTGTAAATTTGTGGGGTTTTTTATTTGTATTTCTATTTGTGTTCATTTTTCTATCACATTTATATTTCACTAATTTGAATGTCTAAAAAATGCCTCATCTCTTTTTTTCTTGCAATTTTTGGGCCGTCATTCTAATTTGATTTTGTTTTCTTACAAATACCAGAATTTGTACAACATTTTAATCTGTTTGTTTGTTTGTTTGTTTTTTATCAGCTCTAAACAGCATTCTCTGCATGTCCTTGGTATCATAATGCTTTTTAGATATTTTTCTTCTTTTACCATCAACAACCTCTGTACCTTTTGCTTTTACTGTTGCTGCTTCTTGCTTCATCTGTCCAAAATGTAGTGGCTATGAAGTAATTAACCATACTCATTAAATCCATTTTGTTCAGCTGATTTTCACATTTCTGCATTGACTTTTGTGGCGTCACATGAGCCCTTGTGTGCAAATCATGTCTCACAAGTGTGATAACTTCAAGCAACTTAATGCATATTCTCTTCATTCTTAATATTCTCCTAATTGTCTTTTTTGGGATATTTTCCAGATAGCCAGTCCTTGCACATGTGCCTCTTTATCCACATTGCCTCTCTGAATCCAGCATGCAATACACATATTTCTGTCTTAAAGTACATTCTAGGGACTAGCTGGTTCTCTGTTAGTCAACATTCGGTGTTTCTCCTCCTCTTACCATGGCACAGATTGAAACTCTAGTCGCCATAGCCTTCTCTCACCATTTCATACAGACCCAGGGAGGCAAGGCTGGCCAAAAAGCCGTTAAAGCACTTCCCTTTATTCAAACTAGCTAAGTATTCCCCCTGCCCAAAGAGAATTCATCGAGAAGAATATCTAGCTGACATGTTCAATTTGTGCATGGCCACAACAAGCTGAAGAATGTCATGTGTTTTAAACCTTCACTTAGTTACATCGATACTACATGCACACATGATTCATGCAACATGCAGTTTCTGAGGAGAGCTTAGTGACAGTTGTGTTTGCTGTCTGTACTTACCATGTTTCTTCTTTAGATAAATTGTTAAATAGATTTTTTGATTTCTAACTTAAACTTCCTTTTGCTGAGAATAGAAGTTGTGATCTCATAGTTTCCTAAACTGGAACAGTGACTCAGCTTTACAGTAAATTTCATAATTATAATGCAACATGCTGTTATATAGTTTAGTAAGTGTTATGCTGTCAGTGGAGGACACAAACTTTCTGTTTCAGACTCATCCTACTAAATAACAAAGTAGATGTTAAAAATAATCCATTAATAGATAGCATTAGATAGCAATGTAAAATTTTTCAGAGAACTTCAACTTGTCCCCTAATTGCTCTGATATCAATAGAAGATCTAGTTTGATAGACATTTGCCCGTTTCTGGATTCTTGAATGTTTGCTATTCCTTGTCCTTAGAACTAGTCTAAGTAATAAAGGTAGAACTGAGAAACCATTGAATAAGTAATAATATCAAAATAGCAACCCTGAAGACACATACCAACGTTATTACATTCTACGTGTAAGAGAAAGAAGTGCTTTGATTTCTGCAAAGAAAATCAGCATATGATGTCTCTGTGATTTTGGAAAGCACTTAGAAGTAAGGCTAGTTCAGCAAAAAAAACAGTGTCTTTCTTATAATGACGTAAATGTCCTGCATTGTCAATCCAGTCAACTCTGTTTAGGCTTCTGAAAGTATCCATTTCACTTCTGGCTTTACCAGGAGCTTAATAATACCATTTGTTCAGTTATCTCCATGCTAATATTCTTGTCTCATGTTCATTTTCTGTGTCAAACACAAGTCAGTCAGGCTATAGCCAAGCTTGCTCTCTCTCCTTTACACTCACTTCGCTGGGAAGGTGGTGCACTGAGTGTTGAAGGGCAGCTCCAGACTTCACTTGAACAGCTGTGTTTTCAGTCACACTGTGTTCAAGCCAGTCCTCATGTTCAAGCCTCATCTTGCATTGCTTCTTTCACCAGGTATTGCTTTGTTCACTGCAAAGCACCATTGCCCCGAAATACCTGTCTCAGGAAGTCATTTTGGATTAGGTTGTAAAGATGGTCAATCTTACTGAAGATTTGGTCTTCCATTATGTTGTTCTGATGTTGCACGTTGTTGTTTTGGTCTTTGCTTTTTTTTCCCAATTCTTTTACACTTTGTGTCTGTTGCCTTTTCTTTCACGTTTCTCCTTCATGGGTTTCCTGCAGGAAACTCTTCCCTGGAGCAAACTGGAATGGCATCAGTCCTCCAGTTTTGTCCTCCCTTTTCTTCTCAGGAGCCATTGCCACAACACCTCCCAGAAGTAGTCATTTGTGCTACAACAGAGAATAATTATTTGTATTTGTTTAGCTTGTTTTCTGCAGGAGGCTGTACTTCTAAAGTCATAAGGCTTATGCCTGTCGATAATCAGTGCTGAATTTTTTAATCTGAATTTACCATTTACTAACTTGAATTAGTTTGAACTTACTATTCTAATCAGGTTGCTACAGTTTTCATGGAAATGAATAATTTGGATGGAGGAGGATGTCCTCAGTGAGGCCAGACTGATCAGCTTTTTAGGGAGTCTACAAGGCACATGCCATTGAAAGTCTTACCCAATTCGCTCAAAAGATGGGAGAGTCTGTCACTACTGAAGCCTGCATTGGCTGGGTGTGACTCATGCACCAAAGGAGTAAGGGTGCTATTCTAAATTAACTGTAGAACTTGAATCTAACAATTTTTTTACTATCTTGGCATTTCACTGTCCTAAATATATATATATATATATATATAATTNGGGGGTGGGGGAGGAGCAACAGTACAGCTTATTCTGTAAACAGAATGTCTGGCTGAAGAGACCTGCCTTACTTCTTTTTTTCCGTGAAAAGCCTATGCACTCAGCTCTGATACTGGAAGCAGACCTTACAGCAAGGGCCAATCTGTCGTACAAAGTATATATACACCAACATTTCTTCTATTTGAAAGGTCATATTCCAGTATTTATACTGGCAGGATGCAGTGTTTATTTGTACAGGAATAGATGAGCTAGGAAGGAAGGGGGGAAGTGACACAGGAATGAAACATGGGCCTCAGGGAGCCCTGAGATCAAAGCCACCACATGCGGGAAGCTGCCGCAGGGTGGGTGCTCGCCCTGCACACCCCGGCAAAAACCTGGGCCCAGACCCCACGGGGCTGGGGGGCGGTGAATTCCCATTAGAGGAAAGCAGAAAAGCAAGGGATGGGTGTTGAGGTCTTGTAGATAAAAGCCTGGCTGCGGATCTGTGGCTGCCTGGCTACTGTAATTTAGTCTCATCTTCATACGGACAATCCCCATGCCATCGGCCGCACTTGGTTCAAAAGTGTCAGTGCTGCTGAGCAGCATCCCCTCCACACCCCGGGAAGCTGCTTCGTCCCCAGGTAACGCCGCTCATGTAAACCACACCACCTCTGTCGTGCTGCTCCCGGTGCTCCCCTTCCACTTGCACACACACCTTTCCTGCTTTTCAGAAAGTACCAGCATTGTTCACGCTGGTTATTTATCCAGGCTCTTGTGCATGTAAGGTTTGTGTCAGAAATGAGAGGTATGAAAGAGTCCCTGTTTTGTGAGTCCTTACAAGAATATAAATGGCAGATGCTTATCAGAGCAAACAGCACAGTGTTGGAAGATTGCAACACCGTACGGTCTGATGGAAGCAATGAGTAAAAAAGTTTGGCAGTCTTCTGGCAAAAAGCAAAGATAAAATCACGATAAATTCATGTATTGCTTCTTTCACTGCAAAGCACTGTTCCCCTGAAATACCCGTCTGGAAGTCATTTTGGATTAGGCTGTAAAGGTGGTCAATCTTAGGAAGCGCAAGCACTGAACTCGCACTTGTTTTCATTGTTGTGTGCTGAAGTGGAAAATGAGCATCAAAAACGTCTCCGCACGGAAGTGAGCAGGCTATCGGGAGGGAAGGTGTTGATTCATTTCTTTGAGCTCCTTTCCAACAGACACATTCTCTGCAGTGATTTCATTTTAGAGTGTGCCTGTTGTTTTGCAGATGAGTTATAGCTGTCAAGAATGGCCTATTTAGGTGGATTTTTCGCATGTCTAGTATATTGAATGCCAGTTTACAGAAAAGACTGAAAACTATCCTTTTAACGTTATGACAAAATAGACATACACAAAAAAGCCTCAAATGCTGCAGTTATAACAGGAGAAGGTGAAAAGAGAAATTGTCAATCACTTTCAAGCTGAAGAAATGACTTCATTAAACATTGGCTGAAACATTCATCCTGACCAGGTTGCCAAGATGAAAGACCATTACCTGAATTATTTAACCAGCTGTGCAAACAGTTAGGTCAGACTATCCCAGATGAAACCGGGATAAAGACCCCTTCTTGGTGGAAGACAGCCATCAGATAAAGGGACAGGAAAAGGTGGCCAGCCACTTGAATTTAGGCTTGTGTTTTCTGACGCTTGGTTGAACAGGACAGAAATTTAGCTGATACTTAGAAGACCTTTAATGCCTTTCCAGTCTCTGTGTGTTATCAGATTGATTTTCTGTCCAAATTCCATTTTAAAACCAAGTAATGATAGATAAATTCATATCCAGAACTGGATTTCAGGCTGCAGTTTACTTTAGGTCCTTCCCAGCATTACTCCTGGACCTAGTTTCTGTGATTCATATTCAGTTACTATTTTGTCTGCAATAAGTACAGGAGGAGCGAGGTAGAGGTGGAGGTGGAGATGGAGGTGGATAAGGGGAAGGATAAGAGGGGAAGGGAGGCAAGATAAGAGACCTGTTTCATATATTTAAAGTTCTGTAAGACAGTGGTAAGAATACTGATTTTTTTTTTTTCCTCATGCTTAACAACTTCCCAGATAAGAGCAAAGGAAAAATGCTACCCTTATTAGACAATAGTTGTTCATTTTAAAAAAATCAAACCACTTGTCATAATTTACAAGCCTCCTAACAAATTTTTATTTATGACACATTTGTTCCTTTCTTGTTAGGTAAAACAAACCAGTATTAGCAAGACATACAGTGATCTCATTGTTTACGGTTCCATTTTTTAAAAAATATCTACCTGTTATCTGTTAAAAGTAATTTATAGTTTAATATTTTAGGTTTCCTGATAGATTTGTACTGTGAATTCACAAGCAAGGCACTAAACCTTTTAAGGTGTAATACAAATGTTGCAAATAAAGGAATACGTGCATTTGGTATTTCAATTAATATTCTTTCTAAGAGGGCAGGTTATAAATTAGTAGTTGTGGATCCACTGATGTATGTGTATCAGGAAGACTACAGAATAAAAGCCAAAGAAAAGGCAAAATCATTTGTCTATCTATGCGTCTATAGATTATTCTCAGTTTGTTCATTCTTAGCAGGATAATTCAGTCACTCTTCATACAAATAAAAAGCAAAAATGCATATCAAAATTGGGAAAGCAACTCAGAAATGGAGTGAAGAGGAAAAGTTAGATAAATTTCATAATGTTGAAGAGTCTTTTCCTCTCTTCCTGCAACCCACTTAATGGTTAAAGATAGTCAGAACAGAGCTCCCCGTGAGTTGTCGTGCCCAGTTTTAAAACAGTGGAGGACAGGAGAGTTCCCTGTCAGCAATGAAATGATAACAAAAGGTGATATGCAAACTATGCTTTTGTTTCCTTTTGATCAGCAAGATAACTATTTTGTTTCTGTTTTAGCAAGGCAGTGATACCCTATCAAGGTGGCTTCTCTTTACTGCAGTTTTCGAACTGTGAATTCACTTTTTGAAAGGACTAAGCTTGAAGTATGTTATGGGAGGCTAAATACAGCTGAAAGAAGGTATTTGCAAAATGACAAACATTCTTTAATGTTAAAGACAACAGCCCTCATTGTAAAAGTGAACTTATTGGCCTCAACAAGCTCAGTGAGACATTTCATCGCCAGGTTAGGGTAGATTTTCAGTACCTGTCAACACAGTGATTCTACACCTAAACCAACAGCATGCTGCACTGTGGAAAGTGAACTTTGAACTTTCTGTTTTCACCCACCAATAAGCAGCACATTGATATAAGAGGCTTCCTGCGAATAACTTGAAACAAGTAGAGTAATGTTCCATGAATTTTCTAGCCACTCTTGATAATTCAAGATGTGTAGAGGAAATGCCTCATGTGTGCTGAGTGAGTATGTAACAGTACTTTTCATTCAACTGTCAACATTATACGTCTATATTATGAAATACCTCATTCATGCCTCATTTCTCTAATACAGTATCCCAACTAATAGTATAATCCATAACCAGTCTTTAAAGAAATACATAATATACATTTGCACTGTACATCTTGTTATCTGAAATGTACAGGAACCAGTGTGCCTTGCTTTTAAACCTGACATGTTTACAACAGCAGAAAAAAAAAAAAATACATGGAATTTGTTTTGTTATGGGAATATGCTGCAGAAGTCTGTGGAAAAACAGTATCAGTCATAACTTAGCTATTGGCTTTAGCAGCAACCTTTACTATACACTTCATTTCTATAGGTCCCTATTTTATGTTGGAGTAACTTCCGATATAAAACATTAATAGTGCTCTGCAAGCTGGGGTTGAGCTAAATGTGCTCCAAACTATGATACAACTCACATGAGAAACAAGTCAGAAATAAAGAAATTAGGGCATTTCCATCTGTGACAAGGATTACCAGGAACTTATCACTGCAAAGTGAAAATTGTCCTACATAGACTCGAGCAGAAAATGGTGTGGGAAGGAATGTAATTAAAACTAAAGAAGGTGAACAATGGAAGAGAGACTTCCAGCAGGTGAAGAGTGAAAGGTCAAGAATCTGGGAAGCTGATAATCATTATCTCTGAGAATTTCTCACTGCAGAAGAGGAAAACTAGCTGGCAGTAGCAGATCATCCTAAGGAAGAAAAAGAATTTGATCTAAGGGGAAATTCAGCTGGTGGTAGTGGCAGCTGTCCTGCCCCTGCTGCTGTCTTCATTGACCAAATACGAAGATCATTATGTTAATGAGTGGAATAGGGTTTATAGGTTTAAAGCACATGACGTAACGCCCAGTAAGCAAGTTTCTGTTTTAGATTCTTGAAACATTTATGTGCGACCTGCTCTTGAGGAATTTAAGAGATTGGTTGAACGGCTTTGCTGTGGAGCCTGGCACAGGAGATAGATCAGAAGGCTCAGCAGTAACGTGTGCCTGTGCTTGTGTTTGGATGAAAAGATCAAAGAGGCTGTGAAATGCCAAATATAGATGCTCGCCCTCTAGTCTTTTTATCTCATTCCTTTTAGGGCAATTTCAATATTAGAACACTAGACAGATAAAAGAAATCTCTCAGTCTAAAACTGACAATCTTGAATAAATTCACCTTGGCAGCAGAACGCAAGGATATTTGGATGTAATAAGAAAAAATGGCATAGGAATGCCCAAAGGTATGAGTGATGTTGCTATGTTGAGCATTGATAAGGCTTTCATTGTGGGCAAAAAGATATCAAGTATAAAAGTAAGTTTAGTATTCGATGCACTGTGAACAGAATGAAGGACACACATTACAATCCATCATAAAATGGAATATGTAGTGAATTGTAGAAAGACTTCTTTCCTTTCTTTCTTTTTGTTCCTGGCTATAAAAGTATGAGAAATCCTATTCTTACCTTCCACATCTTATCACATTTTCTTCCTGCACTAGGATGCCAGAACCAAGCAATCATGGCTTTTAAGATTCTTTTAACTTTAAAGTCATGTTTTTAAGAACATGAATGTGTAGCATGATTTTTTGCTGATCTTTGAATTCTGCCCTTCTGTAATAATATTGGCTGCTTATTTCGGGCTCATGGTGTGCTTTCATGTATTTGTGAAAGAAGAGACCAATTCAGGAACTATACGCACAGAGTCAAAAAAAATAATGTGGAAGCAAGAACACATAAAACAAGAATAGCAATGTTCAGCGCTGCATACTGTAGTGAAGCCACACACTGTACTGAAAACTAGTGATGCATAGTGTTTTCCAACTCAAGTGTTGTACTCAGAAATAGGATAATTAATTTCTCCTAAATACTATGATTCAAAGGGTGAAAAGTTCTTACAGAGAAATATTACCTTTTGTGGCTTTAGGAAGCATTGTGCAAAATGAAAACTGGCACTTGGCTCCTGGAATCAAAGGACGCAAGTAGTTCCCAACAAGATAACTTGATACCATTTTCAAGCATTCTTCTGTAAAGTGGAAAATGGAAAAGGACACTAATTGGAGAATATATGTTCCCCTGGGAGTTTAAAAAGGCAGTTGTGCATGAAAAGAAATAAATTTATGGAACTGAAGGTCATTAATGGGCTTGCAGTCAAATTTATGCACAAAGAATGGTGGTATATTTGTCTCAGTTTCTTGCATAAATGCAGTGTCTCAGCTTGCCAAGTCCTGTATGTGAAAAAGAGCTAAAATTAGGGATAGAAACACCCTGGAAGAAACTCTATTATCTTGAAATATACTTAACTTCAAGAAATAAGTTTCCCCACTTGATTTCCCTGGCTTGCAGAAGGGTTTCTGATTTTTAAACATTCTTTTCTTTTTCCTGTTGCTAAGTGAAAGTCTCTCATAAACAAAGGAAATCAACTGTGTTAAAAGGATGAAAATGACTTTGTGCAAAAAGCTGTCAAATCTACAGAGTAAGCAAACTGGAAAAAAAACATTTCTAAACCTAATCCTTTCAGTTACAGCAATCCGTGCAGTACTCATGATGTTCAGAGAAAGTAAGTGTATTGTGGGTTAAAACTGTTTGGAATTAATTCTCTCCATTTGAAAAAGAGTTTCTGTAGCCTCAGCGATATGCTTGGTTTGCTTGTGTTGTTTTGGGTTTTGTTTTGTTTTTTTGAGGGGGAGGTTTCTTTCCGAGAGGGAGCAATTTTGGTGATAGTTTTAAGTATGAAGTGCCTAGCACACTTTGTGGATCTGCAGGGTTGTGTTATAGGTGCTTCAGGAGACTAAAGCTTACTTCAGCTTTCTACTACACAGTCATGGTAGAGGGATGGACAACTCCAGACAGCAAAGAGGTCTTAGGTGGGCTGAATCACCTTCAGATACTTGTTTCTCTCTGTTGCAGATACAGGGAGACTATACTTCTAAAATGGGAGCCTCAGTTGAACACCTTAGCTGATGAATCCAAGCTGTAGTACTGGAAGAGCTGATCTTAAAGGCAGTTTTATGACCTGAAGCTTACACAATGCCTAACCTCTGTACACTGTGACCACAATGCATGTTTGGATTTGAGCATGGTCTTGGTCCTGCATTTGAAAAACGTGGTGGAAGTACCCCGTCATTCACTGAATGGTTACTTTTTGATTTCAAAAAGTACTGTTACCGATAGTCTGCACTTCTAATGGGATCGCTTTCTTTGTTTTGTTTTCCATATACACAGAACTGTACATATCTTATCAGTGGTATTAATAGCTGGAGTATACCTAACACAGCACAGGAAAAGACATGTTCTAGAGAGCCTAAGTCTATTTCAATTACAGCCATTGTATCTACCTATCCATACTTAAATGGATATATAGCTATTGGTTTAAAGAAATGTCAGTGGAGCCAGAAAAAAAGCATCTCCTGCATGGCTTGTGCCACAGTTCTCATGCTATGATCCACAGGCAGCTAATGAGTTATATATGCTAGCTGTTATGATTTCCAACTACAAACAGCTTAAGCAGAATACATATTACCTGAGATTCTTTCTCTTAGTAATACAAGGGATGTTAAGCTTTCAGGACCAGGAGGGCAGGTGGTCTGCATAATCAGTGAATAGGAAGGGCCAAAGGAACAGTCTGTTTAGATACCCTTTTTATGAAAATTTTTGAGTATTTCTACAATAACAGCAAAAATCTAGTCCAATAATAGGGAGTAAGTACAGAATGGCACGGAATTTAGCACCAAGAAATACACTGCCTTTGAAACGGTGAATTAGATGTGCAGCAGGATCTGGTCACACTTCAAAGAATAATATGCAGAGCTGAAGATCCATCTGTTTGCTCTTGCTATCACCATTGAGGCTCCTGTATGTTAAACAGTCTTTTGACTACTTCAAAGCACGTTTGAAGTCTTTGCTGTGCCTACCCCATGCACAAAAAGCAAGAGTGCATTAACAATATGAGTAGCTGGTATTTTTGTTCATTTTACTTGTAAATTAAAACAATTTGTTCCTGCTATGTGTCATTTTTGGACTTTCTTTTCTAGCTATGATAGTGAGGGCCGTCTAACAAACGTTACATTCCCAACTGGAGTTGTCACTAACCTTCATGGAGAAATGGAAAGGGCCATTACGGTGGACATTGAATCATCCAGCAGAGAGGAAGATGTCAGCATCACTTCCAACTTATCATCAATTGATTCGTTCTATACCATGGTTCAAGGTACTATATACAAAAGATTTCTCAACAGATACTGACCTGAAAACTGTTTTCTTATGGTACAAGCAGCTCAAATCAGATGCCTTAGAGGGAAACTTTAGAGGCGTAGTGTTTGGAGGAAGAGGTGTTACACATGTTTTTATACATACATATAAAGAACTGTTCAGGGAAGGAGGGAGGTACAATGAAAGTATAATTAAATGTTTTCTAACCACATAGCTTTTGTAAACAGTTATAGGAAGTAGTCAGAATACCTACTTTGCATTAAAAGGAATCTGGAAAAAGAATGGGAAATGGATTGAAAGGGAAATTGGTGTAAAAATAGCATGAAGTGAGATTTGAGCTTTAAAATAGCACGATATCCCAGCAGCCACATCCTTGCAAAAGTCACTAGTCACAGTATGCTTAGGATGAGGCCAAAAATGCCTAATGAAACAGCGGAGAATGTGCTTTGTGCCAGTCCAAAGAATATACTCTGGGGGTGGGATTTTTCTTAAGTGTTTAAGTGACTTTTAAGATAAGTCCCAAAGGCATTTGTGCTGTCATGTGATACAGCTGTATGTGATAGAGATGTTCTCATCAATCTCACCCTTGGCGTTTATTTCCATCGGGTCAGTAGGTAAAGTCAAGATGTTACATGCATATATTGCATAAGGAGTGCAGGACAGAGGCAGACTTAACCCATGTATTTAATGTGTCTTTCTCTGTTTTTTTGCATTTTCAGATCAGTTAAGAAATAGCTACCAGATTGGTTATGATGGCTCGCTCAGAATCCTGTATGCCAGCGGCCTGGATTCACACTACCAGACAGAGCCGCACGTCTTGGCTGGCACTGCCAATCCAACAGTAGCCAAGAGAAACATGACCCTCCCAGGGGAGAATGGGCAGAACTTGGTGGAGTGGCGATTCCGGAAAGAGCAAGCCCAGGGAAAAGTCAATGTGTTTGGCCGAAAGCTTAGGGTAAGCTTGCAAGCATGCATGGTTTCTGCTGCATTCTGTCTGAGTGAGAGGAAACGTAAATGCATTCTTGTAGGTATTGCCGTCCAGTAACCACAGAATATTTACCATAGATAAGCTTACTGTAGAGTTGGAAGTTGTTGCTTTTATTATTTTATATATTAACTCTTTTTCCTTATTAATTGCTCTTTTCTGTGGATTCTAAACTGTTCTTTTTAGCCTGCAATGCCTTGAAATGAATCAGGATAAAAAGAATATTTTTACTACTTTCCTTCACTTTTTATTTCCAGCACTGAACTCACACGTCTGATTTTTAATCATTTTCTTCTACCATAAGTTGGCATGGTCCTAGAGTTTTCTTTCTTTTTAATTTTAAATAAAAATTGTACTAATAGTTATTTCTGTTAGAAAGGGTTTAACACTGTGTGAATGTGTATGGCATATTCCTCTAACATATGTCTTTACCACTTAGTTGGCATTTCTTCTTCCTATATAGTGAGTGAAATGTAAGTAGGAAGCAAACTATGATTTATGACAGCCATTTGGTAAAGACAACATAGATTAAGCATTTAAAATTGGGTTGCCAGGAAACCATTTCAAGACCATATCGGAGGTTTGACATACTATTAAGGACTGAACTCAGTTCTTTAAAATAAGGCCTAGGCAGTATATCAAGTAAAGGTAAGTAATTTCAGACCACTTGACTTCTAAGATGTAACATGCCTCTTCTAAATTTTAATTTTTTTTATTTTCCATTGGGAAGGAGGGAATGCTGTCATGCATCTTATATTTCTCTCTGCCACCACTTGCCCTGCAAGAAGAATTGATTTTTTCCAAGAAGGAAGAATGATTATGTACAATAGCTATTGCTTAAGAACAATGTACTTGTACCTAGCTATGGTAACAGTCTTACATGGATAAGGAAGAGCAAAAGGAGTCCATGCTTGTGGAGGTTATCCTTGTGGCTTTGGTTCATAGCCATTTCATTACATAGCAAGTTGGGATAATACACCTGTCAATTCATTCATGAAGGAAGCCTAAGAAAAAATAAAATAACCATACGAGTCATATTTGGTTTTGGCATTGAAACAAATCTCTATGAGTCCAGTTCTAAAAAGTAATGCAAAATTTTGTCATTCAAGTACAAAGGAGGTTAAAGAAATGTCATGGGCAGCTCTGACTTGAAAGAATTGAAAGAATGAACAGCAAAGAAGAGGGAAAGACCTAATATGAGAGGGGAGAAGTGAGAGATCATAGATTAGGATGAAATAGTAGTAATTAAAAATGTATATACAAATGGGAGAAGTAGTGCAGGCAGAGAATATGGGCTAATAAGAGAAAAAAAAAACTTGCTACCAAATTGAAAAAAGGGAAGGTTTCTTGAAATTGGTTTACGTAGGAAGATGTTACAGAAATGTTGCTCAAGAGTGGGTGGGGGGATGTAGGAAAGTAGAGAAAGAAAACAAGAACAGAAAGAACAAGACTAATTTATGGAGCTCATCATTTCCATCTACAGATATGCCGGTAACATTTTGCTGCAGAGAAGACAAATGTAGACAAAAAACAGCGACAAAATGTGTTACCAGTAAATGTACTCATATATGTGACACTTTCACTGCATTATATATAATGCAGTATGTAACATCACAAAGTACGTTCTGTGGTACTGTCTTGGGTTTCCATCTTGTATTGGTTACCCACTACTAGTAGTCTTTATAAATAAATGAATAACCATGTTTTTCACCATTCCTTAACTCCACAATCCTCTGTCAATCTAACTTTTGTTCAGATTTGTTCTGTATGTGTTCTATAAGCTAGTTTTGTCACTGGGCGTGTACATCTGTTTTGTAAGCTGGTCTTTGGTAGAGGTGCTGGCAGTCCTCTTCCTGGAAGGGCCTTTTTAGGGCAACTGTACTGAGGTACCCTCGCTCCCAGGGGTCTTAAATAAAGGAACTAGTATGAGTTCTGTCTCAAGGGGTGCGCCCAGAGAGGACAGGTAGCACCAAAGAGGGAGCTCACAAGAAGGGTTTTTGCACTACCTCCTCCAGACAAGCTCCAAGCCCTGCAGATATCCCCAGTTTTCACATCACCTCTTAAATCTCTCTGTAAGGCACAGCAATATACCCCTACTCCTAATGGGGAAATCACTGATGTTGTGCTTCTCAGTGAGCCACTGGAAAGAAAACCAGGAGTTAACGCAGAGCAGGATAGGTGGACACTTTAATTACTGGAAGAGTAGGACAGTACGTAGGGGGTGTGGAGAGACTCGGTTTTGTATCATTGTGTTTATTCATTGAAAATTTCCTGAATTACTGTTTATTTCATAATGATGCCCAGAATTATCAAATATATTTAGAGTATGATTGTTTTAGACACAATAAAAATGTTTAAGTTTTGCTGTAGAAGCATTTAACCAAAGCTTATTTGTTATTATAACTGCCACCTATATTACAAGATGACGCAAGCACAGCCAGTTTCACCAAAAGCTCACGTTTGAATGCAAGAGCTCTGTCAGCAGATTTTGGAAGCATGAATCTGGCTACAGAAAGAGGCACTTCCTTTCCTCTAGTATCCTGCCTTTACACAGACCAGACAGATGGAAAGTGAGAATCAAGGGATATTATTATCCCATTTAGCAGATAAGGCAGTGAGACAGCTAGTTTAAGTACTTTGCTGTAATTTACACCGGAAGGATGTGCTTAGCCAAGAAATTAACCACAATTGCTTGGATATCTGCCTTAACCATAAAACCACCCTTCCCTCTTTGCCAGTTCAGAAATCAGAAGTACCTGTTTTCACTTCAACATCTAAGCCTGAGAGGTAGACAAGAAAATCAATAAAAATCATAATTAAATGTAAAATAAGGAAGGGAAGATGAAGACAAAGGGAAGAAAAAATCAGAGAAGCAAAACAGGCAGGGAGAGGGAGAGATGAGTGCAGGCATGCGTGGGAGAGGCTGAGAAATAAAAGCCAGAGATAAATAAGATTTAAGTGTGAATTTAGGCAAATGATTGAATATAAATGTTGGAAAATTTAAACAAAAAATACCTAAAAATGAAAAAGTAAAAAAAAAAAAAGAAAAGGGCTTAAACTACTTTTAGAATCAGTCTTGTACTGTTAATTTTTCACAGTATATTTAAATAAATTTGATGGCTCATTTAATCCATGAAGTAGCTATTCTGCATCTGCAGATATTGCATCTATGTGTTCCTTACTTAGAAGATTTACATGAAAATATGATTTTTGTTCTGAAATTGATAGTGCAGATTGTTGTCATGCCAGTGATTTCATATTAAAAATGAGCATGTCAATATAAATTGACGTAATGTAGATAGACAGATAAATAGACAGACAGATAAAAGCAAAACTGAATATTTGGAGGAGGTTTTTCAATGTTCGCCTATAACCCATCACCAGCGATTTAATGCCTTTTATGCTAATAATAAAGAATCTAATTTATATTGATATTTTAGAAGCTCATCAGCCTCTGGGTAAAAGTACCAAAGTCCACGATATATGGATTTTTGAACACGCAGCCCTGAAAAATGCAAAAATCCTCCAGCCAGTTCTTTGGTCAGGATATCTATTTTTTTGTTCTTTTCTAAATGTTATTTAGCCATCTTTCTTCACCTCTTTGGTACGTGTGCATCAAGTCAAGAACTTTAAAAAATTCTTAATATACATAGCATAATGTATATTTGTCCTCTACTTCTCATATGTTAGCAAGATACAGTGTTAAAAAACCTTAGTTATCAGTGTTTCACCCTTACCTGTAATAACTTTAAAAGGGCACAGCAGATACAGAAATGGTTTGCAGATGAACAAAGAAACCTAGAGGCCTGTTTGAGAACAGTAAAAAGCAGTTACAGAGGATGAACAGAGAACTGCAGAGATGCCAGTATGAGAAAAGAAAACCAGACATTTTCATTTCACAAATACGAAAAATGAAAGCTGATTCAAATGAAAGCTGATTCAATGAAACTGAAAGTTAACATATTTAAAACACTAAAACAGGGAGGGACAGATTCCAGTTTTAAAGGTATTACATAAAACTCACTATCCACCACTATTGCTTACACATATAGTAATTAAAAAAAATTCAACATATATCTATTTCAAATTAAAATAGTTATAAACTTGAAAGCATTTATAACTGTTTTTCAGTGGTCTTATAGTCTTCCAGTTATTTATGGCTTTAACTGGTCAGTTAACTAGGCAAAGGACATAATCCTGTACTGAGGATTTCAGCCTCATAATATATTGTGGCTACGGATGGTATACTGAGTTAAATTTCCATCTGATCTAGACAGGGGAAAGCCTCTGTTCTAAAAATGGTTCGATCTTAATTTGAAGATTAAATGTGCTTTTGAAGATCTTCCTTTTGTATTTGTTCTTTTGAAAAATACTTGCAGTAGAGGATTAGTACTCAGTTCTTTCTTAGAATGTGATTGTCATGACCTGGACTAGCAGTTTGGACTGCCCGCAAAAGAAGTAGTTTGTTCTCTGAAATGGCACCATTTATTGCAGAAGTTTACATATCTTTCAATATTTTCTTAACAGTTGACTAAGCATCAAGAAAGGACACAAATTGCAACAAATTCTGGGTCATCTTTTCATATAATGAAACCTTTTAAAATAGATGCTAATGTAGTGCATCACATTTATATTAGGAAGTTGCTAAAATAATTTATACACAGCAAATCAATCACTGTCAATGGTATTTAAAGAATAGCTAGCATTTTGTGGAAATAATAGGTGGGTAGTGTTTGAACAGCATGATTTATTGTGTCATTTTGTTTGTTTTAAAAAGGTTAATGGCAGAAACCTCCTTTCAGTTGACTTTGATCGAACCACAAAGACGGAAAAGATCTACGATGACCACCGTAAATTTCTGCTGAGGATTGCCTACGACACGTCAGGGCACCCCACCCTGTGGCTACCAAGCAGCAAGCTGATGGCTGTCAATGTTACCTATTCGTCCACAGGTCAAATAGGCAGTATACAGCGAGGGACGACTAGTGAAAAAATAGAGTATGATGGACAGGGAAGGATAGTGTCTAGAGTGTTTGCTGATGGGAAAACTTGGAGTTACACATATTTGGAAAAGGTAAAGAACACTCAAGGTTTTTAAAATGCTTTGAATGTGCTAAAATTATGCAGCATCTGACTGCTGTATGCAACATAAAAACAGGTAGTAGAAGCACATTTCAATTACTCTATCAACATGTGGTTCCTATGGGAATGTTTTATAAAATAGATATATAACCATTCTGTAGCTACTTGTTAAGAAATGATGACTTTTTAAATTAAGCAGCATCTGTATTTACCTTTTATCTCAAACGCTTCAAATAAAGTACAGGATTTAAATCTCTGCACTATAGTTCAGTTGAAAATTATTTATTTGGAAATTCTTCACTGTTGTTTTTTTCACGACCAAGAAGAGCCCTTGTTTCTAAATAGTTACAGCTGTCAACTTACACTTGCTATATGTTGTAGTGCAGAAATAAACAATAGGCAAAAATCTGAAATCTTCATTATATATAATGATTACTGAATGATAGCTCTTCCTCTAGCAATAGCTGTGAAAATCCCCCTTGTGAGATCTCATGCCTGCTATGCAAAACCAGAATCCATTTCTTTGTGGGATTTAAATTATTTCTATTGAATCTGTTGCTCAGCAAATATTGTTTACCACTCATTGCAGACATAATTTAATTCAGACCTCTGATACATAATAGCCACACATCAGAAAAATGTCAGAATAATTCCACATGGCTCCTTCTGATATAAATAATCAAACAATTCTTTTGCGTATGTCTTAAACACTTGCAGAACAAGAACACAGTATTCAGGGATCTCAGGCTATTCAAATTCTTCAAAGTCATCTCTAATTGTAGGGAAGAAATTGTATCTCCCATATGTTGTTCTCCTCCTGAGTTAATGGCTCTAAGACAGTTTTTCTTCTTCTCGTATTAAACATGACTTATCTGAATCCATTGACAATCTGCTGTTTAGCTGTGAGTGCTTGATAAAAGAGTGATACAGTCATAACAAGTAGCAAATTATGAATGTCGAACTACTAATTACAGAACCCCTTAAAATTAAGCATCCAAGTAAATTAGGCAGGGAGATGTTAACAACATGTAAGGTCAAGGATAACTCAATTAAGGAGGAGATAATTTTCTCAAGTGGGAATGTCACATTTTTGCAAAGAAATAGTATCACTGTATGTGGGGGGGCCACTCCACCATTTGTCACATGGTAAAAATCTGTTCTTAATTTTCAGTCAATGGTTCTTCTGCTTCATAGCCAACGGCAGTATATCTTTGAATACGATTTGTTGGATCGGCTTTCTGCTGTCACCATGCCCAGTGTTGCTCGTCATACCATGCAGACTATTCGCTCCATTGGCTATTACCGGAATATATACAACCCCCCTGAAAGTAATGCTTCTGTTATAATGGACTACAATGAAGAAGGGCAGCTCCTTCAAACTGCTTTCCTGGGGACAAGCCGAAGAGTATTATTCAAGTACAGACGGCAGACCAAGCTCTCAGAAATTTTATATGATAGTACAAGAGTTAGTTTTACTTATGATGAGACAGCGGGAGTCCTGAAAACAGTAAACCTCCAAAGTGATGGTTTTATCTGCACCATTAGATACAGGCAAATTGGCCCACTGATTGACAGACAGATTTTCCGCTTTAGTGAAGACGGAATGGTAAATGCCCGATTTGACTACAGCTATGACAATAGCTTCAGAGTGACTAGCATGCAAGGCGTCATCAATGAAACCCCATTGCCTATTGATCTCTACCAGTTTGATGATATCTCCGGTAAAGTTGAACAATTTGGAAAATTTGGAGTTATATATTATGATATTAACCAGATCATTTCTACAGCTGTAATGACCTACACAAAACACTTTGATGCCCATGGCCGCATCAAGGAAATTCAGTATGAAATATTTCGGTCACTAATGTATTGGATTACAATTCAGTATGATAACATGGGACGAGTCACGAAAAGAGAAATTAAGATTGGGCCATTTGCCAACACCACAAAATACGCTTATGAATATGATGTAGATGGTCAGCTCCAGACGGTTTATCTGAATGAAAAAATAATGTGGCGATACAACTATGACTTGAATGGCAACCTCCACTTGCTCAACCCCAGTAGCAGTGCCCGTTTGACACCACTTCGCTATGACCTGAGAGACAGAATAACCCGACTGGGTGATGTGCAGTATCGATTAGATGAAGACGGATTTCTGCGTCAGAGGGGTACTGAAATCTTTGAATACAGTTCAAAGGGCCTTCTTACTAGAGTTTACAGTAAAGGCAGTGGGTGGACAGTGATTTACCGTTACGATGGACTCGGACGACGAGTTTCCAGTAAAACTAGCCTTGGACAGCATCTCCAGTTTTTTTATGCAGACCTTACTTACCCAACCAGGATAACTCATGTATACAACCACTCAAGTTCTGAAATCACATCTCTTTACTATGACTTGCAAGGACATCTTTTTGCCATGGAGATTAGCAGTGGAGACGAGTTTTACATTGCATCAGACAATACAGGGACACCACTGGCTGTTTTTAGTAGCAATGGTCTCATGCTTAAGCAAATTCAATACACTGCTTATGGAGAGATCTACTTTGACTCTAACCTTGACTTCCAGCTGGTAATAGGATTCCACGGAGGCTTATACGACCCACTGACCAAGCTAGTCCACTTTGGAGAAAGAGATTATGACATAATGGCAGGCCGGTGGACAACACCTGATATTGAAGTCTGGAAGAGAATTGGGAAGGATCCAGCTCCTTTTAATTTGTACATGTTTAGAAATAACAACCCAGCCAGCAAAATACATGATGTGAAGGATTACATCACAGGTAAAAGAAGGTTACTTAAATTGCAGGACTGTCTCCCACTTGCTCAAAATTTTCTCTCTCTGCATTCTTATAATCTGGAATCTGTTTATGTGGGTTACAGACTGAGGATACTATGTGGGGAAGGTTAGTAAAGAAACTCTCATGAAAAATAGTTGTTTAGAAAAGTACTTGGCATTTAGGACCAGATCAACAAAGTGATTTTAGCTTGGTGTGCTGGACCTATAGACATCCAATTTAGACTGGAATGCATGATTTTGGTGAAGTACCTAGGTATGTTATATTTGGAAAAGTTATTTATGAGGAAGCATTAAGCACTTAAGAATTAAATTAACTACAGCAAACATGCTCATCAGGAGTGGTGAAACAGCAATCTTGAAAATATCTCGTCTAGCTTTAGACATTGATTTAGGTACCTAAGAGAGATGGAGATCCACAACACATTATTAGACTTTAGGTTTAGGTAACTATAGCAGGAGATCTACTTGTGCCTTACACAATCCTTATGATCCCCTAGTATTAGACTTGACCCAAAAAGGTAATTCAGAGCATCTCAGTATAGAGAGGGGTTGAGTTTTCTGAAGTACATTTCAGAGTACGAGTGGAATACATCTCTTCTTCGTCCCCTGACTGAACTGTAACACTGGGTGGCTCAGAGATCTCAGTGTACTGGGAGAGGAAAGGGGAGTTCTAGGGTCTCCTTCCAGTGTAGTAACACACTGCCAAGTGCTCTTCTAATGAAAATAGACTTCTTGAGCGCTCAAGTCCAAGAGCATGATCCCCTCAAGACCACTCATGAGAATCTCCTTACGTTTGAATTAGTCAGGTTTTTTCATGGACTGGACTACTGGACAGTAAAAACTGCATATTTGTGGACCAAAAAGATCAAAGACAAGAGGGTGTGAGAAAGTAAGGTAGCACAGGCAGGAGGGGTCATTCTGTGACCAATTTAGTTCATTAACATGGCAGAAAGTATTCATTGGAAGTTCATTGGTTGGTATTTGCCAGGGTGGGTTTTTGCAAGGCTACTGACGTAAAATGGCTAAGAAAGAGAAGTCCAGCAAGCTCCAGGGCCAGCACAAAGTACTGAGTACACAGCCAGGATGAGGGAGGGTGGAGTAGAGTATAGAAAAAGGAGTACAAAATTCTCTTTTGGCAATAGAAAGATGCTGACATGCCACTTGTATAATTGAGTTCTTAGGGAACCTATATGCGTTTTGTGGCTCTAGAGTTAGCAATGTGTAGTGTTTTCCATTAATCTGCATACAAAAAATAATGCACATCACCAGAAGTTTCTGAAAAATGCATAGCTCAATCAGATACATTTGAATTTTTGTATTTGAACAGATGTGTGTTTTATACAGACAGCGTCAGACTACAGGAGGAGCTCAGCTCCACTTCTGAGTTGTGAGGCTACCACTCAGAGAAGCATACTGCGAATCAAGTGGGTTTGCATTAATTTAAAAAACAGCAGCTATTAACAGGGTTGCTAACAGGCTGCCTGGGAGCAGGGATGATAGCAGATCTCTGAATCTGGCCTCTTCTAGCAGCATGTACTGTAGAGGATGCGGTTGCAATCAGATTCTTTGTGGCATTGAAAATGATGCACATGGTTCAAAAATTGCCCTCAAAATACAGTATTAGTTCTTCTCTTAACATCTTTGAGGTATGGAATACATAGACACACACTGCTTATACGAGGTTATCAATACAATGACTAATTTGGCTGGCTGGCAGTTTTAGATCCAGAGCCTCATGAGGCTTATCGTTTATCTGGAAAAGCTATAAATTATTTTTAGGTACATATTTTTAATTCTTTTAAGATTTGGAAAAATTCTGTTCCTTGTTCCACTTGTATGGGTTTTCTTAAATGAAAACTACTAGACTTGATAAGGAGCCCTCTGCCAACTTCTGCTAAGCTTAATATGTGTGAAAGATAGGGTAGAAAGACAGAAACTAGCAAGGCAGAGCACCCATTCTTGCCCAGCCATTGTTAATTAATGAATTACTGGCATCCCTAATTTATTTATTTTTTAATAGAAAAAAAATGTACCATAAATAATGTTATCTAATGCTAATTTAGTATCCTGTCTACTTACTGACACAACTGTAATACATTTCATTAGTTTTTAATTTCATCAATCCAACTTCATCCTGAAGAGGGGGAGATTTCTCTTGAATCAACATAAATTGTCTGCCAAGTCATTTAAAAGGTAATTGACTGTATAGGTGTTATTTCAGATACAGACAGTTTGAAGGCACTACAATAACATATATAACAAAAGGACTGGACGTGTTCAGCAGTACTTTTTCTTTTTTACTTTGCTTTAATGTATTGATGATGAAGGTATGACAAAGAGAGTGTTAAGCCTGACGATGAAATCCCAATTAGTTTAGGCTATATTAGAAGGAAATCTCACCCAATTGTGCTCCTCTGTTTGTTCTGGAAGTCACTGAGGCCTTTAAAATTGCTGAAACCTGCAATATCTTTCAAAAGAGCCTAGAACATAGACCAGAAGTTTTCATGTAGGCTTAGAACTTCAGGTTTTCTACATAGGGTGCTATTCTAGCTGTAGCACAAATCTAAATCCATACATATCAAAACAAAGACTGTTGAATAATTTTCATCTTACAGAAGGAAATCAACTATGTCAAAAGCTGTTCCATGTACAAATGGTAACAAATAATTGCAAAATATTCAACAATTCTAATATTTTTCTCTTTTTTTAATAATTCTGTTTCAGATGTTAACAGCTGGCTGGTGACATTCGGCTTCCATCTGCACAATGCCATTCCTGGTTTTCCTGTTCCAAAATTTGATTTAACAGAACCTTCTTATGAACTTGTGAAGAGCCAGCAATGGGAAGATATACCTGTAAGAGACAAAGCTAAGCATACAAATGGAAGAAGACAGAATGTTCCCTCCTATTCAGCTCTTAATAGGCATGGATAATCCTGACAGGGCTACTTGCTAAACTATATCTGAACAGTACTTTTCAAACCTCTGATTTTTATCTATTTATTTTCAAAAGAATTTAAGATATTACAGATGATGTTCTTTCTTACAGATTTGCTAAGCTAGGTACAATTTTAAATAAGCTTTTGTTTGCTTTCAGCAATAATAAAAATGCAGAAGGATAATAATCAAGTAAAAGAAGTTTAAGACCCTTTAAAGATATCTGAGTTTCCTAGCAGAAACTACAGAGATTAGATTTGTACTAACACTCTGCCTGAAGGCAGAAACTGAACACTGTAGCAAAAAATAGACTGTGAAATAAACAGAAGAACAGGTGATATAAATTATGCATACCAGACACCACTACAATTTTACTTCTCGTTAATATTAACTATGTTTTATATGTAAAGATAAAATATTGAAAATGAAATTACCTGAGGTAAAATCCATTACATTACATAAAACCAAAACTCCAGGTGCTTATGAAGTTCTTTTGGGAGGAAAAAAAATGAACTTCAAGCCTGAAAACCTCTTAGAATTTTAAATGACAAAAGAAATAAACGTAAAAGTTAAAATCCAAATCTGCTATTAAAGAAAATTATGTTTACAAATTAAGCTTATTCAAAGATCAAAGATGTATGCCCTCTACAATCCTACAGTTCTCAGTTAAGAAGAAAGTGTTAAGAGACAGTAAAATGGGTAATCCGATCATGAGCAGTCAAAAACAGTTCTCTGTCTGTTTACAAGAATCATGATCTAGAACTTTACAAGATTAAAAGATGATAGGATCTTGAAGAACCTTGCAACCTAATTTAGACCAAAAAAAAAAAAAAAATCATTAAAAGGGTGGCCCAGCAGAAGGGAACATATGGAAGGGAATTCTGCATGCATGAAATGACCCACTATCTATATAGTTTAATAGCTAGGGACTGAGTAATGGAGAAAGACTGTAGAGCACACCATGAGAATAGTGTCTTCCATGAACAGTAGAAGCAGTAAAGAAAGAGCATTGCAAGTATTCCAGGCAAGGTGGTTGTTATCAGGAGATAAGAGACCTGTCAACAGGCATTGCTGTGAAGAGCCATTAGAGGTTGTTTGTTTAGATCTCAAAGGCTAAGGAATGTAGTTATCTAGTACCACCAGGAAAAGCACGCCAGGAAGAGAACCAGTCTGGTCAAAGGGATGAGAGCAGACAGCTAGTTGTCAAAAATCTTCCTTCAGGACAGGAGTACCAGGGAAGCATGTAAGGAGTACCAGGGACATGCAACATGACAGAGAAGGAGAGAGAGAGAGGTGGGAGGAAAACAAAGATGCGAAATCCTCAGGTAGGAAGAAGTTGTAACTATGGTATTCACTGTTGAATAAGCAAATACAACCAGGAGCCAGAAGTAAACATACAAAACAGTATTTTGAAACATTCTGGAAGGAGTGAGCTTTACCCAGCTCTGAGGTTTATCTTCAGAGCTCTGAGGATACATGCTAAAAATAAAGAAACTTTGTCATTAAGTTGCTATAGCATCTTGCTGCTCTCACTGACGAGTGCACTGGCTAGAATGTATTTTGTGCTCAATATCTTTTCTGTCGGATTTAGAACAGCTGAAATCCATACTTGCTAGCAAGTGCAGACAAGAATCTCTACATTCAAGGAGAGTTGAGAGCCCAAGTCAATTTGAATTCCCTCAGGAATTGTCCCCTCCAGAAAGCCGCCCTCATGGGGCAGCAAACCTTTTGCCAGGCTTTGATTAGCAGTAAGGCTGTATTAAGGTAGCAGAAGTCTGTGTTAATGACTCCTGCTTGGTCTCCCATCCAGAAATTTGGAAAGAGTGAACAGGCTCTTGCCTCACTTGTCAGTCATGAATTAAGTGGGTTTAAACAATATTTTACTGAAAGGAAAAGGGGTCAATTGGAAGATAAGCTGAATAAGCTACAGACACTAACTACTCCTTTTCAAAAGTGCAGCCAAAGCTATTTAAATCTTTCCCTGTTTCCTGCTGAGACAACTGCTAGGGCAGCTGTCTGCTCTCCACCTCCATCAATACTATCTCATTCACAGCTTGTCCTTGTTAAGCCCCAGAGTTAGACAGATAGGACGTGCCTATTCTGCACAGTTGTAAGGTCTCACCCCAACCACAACTGACCCCATAATGTGAGCTGCCCCGCTGTCTAGCCACGCTAGGAAACCATTCCTGCTGGCTGCTCCTACTCTTTGAGCTGTTCCAGCTACCCACAGCAGTTGTGCTGACAGGTCCTGGTCTCTGGCTGTCCTCTCACCTTACCAAGAATTCATCTAGCTTGCTGGCGTACACATAGCTCTTAGTAGTCAAAGAAAAATTTTTAAACAGATTTTCCTATCCTAGCTTTCCCATCTTGTGCTTTTGCACCTCAGAATTGCAACTGTAATTTCCTCCCCTTTGTGACACACCTGCCTTTTCAACAAGAGCACCCTAGATAAGGTAAAACATGCAATAGTAAGTGAGCATATTTTAGACTTGCCTGTTGGTTATTTTCATTTGTTGCCCCTTTTCTTTGCCAGCTGTCAACAAAGCACTCTGCTGTATTCAGGATTACACCCCTCTGAAGTTCTCTGCAGAGAAACTGCTTGTCTCTTTTAGGCCTCAGCCAGCAGGCTGATACTTGAAGTGAAATGGATGCTCACACAACTGAAGTCGCTGCAGCTTTTTCACACATCCCTTTTTATCAGTTTGTGCAAGTATTTGCAAGAAAGGGCATCAGTCCCCAATATTCCACTCCTTACCGTTTACCTCCTCCTCTTTTACTGTAAAGACTATCCTCATAGTTTGATTGCCCCCTTCCTTCAGCAGCTTAAGGGGTTACGAGAGCATCCCTGCAGTTTGGTCTTAGACTGCAGCTACCTAAGAGACTGTATCTCCTGACTCGGCGTAAGGAAAGGCTCGTTCTTGTTCTAAAGCACAGCTTCGTGACTCGCAAAAATATCCTCAATTTAGACGGAACTGTGCTAGACAGGAACCGTAGTCGAACAGGCTCAAAGGATGAGATAACACTAGTAAGACAGCTCTTTCCCCGATTAAGTGTTAGTATTGCAAAAGTGTGTCCTATGTAGCCCACTAAGTAGCCTGTGAAATAAACAGTATTTTTGTGCATGTGCAGGTTCTCAGGGAGACAAAGAGAAAAACGTTATCAAACCAAATAGTCTTGTAGCTCAGTAGAACAAGCAGTATGTAGATTTAATTAACTCCTTGGCACTGTCAGTTGTGGCATATCCTGTTGTCGTCCATGGGCAGCACACCAAGAAAGCTTGCCTATTTGGCATGTAGAGGGCTACAGATGGTTGGTAAAACTTCTGTCTGTTCTTGTTTACAGCCAATTTCTGGAGTGCAACAACAAGTGGCGAGACAAGCAAAGGCTTTCCTTTCCCTGGGAAAGATGGCAGAAGTGCAGGTCAGCAGACGGAAATCCAGTGGAGAGAAGTCATGGCTGTGGTTTGCTACAGTGAAGTCTCTGATTGGGAAAGGGGTGATGCTCGCTGTCAATCAAGGGAAAGTGCAAACAAACGTGCTTAACATTGCAAATGAGGACTGCATAAAAGTGGCAGCTGTTCTGAACAATGCCTACTACCTAGAGAACTTGCATTTCACTGTTGAGGGAAAGGACACACACTATTTTATCAAGACCACCTCCCCCGAGAGCGACCTTGGGACACTAAGGCTGACAAGTGGGCGGAAGGCCCTGGAGAATGGCATCAACGTCACCGTTTCCCAGTCCACTACTGTAGTAAACGGCAGGACTCGTAGGTTTGCTGATGTTGAAATGCAATACGGTGCTTTAGCACTTCACGTCCGCTATGGCATGACACTTGATGAGGAAAAAGCCCGAATACTGGAGCAAGCCAGGCAAAGAGCTCTTTCCAGTGCCTGGGCCAGAGAACAACAGAGAGTAAGAGATGGAGAGGAAGGTGCCAGGCTGTGGACAGAAGGAGAAAAGAGGCAGTTGCTAAGTGCTGGAAAGGTACAAGGATATGATGGGTACTATGTACTCTCTGTGGAGCAATATCCAGAATTAGCAGACAGCGCTAACAATATACAGTTCCTCAGACAAAGTGAGATAGGAAAGAGGTAACACACTGGCTTAGCTCAGGCTGCCAAAGAGACTGTGTACCAGTGTCTTCTAAAAAGGAGACCAAACTGTTTTGCTGCATTACTACTTGAGCCTAAGCTTACATCTTTGCTCAGATTTTTTCTGTAGCACAATCTGAATGGACTCTAACGAAAAGAGCGCCTTCCAGAAGAATGATACTGCTAATGACAAAACTTTTTTTTCTCAATGACCTTAAAGGTGATCTGCTTTAAAGAATATGTTTACATATGCATATCGCTGCACTCAAGTTGGACTGAAAAGTATTAACAAAAAAAAAGAAGAAACAGAAGAAAAAGGCCTAAAGATTTTGCAACAGGCTGTCTGTTCCTTTGGGGCACTGTATTTAATTAAGATACAGACCCGTACAGTGTTTCCAAACATTACTGAATTGTTGACCTTTGCTTATGAGAAGTAGTCTCTCTCTTTCTCTTTTTCTCTCTCTTTCTCACTGCATAGGATGTGGTATATATATCTGTTAATTTTAAAACGTGGGGCAAAAATTACTGTTTATAGACAACCCAACTGCTTTAAACTGTGCTGCTTTCTAAAAGGACATTGGCACAAGTGACTTATGCTACCATGGGAATTTAATAAGGGATTTTACAATGCTAACATGGTTTGCCTTGGGGGGAAAAATGGCAAGTAGAATCCTTGTTACAGATAAGCAAAGGAAACCCTGATTTTTTTGTAAATTATGTGAGACAAGTTGTTTATGGATTTTTATATGAATTACAATTTACTGTACATCAAATATTAGTCTCAGAGGAGTTAATTTATGTAAAGTGTTTAAAAAAGTTTATACTTAAAAATAAAATGATAAAAACATGTGCTGTGTGTGATTTTTTTAAAGAAAAAGGAATTGCACCTTTTATGTTATAGCTGTACAGTATAAAGGATTATATTGTAGAGATATAACAGTGATAACTAATGTCCAAAAGTGTTAATATTTTTGTATTAGGTTTAAAGCTGTGCATCTATCACTCTGCTGATAGGATGAAACACTCCAAAGTGGCTGGCTGAATCAGACTGCAGCTCCCTTCCCTCCTGTACCTCTCCTGTCACCCAGGCCAGTGCCACCTCATCAGTCATTGTTAGAAGGCACAGTAACCAAATAAGTCTTGTTTATTATGATGGAAGACTTTAATAGGTTGGGTTTTCCTTGTCTTTTTCCAGCCCTAGCGTAATAAATGGACATTTATTCATACCAAGTGGGGTTTCTGTTGTTTTTTTAGAAGCTTTGTTTCACAATGGAGAGAATAGTGTCTCAGGTGCTTGGCAAATTGTATGTAGAAGAAGAAGAAATTATGTAGTTTCATCCAGTTATGTCAACTTTGTCTTCTGTATAGTACAGCTCTTTTAGATGTTATAACTCCAGATAGAAGAAGAGTACCTCTGACCTGATGCTACTCAATTGCTCTTTAAGCAGGCAGGCTGTTCAGTAGGTTCATTTCCTGGCCTTCAGCTGGCAGATCAAATCCCATTACTGTGAAAATTGAACACGGGGATGGAGAGGAAGGTCTAGTCCTAGTGCCTAGTCTGCATCTCAACACCACTGCATAGATTCGGCATGCTCTGCTCCAAGGCCCAGTGTATTTGCTGCAGGACATAACTGAAGTGTGCAGCTGGTTCCTTATAGGAAGCCTGTAGAGGCCTCTACGGCATCTGTTGTACATCTTGGCTGAAACCATTCTTAGAGCTTTACTCTCATGAGCACTAAATTCAGCCACAAAAGCAAATATTTTTAAGATGAGACAAAATTGGTTTTTTTTGATGTTCATTGAAATATACACAGTTATTTCTATCCATGTATTATAATGACAAAACATAGTAAGTGAACGTGTCTTAACTATGAATGGTTCAAGTGGATGTAATAAAAATAGTTTTCTAACTGCTTTGTATTCTGAGAGTCTATGGTATTACATACTCTAAATTGCACATTAGGATTGTTTGATAAACAGATTTGAACTTCTCCAGGCCAAGTTGCTACCGAATCAACAGTATCCGTGCTGTTACTGTATCTGTGTATTTGGTAGAGCATACAGAACTAATTACACATATAATGAATGCTAATCATCTATTAGAATGAAAGCACAGATTAGTTGTTAGTATTTTTACCCTTGAAGCCTTGAGGGCCCTAAATTTAGAGAGGATGGTATGTCAGACCCCAGAGGCGTGTCATTGATCTACGTATTATTTTTAAAGATGTAAAATGCTAGGTGTTTGCAGTTCTGTTGGGTGGCTCTTCCACAGCACTGTATTTAGCATGCTGTAAGTGCTCTCTGTTGAAATAGGCTCATATTCTAAATTATGTCAAATGTTTCTGTTCTGTTTGAATATGAAAAGCTTGTATAACATGTCAACAATGAAATATATCTTCTACTTGACGCGTACCAGTTCCTTCTCCTTTGTTCTGGCACCAATAAACAACAAATTATAGTATCTGTTGGTGATCATTTTAGATAAAGTCAAATCAAGCCAATTAGTGGCCTTGTTAGTAGGTATAATGAGCCTATTTCTTGCTAAAAAAGACTTGTGATCTGGACATGCTCCTGCAGGAAATAGTGACCTTGGGGAATATATAAACAAAAGATCTTTTTAAAGAAAAAATATGTATAATTAAAAGAAGCATATTACAAAAAAAAAAAAAAAAGGAGATTCTAAGTATTTTAGGCAATGCCAGTCAAAATGCTATCCTGATATTTTGAGATGTATATTTCGTCTGATTTGTATTGTTCTTTTAATTTGCCTTCTTAACTTTATATGTGTCCTGAATTTTCCACAAATTGATAACTATAGATTGCATCTAGGCTTTCCAATAAAAGCCAACCCAATGTGTGTGTGTGTGTGTGTGCGTTTATATTTGTTTTTTAAANAAAATTTGAATAATAAAAAGAAGCATATAAAAAAAAAAAAAAAAGGAGATTCTAAGTATTTTAGGCAATGCCAGTCAAAATGCTATCCTGATATTTTGAGATGTATATTTCGTCTGATTTGTATTGTTCTTTTAATTTGCCTTCTTAACTTTATATGTGTCCTGAATTTTCCACAAATTGATAACTATAGATTGCATCTAGGCTTTCCAATAAAAGCCAACCCAATGTGTGTGTGTGTGTGTGTGCGTTTATATTTGTTTTTTAAATCTGTATGTCAGATATTACAGCTGCGCTACTGCTTTTCTGGTTATATCGGAAGAAGCAAACTGATCCAGTTGCACTGGTATTGATTCATTTGCTTCACAGTTGGCAATGTCTTTCTTTCCTCTGTCCAATGGCTTAGTCTGCTAACTCAGCAAAGTGAATTAATCCATGGGATCTCTCAGACAGCCTACTTTAGAGAAAATAGTAAATATACCTCACAAAGCCAAATCTCCTATAGATAGGAGAAGCCAAAGAACAACAAAAAAATCACTTAGAACTGTTTTCTCTCATGTCCTCCTGAGTAAAAATATGACAAAAACTATTTGATTATAAGTAATTAGGTTGGCACTGGTAGTTACATATGTATACAGAAGCGATCCTTCAATCTGCACTGAGACCCACTTTGTAGAAACTGCTGACTTCAGCACTACTGTATGTCAGGAGACTGCTTTGATTTAAGTTGGAACAGGCAGACTTCACCACACTTACTTTCTAGTGACAACCTCAAGTTGATAACATGTTGATCCAGCATGAATCAGGTCACTCTGCTTAGCTAACTGTGCTCTAATTTTGTTATTAAAAAAAAAAAAAAAGCCAGTAAGAGAGCTTTGTATGTTCACACTCGGGGGGTGAGAGATTTGCATTTGACAAGGAAAAAAAAAATGCCAGTTACCACTGCCACTTTTCAGAGGCACTTTTAAAGTGATGGCTGAAAGACTGTAAAAGAAGAAACACTGCATAAAATAACAGTTTAAAATGATTGTCTATGAGAGAATAGGCTGCATTTGCAGAGAATCTGAGATGACAAAATGTTTGAATTCTGTCTTCAATTGCTGAGTTTAAAACTTAGTGAATTAAAACACAGTTTTGAATCCGTATGCTATTCTTCTAAAGGCACATAACTAAAAAGAAAAAAAAAAAGGAAAAAAAAATCTTCTTAAAATGTTAATACCTTGGTTTGCAGTTAACTCCCGAATGGCAAGCCACATCTATACATACGGCTAGTTTCAGAACCTTTAAGAGGAAGGACTACTGTATAATTCTTTGGGGATGGGAAATCCAAAGCAAAGACACTTACTAGAAACAGCTTCTAAGCAGCTTATTAGAAGCTGTTTATTTGACACTTACTAGAAGCTACCAGGGTTAAAAATAAGCCAAAGCAGAGAGCATCACACAGCATAAACTGGCAGCAGAGGCACAGTGAAATATCTCCCTAACTGCAAAGCCATATCCAAACTGACCAGATTGATCAGCTTCTCATCTACAGCCAATTAGTGCTAAGAACTAAATATGCAATGCATATAAAATTAAATTGATCTCTGACTGCACACACAAGTTTCTGGGGCTCGCTGACTGAAAATAAAGCCAAAAATGAAAACCATTTAAAAGACAGGGAGGTGCCCATTTTCTTCCCCTAGGAAAAAGGAACACAAGGTCTATAGCCATCACACTGACAGCGCTTAAGACTTTAATTTTTCCTCTGAAGCTTTTAGCTTTGTGGCAGAATGACTGTGTGAGGCAAAATTTAACTGTCTGAGTGCCTACGTTAGAACTAAGAAAAAAGTCAAAATTCTAATAATAATAGTAAAGTCCCACTCCTTCCTCCTGGACCATTTTTCAACTTTAATAGTAATGTAAATAAGGATGCCAACACTTGAAGTAAGTGCGCCACCAAAGCCTGAAAAAATGCAGCTCCTCTGTTCATCTCAAGAAGCAGAGTATTTGTTGCAGATCACTAAAAATGTCTTAGGCCTTTCAGGGTGAAAAGATGGTGCAAAGGTTTGTTTCTCATGCCACCTCCTAATCAGAGGATATAATATTGGATACTGCAGTTAGCACAGTGAGGGTGATAGAGGAACGAGAACACGCTGTTGGATGATCAGGCACAGTCTGTCCTGCTTTAGAAACGGCATGTGCTGGGGATGACAAGGGAGGGAGAGGCAAAGGGAGGCGTCCTGTCATTAGCTGGTCTAAACCGCAGCAGTGAGAGGGAAGTCATGCTGTATCACGCAAGTACTGGTATAAGGTTTAGCTTAGCTGCATTATTCTTTATACACATTCCTTAAGAAAAAATAAAAAAATAAAAATTAATTAATTATTTAATTAATTAAAAGCATGGCCTGATTTCTAGCATGACAAATGGATGCAATGCTGAGCTGTGCAAGGACGACATAAAATGCATCCCCAAATAAAGATAAATATGCTAAATATTGTGCCCCATTTCTAAACGAAACATGTTAAACAGCAAAACCATGCCTTTCTTGAAGTGCATAAGGGTCTTATGTGCAATCTGGAAGGGGAAGAACAAACATAACAACATGGCAGCTCATTAGTGGCATGTTTTCACAAAACCTACTTCCTTGTATTTAGTAGGTCTGCAGGTAAAATCTCCTGCTGTTAATTACTATAAATTCCTACATAAATTGAGTAAACCTTTTAATTTACTAAGTTAAAATTCTGGCATTGAGGAATATAAATTTCCATAGACATGTGCAATTTTTTTCCTACTATAAACTAAGTCAAAGCTCATAGTAAGGTAATTATGCAGCTTAGAGTTAATGGTTCCCACAAAGCTGTCTTAATAAAGCCTTTTGGGATTCAGGAGGAAAAGGAAGAAACTAAGAACAAGGCTGGAAGGCGACAACATGTTTCAACCGGCTCTAGTTACTCAATCACACTTAAGCTGTCTGAGACAGCAGAGAGAGCGCCATGCATTACAGAGGCATGCTGGAAATAATTGCTATCCCAACACAATGAAGTATTTCCACATTCCAAGCCCAGGAACAGTTTTAAAACTGAAATGACAGGAATGGCTATCTAATGGACCAATTAACCTTGCCTTAATCAAAAACAAACAAAATCAGTATTTGGAAAGCTAATTGATAAATGCGTTGAAGAATTGAAATCTGAGAATCACTACAGGCGTCATTTGATGTCATAGAAAAATCCATCCAGTGTTTGCTGACAAGAACTACTGGGGAAAAGCTGGAGGGAGGATAGGGGGCACAAGACCATAATACTAGGACCAGGTGCTAGTCGCCATTTTCTGCAATGACAGGGTAGTACATATAAAAAAAATTAGTGATGCCAACATCTGCAGATGACAAAAATTGATGGAGTGGCAAATAATGGTTAGGACAGGGCAGTCATACAGAACAATATGGATCACTCGCTAAAGTGAGCCCATTCAAACAAAATGCATTTTAATATGGGCGACTCCAGAAGTAAAATATTGCAGAATAAGAAATGCAAATCTCACTCTGAAAGGTATGTAGCAGCCTACAAGAAAGCAATGACTGGAAAGAATGAGGAGCGCATAATAGATAAATAACTCATTGTGAGATTCCAGCACAATAGTGGTGGCAATGAAGAGCTCATAGGGGTGGAGGAGCTTAATGAGATTACTGCCCTTGTTAAACAAGGGAAATAGGAAGGCAATGTTATCTCTGCATATGGCACTGGCAACGCTACTCTTGCATATAGTTCTGGTGCACTCATTGTGAAGAAGCTGTTAAAACCCTGGAGAGAGTGCACTTGGGACATCACAAATAAATCTAAGGCTTAGCAAAGAAAGAAAGAAAGAAAAAGAACGAAAGAATGAAAGAAAGAAAGAAAAAGAAAAACAAGTTGCAGGGAGCTCACAAAAAAAAAAAAAAAAAAA
>VXAL01016952.1:474497-492773 GCA_013399475.1 Chauna torquata
AAAAAAAAAAAAAAAAAAAAGAAAAAAAAAAAAAAAAAGAAAAAAAAGTGGCGGGGAATAAAAAAAAAAAAAAAAAAAAAAAGCACCAAAGGGTGCCTTGACAACAGACTGTAAGTGCCACCAGAGGGGAAAAAAAAACACATTGTAAGAAGCAGTGGCTGGGAATGCAATTCTGATAAATTCACATTTGCTACTAAAAAAAAGCAAGGCGAGGGGCAGCTGCTTCATGACCGCTAGAACAAACTACAGGCGAGGAATTTTCCAGAAGCTTCTGGCAAAAACAAGAAAGCTGTTGGAATTACATTTGATAGACGCTGGTGATGGGAGTTTAGACTAGATGATGGCACGGTCCGTTTAGCCTCACAGTAAACACTAAAGTGAAAACTTTTTAACTCTGGTAAATGCCAGGCCAGAATGTTAGGGTTTGTCTTCCCCTATTTCCCTCCCCCTTTCCAACCCTGCAAAATCCAAATCAATTTGATAGACTGAAGCCAACAAAAATTATTCTAAAGCCCAGACTTTTTAAATGGGCAGTGCAAGCTTGTAGCATTTTTAAATCATCCCTTCCTTTCCACAGCAGAGATAAGACTTTCTATTACTCTTTATACCAGCTGATTATTAAAACTAACTAAAATAAGCCTCCTCACTTTCTATTAAATTCTTTTCATGAGCATAGCAGGAGCCAGTACTTCCAATACGCCTGCATGTTTATGTCTCCAAGGTATCCAGAGGCAAGTGTTTAGGTTAAAAAAAAAATCCTGTCTGTGCCAACAGTGACTGCACTTTGCCCTGAGCATACATTGCCCTCAATTATTGACTCTCCCTGCTCCTTCCCAGGTGTTTCATGCTCTGTCAGCTTCGGTGAAGGTGGGGCAATATCTAGTCATTATTTGGTGCAAAGTGAAGAGCTGATGCCTGCAGCATCGCTAGGACAGGCTTGCATGCTAGAGGATTTCCAACCTATTTACACTACTTTACAACTAACAACGGACAGAAAACTGCGCACTCCTGGCGCCTTCCCCGCTTCACAATGAAGCTCCTACTGTAAGAGAGGAAAAAGATTAAAGGGCGCTCCAAGCCTCGAGCGTGCTGCTCCTTGCCCAGGTACACCGGTCTGACACGGTGCCCGGCTCAGGCAAGCACCAGCTCTGGCGGTGCCAGCGAGCCGGGCCGCCCCCCGGGGCCGCAGCGAGCGGGGCTGGAGCGGCTCACCGGGCTTCTTCGACACCTGCAGCCCTCACTCCGCGCCCCGACCGCCAAGGGCGGCGCGTCGCGATCCCGGACCCCGGAGCAGGCGGCGGCCCGGCCCGGCCCGGCTCCCTTCACAGCGGCGCGGCGNGCCGCCATTTTAATGGCTCGGTGAGGCCCGCCCGGACCCCAAGCTCGCCGAGGCCAGGTTCTCGCAAAAACAGATAAATAAGTGAAACGAGATGACTAAGAATCACAATGTTAAGATTCCATGAAATGAAATTAAATGAAATTAATAAAAACCACGGTGTTAAGATCCCATTTCACCTGGACCAAGCACTTTTGTCAACCTGCAACAGGCTGTGATGCCTGCATGCCGCTTAACATTTCATACCCGCAGCCCTGCAGAGCACATGCAGTAACTCTGGAAAGCCAGCACAGGCTTCAAATCTGATGCAATGTGCAGTTTTAAATGCAGATTTAAAAACCCACACTGTACGAGGCCAGGCACTGCCTGCGCCAGGCCCCCTCAGCACCATGTGGGGCCCTGCCCACTGCCCCAGCAGCAGGTCCCAGTCAGCAGTCGCAAAGCCAGGCCCTTTCCCTGGCGAGTCAGCCCAACTCCTCATTCCCAATGATGTGTAGCTGTGCTGATACCACCTTGTTCCTTTCTAAATACAATAAAAGGGTGCCAGCTTGATGGCTGGTATATGCATTTTGTAAAATACGTGTATTTTGGTTTTCTTTTTTAACTGCACAAAAGATACTTACAGATGGCTTTCATCCACCGCCAGTAAAATGCAACAGCAGAGAGATCAACTACCTCAAACACAGAGAGCACCGCTCCTGCTGCCTCTCTTGGTATAGCTGGAGGGGATTGCTCTGGATGGAGCCAGCCCCGCAGTGGCTGGTGCCCAGGCTGGCCCTGGCCACGGGCACCGCAGTGGCTAACGCCAATGCCAGGCTGATAGACTGGCCAGCTACTGCGGGGCGGCAGCAGCTCCATGGGGAGGTAGGAGATGAAGGGCTGAGTCTGATATTGTGCGGCAAAGAGTGTGCCTGGATGGCTAATTTGTGATTTCGCTCCTCCATAAATCAAATCAGATGCCCCTATAAATCCTGCTCCTCAGGAAGAAAGCAGAAGGGCAAGAGCTGCATGGAGCAGGGAACAAGATCATTTTTCTTTTCAGTGGCAAGAGCAGATCAGTGACACTCAGTGCTGTGCTCGGTCAGGCCTTCACCCTCTGCTAAGTTAATACCAACAACTCCTTCATCTAAAGGGCAGATAGTTACAGTACAGCCCCCCCTTGCACTTTTCTGCCTTTCTTTCCTCCTGTTATAATAGCAATAGCCTCTGAAGGAGCTGTGCTAATTAGTTGCTATTACACTTCTTGGGTGGCTGGAAGAACACACTGCCTCTGACCTCATGCTTTGCAAGGTACCTTAACAGCTTATTACTGCTATTGCATGGCAGCAACGGTTCATTTTATAGTTACTTTGAAAGAGTCATTCCTCCAGTGCTGAGATATAATCTAAGACTAATGCAGAGTATCTCCAGAAGACTGCTGTTAAACTGTCTATAACCGAGTGTCCAAACACTGCACAAAGCTGTTTCATTTGCTTAACATCGACTCACTAGCAATTAATATGCCTGACATAACAGCACACTACAAGGCCCATAAAATCTGTAGCAGTAGGGGAGTGAAATGATTATAACATTTTTTTTTCTTTTTTCAATAATACCAGACTACAGTTTGGGCACTGTAATCTTTTCAAAGCAAGAAGCTGAGCTGCATCTGAACAGCTGTTGTTTACTGAAGCAATAATTAGCAATGAACCAGTCAAAATACCTGCTACCTTCCGCAGCAGCTCAGCAGTTACCTGCACCTTGTGCCTGGAAGCAGAGAGGCTCTCAGCTTCACGTGCAGACTATCCTTAATAAAAAAACTCGCTTAAGTAACTTTAAAAAAGGAAATATTTTAAATGGCAGTGCCAACCAGCCTTATGTGATAGAAGTAATCCCGCTGAACTCATTGTGAGCTGGGAGGCACAGACTTCAGCTCATAGTAGATTTCCCTAGCACAATAGTTTTCAGCTGGCAGGGGACAGGACATAATGCAGATGAGGTGCTGGGCACAGTCCTGCTGAATAGGCTCTTCCGGCTCTGGGCAAGGTCAGCTGTACCCCACTGGGAGTGAAACCTCTGCAGAAGCATGTGTCTAAAGCCATTTGCTATGTCTGTGAGTCTTCTGGTCTTGCCGGGCTTTCTAGCTTAGTTTGAGAGAGCAGCAGAACAGCAGTAAGAGAGAGGAAGAGGGCTGCAGAAGACAAGCGAGCAAAGAGGCATGGGGCATTTGGAGGATGGACCTCCTGATTCTACACCTGGATGAAACCCAGAGATCTCTATGATCTTCCACTGGGGGAAATCACAAGCAGAGAGTGAGACATCCCAGGGTAGCCATTTGTTTATTGATCAGGGCACAAAGCTGGGATGAATGTGTTTACAGCCAGGAATCTGAGCCTCAGCGTTGTGTGTTTTCAGTACACATGCTAAGCACCTGGTCACTGGCAATAGGGCTATATGTATTCATCAAGACTGGATAAATACATCTCTATACAGCCATACACATCCCAGGAAAGGATTTAGTAGTGCTATAGCTAAAACTTCTAATGGCCTGCTGCTAGCTGAAGGCATAGTCATATGCCTTTCTCCCACCTCTTCCCAGCCAAAGGCTCCCATCACATGTAGCAGCACTTATTTACAACTGATCCTGTTGTGAGCCACTCTGAGGACTGAAAAGTAACCCTGTCCTTCTCTCTGAGATTCATTCTCCCCAGACCTTAGCTCTCTGATGTGCCTGCAGGCAGTGTGAGATGAGCATGGCTGTGGACTCCAGTGAGAAGACAGGAACATGCAGCCAGGCTTGGTGTGAAGAGGAGACAGGGGCAGGACCTCACTGACCAGAATCAGTTTAAGTGGCTGTCCCATAACAGTTTCAGTCACCTGCACCCTCTCTGGCCCAATAAATATTTAATCTCTTAGCTGAACATGAAATAGGTGTAACTGGAGATTGAGAAAGCCTCATAACAGCAGTAGCAGCCTAGAGCTCTACCCATCTGAGCTACTAGAAATGGAAGTTTAGGTCTCCAGGTCGGCAGGGCACTGGAAGAAGTCTCTAAGGACCCAGGGAGGGCTGCCAGCCGCACCAGGGCGAGCTGGATGCTCCACGGACAGGCTGCTGCGCCTCTCCAGAGATTCCTTCTCCCGCATGAGAAGACTTGCCTGCCAGAACTGATAGGTACATTTCCACTAACAGCTGTCAAATCAGTGACTCCTGATGAGAGGAAAAAAACATTTTGACAGAAAATTCCTGACCAGCACTACACAATAAGCCAGAAGCTGACTTATCTCATTACACCTGTAGTGCCTCAGAACTCCCTTTTCTGACTAGTTAAGTTGTCCTTTTGAGATGGAGCTCTGATGTTAGAGACACGGGCAACCAACACAGTCAGTTATGAGCTTGAAGGGTTTCAGTTAAATAAAAGAAAATATACTTCAAAGTTTAATTTTTTTGTTGGAATTACATTTTTTTCATATTATCCAGAGCTCTGTTAGCTGTCATTCTGCCACTGGAAAGCCAACTAGAGTCACTGGGCTAGTCAAGAAAAAGCAGGAAATACAACAGACCAGTACAATTTCACCAGATGAGCTCAGCAAAGTGAGAAATGGTAAGCAGCGTGGTTTTAAGTGAAGTCTTCCAGATTGAGATGGTAGGAACCTAACTGTCCGTTCAGCGACCTTTACCACCCCAGAACTGCTACTGCAGAAGTTCAGTCATTTTAAAATAAACATGGTAATATTTACATAAATGTAAATAAAATCAAGTCACAGCATGCCATACCTTTCAGGTCTATTAAGACATACCCCATGTGGTGTTGTGAGGCACAAGGCCAAATGATTTCAACAACCCCAGAAACAGAATAGTACCCTCAGAGTGGCTCGCCTGGGGTGTTATTAAATAGAAACCTGAAATATCTGTAAGCAGAAGGGATTTGCTTTTCCTCATTCCTGTTGATGTGTGCATAAATCACTGCAGCTCAGTGAAGAAGCACCATTTGTTTTCCAGAGCTCTATTTATTTCTCAGAGCAAACAAGAAACATTCAGCCAAAATGCTATGGATGTGACACTAGCTGACGAACACAGGGAGATGCGGAGCTGACAACCCATAGTTAAGAAATGCTAGCGAGCCCGGATCTTGCAGCCCACACATTACATCAGATCACACCATGCCTTAGCCCACCAGAATGTGCAGCCACAGGAGCTCAAATAAAAACATATCTACACATAGAAGGTGCAAGCTTTAACTGTACCGTAGGAAATCAGGTGATACAAGGCCTATCAGAGGGTTCACACAGGTTCAGCTGCTGTGATTAATGGGATTTATACAACCTTTGATCAAAACAGTTCCATTGTCAAAATATTTATACTGTATGAAATTTATAAGACCAATTAGAATATGACAAACTCTCCACTCAAATTCCTGGATTGTGTTGCAGGGTCAGAAGTTTAAAAAAAAAAAAGACACTGCATCTTATAGTAAAAACCTTCCATTACCAGTTAACCTGAACAGCCTAGTGGTTAATGTTCAAGTATATCCCAATTCAATACCCTCACCTCTAAGGTTTTTGAGCAATAAGTAGTGCAAGCATTTTTTTTTAATAGGAAGGAAAGACAGAGGCTGTAGAGAGGATGGCCCAAGCAGCATAACCTAGGCTCTACTGTCTTCCAAACCAGAAGCCTCTTGCACGTAAGGAGGACTGGAGGATGCAGGAAGCCACCCAGCTTTACTCCGCTCAGAGTGACTCTTAACATCGCTTCCTGGCGAAACAGTTTCCGTGCACCACACTGCAGGCTTAGGACCTCAAAACACTATACCCTGTGAGATTTCCTCAGGGATTTGTCTGGGAAGAGCAAAAATCATTACTGAAGCGTATGCTGTGGCACATGTTTAAAGCCTATGTCGTGGCACAGGTGAGGTGCAAAAGCAGCCAGGATCCCAGCAACAGTGACACAGGCAGCCTCAGCAGGGTGGAGCAGGGTCCAGCCCTGAATAGGAGAGGGGAAGCAAGGTGGAAAACAAATAAAAATAAAATAAAATACCAGCTAAAGAGGAGAACATTGATTAAATAAAATAAACCTTTCTTCACTGCTAGCAAGGAAAAGGGTCATGAAGAAAGCCTCAGTACCTCAGTGTAGCACAGAGGAGGCAATGTCACAAAGTCGGAGCAGGGAAAAAGGCACGAGGCCCTGACCATGCAAGCAGACGTACCATGCAGGACCTCCTCTCCATCTGCCCCTCACACACTGTCTTCTCCTCCTAATATGTCTCCACAAGTCAGAAGGATAGGCACGGGCTGAACACCAGGGATGTCTGAGATGTCAGGGGCTGTCCCACCTTCTAACCAGGGCTACAAACTTCTGTTTGTCATTTCTAAGCCACCCCAAGCCTCAGTGGGAGGTAAGCAGAGTAGGGTGCTTTTTCCCATCTACAAGCCACCAAACTTTTCCCGAAAGTGCTTTGCAAATGGCTGAGAAGACCTGTGCACTGCATGCTCATGGGACCAGCAAACAAATGCTGCCAATGGTTTCTTGATAATCTACGTGCCCAGATAGAGCACTTGCTACTTGTTTGGACTGAGAAGAATCACCTAAGAGCTCTCTTTCCATTTATTTTAGGACAGATTCTCTCACTGTTCTGCTGGGGAAGGCCAAGATGAAACTGTTCAGTCTTTCCCTTCCTAAACTTCTGATTCAGGCTGTAACAACTCTAGAACACTATTCGTCTAGGGTATTACCCTAGGCAGAAGTGGAAAGTTTCCTAGGGTGAAATTAAACAATTGCTGGCCCCCTGCTCGCAGCTCCTGCTAGGCAGGCTGGCCTCAGAAACACCAGCAATACGCTCATGAGAGAGTCTACGCACTTTCCAAGGCTACAGGTCTTGCAATATTTCACACTGCAGGAGAGAGAAGGAGGTGAGAATAACCAAGGTTCTTAATAAAACTTAGTTCTTTTGAAACATCTGTCTTTTTGAAATCCTCATAACATTTTACAACAGAAGCCAAGCTTTATCCCCATTTTACAGAGAGATGACAAGAGTTGCAAGCAACAGCAGGCCAGAAGCAGAGTCAAGAAACAGACCCCAGGCCTCCCAGTTTCTATGGGTCTAATGGTGAGAACAGGCTGCCATCACAGGAATCTCCTCCTAATGATAGTTTCTCCACAAAGGCACTGACATTTCAGCACTAATTTTAAAAACATTTCCACTAACAGCAGTGGAAAACTTAAGTGTTGATGTAACTTCCATGGAATTAAGATTTGAAACAGGATCCACAGTTCCCTGTAAGAGCCTCAAATGTTAGCTTGTATTACAGGTGCCTTTCAGTGAGCATTCAAGACAGTTTTCAAACATCAGTTTAGAAGCTTTCCATACTCAGGCATGTCTTAAGCCATTCCGCAGATGCTCTTAGGAAGTTTTGCACTTGTGTGAGATCCTCTAGAGAAAAAAAAAGAGATCTTCAAAGGGATAGCTATCTACTTCTGATTAAAAGCATAGCTTAGTGTGCTACTTGAACATCACTGGGTGCATCCTGCATAGCACATCCTGATTAGCAGTGTGTTGAACATTCAGAAGAAATATTTTTCTTGTCCTGTCAGTTTATACGGACGCTGATGAAAGTTTAGGATTTTAAACGGTTCTTGACTGAAACACAAGTACCCTGCAGCCAGCAGAGACAGCCTGTGACTGACTCCGTTCAGAAACAGTCACTCCTGCCCTATACCTCTTGTCCCAAGGGTACAAGAAATCACAACAAAAATCCTCTAGTTTTCCACTAGTGCTGGTTGCTGCAGTGGCCTGGGCAATGGTTAGCTGTTAGGAGCTCTCAGTCCTTAAAGCAGGTACCTGGGGAAACCCATGTCAAATTCTGTTGTCAGTGTTGAATGCACCACCGCATTTACAACTCTCCCATTCTGAGCTGCACCAAATACTGTGCTGCTATAGCAGAAGCCCAGTCTCCTAACATTTATGAACAGTGTGTTGAAAACTGATTCAAATACATGGTAAAAGAAGCGACCTGTGCTTCAATACGTTAAGCATCAGACATGATTTCCTCATGAACTTACTACCAAAGTCTTCCTGTCCTCCACGTAACATCCAGACAGGTCCTGTCTTGTTCTTCCATGAAAAATCTGTGCTGCAGTATCCCTTGCAAAAGGTGCCTGTGTCATGCCTCCATCTGCCCCAATGTTACCAGGAGTCCAGCCAGATCCCTGCATCTCCTGGCAATGCTGGCTTACTGAGTGGTTTGGGCAACTGTTAGCAGCCTGCCTTTGTGTTCATGTTCATGTAATGGTCTGTGAGGAGAGCAAACATCCTGTGAAGCATGGATGCTTGCTTTGTTAGCACAGGTTTTCCTACCACTCCTCTGTAGAAATAGAAGGGAGGTTTCTTCCCCACAAGGGTAACTAACTGTTCAGACCAAGTACTAAGCATAAAACTGCAGCCCCTGCTTAAAAAAGAATAACAATGCTATGATCATGAGAAGCCAGGAGACACATTTTGTATGCAGTGAAAGTCATATAAGCAATAGAGCCTGACACCTAATGGAGGAAGGGCCAATGAAGGTCAGAAAAATAACAGTGGAAATCTCTGCATTACATCTAAACTAGAAGTGTTGTCTGTTGCCAGTGGCCTTTGGTGTAGTTTTCACTATGTTCATATGGTAGCTATTCATTGTTGGGTAATTATCTTGTTTTATTTTTCTATTTATTTATCGAGTAAATCAAACTAATAAAAATCCAGCCCACGATTGCCATGGGAACGCTCCAACAAGGACAGATGCAGTGTATAGCTGCGAGGAAAGAAAGCAGGCTTCAACTTTATTAAATTATACACGAAGCAATCAATACAACTTAACACAAACAGCCCTTGCAGGCTCTGCACTAACCATCCAGCGGGCTCAGCCAGTATCTGTAGAGCCTCTTACAACACCAAACTGTAACAACCCCTGTACCAAGTTTCTGTATGGGTACATGCTCCAGGGTGTAGTCTTTCTTGCCCTTCCCTTGCGTCCTTCTAAAGGGGATCCCAGAAATTGTACAATCTACTTTTCCACCCCAACGACATTCCAAGTATTTTTTTCCTCTTCTCTAAATCTAATAGATCTGCTGAATTCTTGCTCTGGCTGTCCCAGAAATTGCATTGAAAACTTAGCCCTACTTAAAATAATACATTTAGACAATTTCAGTTTCTGAAAGCAGAAATCAAATCCATCGCTAACAAATCTAAATTGTTGTTTAGCTTAACTTGGTCACTGTCTCTGCAAAGATGGATGACAAGAGACAGCAAAATAGAAAGCAGAGAGAAGAGGAGATTAAAGCGATAAAGGGCCTACAAAGCTCATAGCAATTTTTCTCCTTAATTTCCTCATATTCAAGGTAATGCCACTGAGAGAGAGCCAACAAAAAGAATTACGTGCGCTGCCCAGACTGTATTTGTAAAAGGCAGTCTCATCACTCCTGATCCTTTATACTGCTGGCAGTGAGGGTCGTCTTTCTGGACACGGCAGGGAGAGAAGGTGCCAGGCATTTGATTAGGCCAGATCACAGTCTCCTTAAGTCCCCCAGCTGGGAGCCATCTGGCAGTAACTCGCTCTGTGCGGGTCATCTGTCTAGCGCAATGCCTTCCCCCGCCAGAGCCCTGTGATTACCCTCCCTGCCCACTTCCACTTCAGCTTGTCCCAGCAGCGCTGACAAGACCTCCTCCACCCCTCATTGCTGAGTTGGGAATAGGCCCCATCTTCTTTCTGCACCAGGCATCCAGAACCAATCCTAAGATCTCTTTTCTTTATTTCTAGTCCTCTTCTGATGACAGTTAATCAGGAGTCAGCTCTGCAATTAAACAATATCTATGCTGAGCACTTTTCAGAATAAAAAATGTTAAATTGCTTTGCTCCCTCTAGCCATACTCCGGCTCCTTGGAGGATTATTCACTGTTTCTTTTCCAGCATCATCTCCAGTCTCTAACCAGAAAGATATACTGGCTCTGCCTGGTAGAAACGCAGAATGAGCACACATCTTCAAAACAGGCAGACACCAATCTTCCCTATTCAAGTTATTTAAGCCTCCAGCGGATGATACCTCTTGTGACATTGTTCACCCAGGACAACTATCCAGGTTCCACTCACACCCTGTTGCAGCATCTCCAGCACAGAGGATGGCTCCATCCCTGGTGTCTTTGCCCTATCTACTCTCCTTGGAAGAAATCTCACATGGTTCCATTCCTTCCTTCTGCCATCCCCCCCCACATACAGATATGCATAGGTATGTTTATATAAGCTTTCCTCAACTACAGGAACAGTGCCTTCTTTTCTTAAATGCAAATTATCTGCCATCTATAGTACATTGTTCCTCTTGCATTTCTCAGCACTTCTTTGTGCTAAAGACTGTTCTAAGTCACCATCACATCGCGCACCAGAGAGTATCCGGCAAATTATGCCATTGCTGCAGTGCAAGGAAAGCTTGTGATTGTGATGCACTGAACTAATCTTTTAACTGATTAAAAAAATGCAACTCCAACTTGGAAAGGGTTTGTGTTCACTTCTATGATTTCTGCTTCAAGCTTGCTGAATGGAAGTGTATGCAGAGCGAGGCACTCAGAGTTACGACTGTTGCTTCCTATTCCAACCTATTTAGGATGTTATTTGTCTCTCATTTCCTTCTCTATGAAGTATTTAAGCAAAGACTTAAGAGTAATATCATTATTGCTAACAAGATTGTGTTCATTCTCCATTGCAATGCACAAGCACACAGTTACAGATAAATTGAGCACTGGATGATTTACCTTTACCATGCTATTAAGTTATTGCAATATCTTCGTTCTCATCTCTTCTGCTCGAATAGTTTTAATTAATTTAAAGTAACAAGTCAATTGTTTCCTCTCTGCTTAACCCTCTAAAGTCTATTTCATCCTTGAGGCTGAATTACCGATAAGTGACATTTGTTAGCAAAACAGAGTTTTCCCTTTCCCTAAATCCAATAGATCTGTGTTGAATTCTACCAAAACAGAGTTTTATATAGTTTTGGTTCATTTTTCTTTTTGTTTAACCTATTTGTGATAGCTGGCTGGCCATCATGGAGATATTATAGTTCTGTAAGTGAAAGATGTTACTTATTTCAGCATTGGGCTATGATAAACGTTTCCATATAAAGTTGTTGTTTTCTAAATATTATACCATGGTTGGTATCATTTAGGTTGCTAAAATATCTCTTTAAAATAAAATATGAATATGTATTTTGTCACAAAATCAAGCTAATAAAGTGCTCTGTAGCAGCAACTTTGTGCATAAGTGGTAAGGTATATGTTTTTAACAATGATTTAGCAAAAATCAGTCACTGATACTGACCCACGAGGAAGACAGTCTGCACAGGGTACCTCATGAAGATGCTTACTTTCTTCATTGGAGCATTTGGTTCCAGTAAACACTGAGGACTGTCCTGTAGATCAGCATGCTCACAAAGATGCAATTCCTAGCAGAGCAGACCCCCCCAAAACAAACAAACAAACAAACAAACAAACAAACTGTTAAAACAGGCTCAAATCTGAGGAAGTGCTGATCTGGAACCTAACTTTACAATTACTCCCAGCCTCAGCCTGGAACCAAAATCCAGGCTCTGAAAAGCCTTGAACTCTACAAGTTCACATCTGGGTCCAATCAGACAGCTCAAGCCCATTTCCAAGCAGAGGCAAACTGAAAGGCATGTGGTATGCTGGGGAGACAAACCGCAGATGTTTATTGTGCTCTTGCGCCCTTAGCAATTGTTTTAATGGGTTGGAGCTCCTGGGAGACTATTTGACTTTTGCTCATGTCTATACTGTTCCCTCATACTGCTGACTATGCAGAAGCCCGAAGCTGTCAACAATCTACTTCCAGTGTTATTTCAAGGAAAGAAAAGTGAAGTGGCATCTGATCTGTTCAGAGAGATGTGGAGGGAGGTTATTTTAAAAATATAAAGCAACAACAAAAATCTGTATGGAATCGATATTACAATCAATACCTTTTGCCCCTTTGGAAAGCACAGCTTAGTCTGAAACACAGGTTTCCCCTTCTCTGTTGCAACAACTATCCATTAAAAAGACTAGTACTTACTTTGCCAAGACCGCACTGTCAGTAAGTGTTTTGAAGCTGTGCAATAATGATTATTGTGCAGTATTGCATTTTAATAATTCAAATAAAACATGGAACATTATGATCTCTACGGCTAAGTAAATACTTTGTTGCAGCTCCAGCCTTGGAAAGCATCATCCATTTCCGAAGAAATGTCTCTTTGCAGAAAGAGCAGTTTAAAAACACTGCCTGCCCTCACAAAGAGCAGCCCTGGCTGCTGCTAGTCTGCTCTGGTTTGTGCAGAGGGAAGAATATACGTTTTTGAAGATCATCATAATGTGAGAAATGTAGTAAGCGATTAAATATTTTGCTCTTTATTGTACCATAAGGCTTGTGCAAGCAAGAAGATATTTCCCTATGTGTCAGGCATTCAGCTCCTTTGTTCTTCAGCCATTAGAATTTGGAACTGGAACCTCAGCAATGCCAGCAAGAAACACCTAATTTCAGGCAGGAGTGACACCGTGGCATTTCATTTTTTAAAATGGCCCTACAGGAACTGTTTTGAATATAGAAAACATGAGCAGCGGAAGTTACCAGGGTAAGGTATTAGCACTAGGCATGAGTTTCCCTACTTCTTCTTTCACCCAAAAGCTGTACTGTGGCTGAGGAGGAAAGTCTGTCCGTCCCCTTTGGGATGAAGCCCAGATGGTGAGTGAGAGGGGCCATGCAAAGGGCACTGGAGAAGGATGAGTGGGTCAGGACATAAGACTCAAGGACAATGGAGGTGAAGAAATGCTGCAGTTTCACAGGAATGAGTGGAGCCCTCCAGAAAAGAAAAGAACTAGGGAAAATTAAAAGAGAAAATAGAGGGCAGGGTTACTAAAAGAAGTGTGATTACTCCAGGGCATTGCTTTCAGGGGGAGAAGAGTTAGAAAACAAAGAACAGGATGTATTGCTTAGACTAGAAAGTTCACAAGGGAAGGCTGTCAAACCTGGTTGTCAACTATTTAAAAACGTACTGTTAGTATTGCTAAGCTGGACTAACATATGGCACACGAATTCCTGGATCTCCCTAGTCACTGGGAATGTTACAGCCTACTTAAAAGCTGTAAAGATTTCACTCGCTGTTTTGCCCTAAGCTCAGCCTTCTTGTGGCCACTGAGATGTAGGTAGTAAAAAAAGTGCAAATTCTCAAAAAATATATATGAATATAGCAAAACAGAATCTCATTTCTCTATTCCTTGCCTTAAAAGTTTGAATTTGTATATTTGCATTGTATAATTCCCCTACTACAGGGTTACTGAGGCTGTCTGCTCTGCTTTGAGTGGAACTGTACAGACAAAGGACATTTTCTAATCTGCTAAATTACATAGCTCAAGGATCTTCTCTGTTTTAATGTGCATGGTTTTCTACAACCCTCAAAAGATAAGATTAGATTAGATGGAATATTATCAGAACTAAAATCACTAATGTATCACTAGAAAATGAAAGAAGTTGCTGTCTATTAAAGTGCAACAAAACTACTAAACAGGAAATGGATGAATGGCTGCAATAAATCAAAGCTTAATAAGGCTTTCAATCCATGAGGTTTTTTATTTATAGCAGAGAACTGAATAGGCTAATATTTCTCATGCAAATTTACATAAATGTGTTCTTTACTGTCTGCTAGGTCAAACAGAGCCCTCGTAGGTGCAGACACAATTCCCCTGGCTTCTTAGAAGACAGAGTAACCACACTTTTGAGGAATGTGTTGCTCTGACAAACAGCAGAGTCAAAAGTACTCTGTGACAGGTAGAAAATTTGCATTTCCATTAGTGACGCCTTTGTCAAATGAAATCCCTAAAGGCAATGAAGAATGTGTGTGGAAGGAAAATGCAATGTATTAATTCACACCCCATCCACACCCCCAAAAAATTCACTGTATAGTTCAATGAAATGTATGTTAAGATAAAAGGCAGAGGGAAAAGATTTACATTCCGGAGGGCCATACAATAAAAGAATAGTGATTTGTGCATGCTTTTGCCACATGATAGCCTAAAAAAGAATTGCTTTTAGATAGTTTGGCTGTCTGGTAATTCATCAAGGACTCAATTCTTATATCCTGTTCAAAATTAGCAGCTGCTCAAGTAGTGCCACTAAGGTATACTGAGATAGTGCACAAGGATCAAACCGAGTCTCTGCCTGAGCCACTTTGCTCCTCTGCAAAATCGGTAGTAGATGCTCTACTACTTGAAAAAAGAAGCCCACTGTTTACCCTTTTTTTTCTTCAAGTTTTTCAAAATATGGATACAATTTAAAGGATTGTGCTTAATCTTTTTGTCTGGTGTCTTTTAGAAATTAATGATAAGACCTTGTAAGGATTTTTAATGAGATTCCTATTATTCTATGCTCTGTAACATCTGCTTTTTGTGGATGCAACTCTTACTGGAAATTAACAGGTCATCACTGGAATCATGGCTATAACAAGATACTATTTAATGTAAATAAAAATGTCAGAAATTGGACCTATGGTTAATTTGACCAGGCTTTAAAACACATTAATATTATCACAACTAGCCCTGATCATTTTAGGATGTCTATATGCTGCATTAGTTCTTCATTTGTATTCCAGATATTTATCAAGAGTCACTTTATCTTGAGACTGATGGAATTAAACTCATGGATTTGGCATGAGGAATGCTCAAAGAAATACAACTTACTAGCTGATATTGGTTTCCATTGGTTTCCCCAGATATGTTTGAGCATTTCAGGAGAATACGCATCTTAAAGGATAACTTAAGACCATACAGAATTAATGTTTTTAAATCTTATAGTTCAATGGCGTGTTCTTCCCCACCACAGCCCATCCCAGAATCCCACTGAGAGCTGGCACTTTCTGCGCTATTGCCTTCCCTTCTTGCACCTCTTCCTGGACAACATGAACTTCTTGCAGGACTTACCAAAATTTATGTTAGCTTTTCTACATCATTGCATCCATGCAAAGCCAACAATTTGCCTGGACCTCTACATTCAGATGTGGAAACAGGATCCCAGCTCTGAGGAGCACAGGGAGAATACCTTTGCATTTGTGTGCACTGTAGGTGGCTTCAGGAGGGCATGCACGCTCTTTACCAAGTCAGCTAATGAAAGTAAATTTCTCACATCAAGAAGTCTTTTCAGGAACAGCTCAAATATTTACCTACTCATTTTCATACAAAACTCTCACAGGTTAACTGATCACATCTCAGACAAGTCAACTGCCCGCTAAAATTAGAATAATTCTTGGATAGGCATTCTTCTAGTTTATTCCTCTGCTGGTATACAGTCATGTTGTACTGGCCCCTATGTGATGTGTGGTGCCTGTAAATTATTTCATCAAAAGAAAATCCAAAAGCTTGACCCCGACCAAAATAGTCGTATTGGAACAGAGGTTATGAGTTAATTAGGTCCAGAAGCATTAGTCCTAATAACATCTTCCCTTTCAGCGGGATTTCTGCTCTAACATCATCTATGAGCTTTCAGAAAGTCTTTCCAGGAGTAAATGAATAGTTTTTTGACACCCCCCTGAAAATCACAATGTTACTGGAATGAGAGGGCATGTTCTCAGTTGCAAACATGTCCACAATGAAGCTGTTTTTTTCAAACATTAAGAAATATCTCACCAGATAAATTAAAGAACAGAGAGACCATGCACACTAGGTAGTATCCTATTTTCTATTTCTTCAGAAAATGTAAATTGCGTTCATCATGCTTTTATAAAACAGTAGGTTTTCTACAGGGTCTACTAAGTATTGCTTTCTGGTTTGGGCTTTCTGCCTCTGTACTTATTCCTGCCTCACTAACTTTATTGCTAGCAAAGTTTTTCAGCATTTCTTTCTTTTTTTTCTTTCCCCTTTTCATACAGCAATAAATATTATTCGATTCAACAAATGCATACAAATGGTTTCCATTAGAATTTTAATCTACTCTCAAAATGAAAGAAAAGCTTTGTATAAATCTTTTTAAATTACCAGAACATAAATTTAGACAGGGACATCTCCACCTAGGCTGAGCTGGGGAGTTCACAGCCTGCTGTCCTTGCTCGTAAATTAATTGAGGTCTCTAGCTGCTGTAAATGAACAGTGCATCCTGCAAAAGATCATATCTGTCAAGATTGCAGATTGGTTTCTATCAGAGTTTGCAAAAGTCAGAGCTCACAATGCTTTCATTATGTCTATGAGTATGGCTTCCCAACTAGAAAGAAATGTGTGTTTTGTTCTGTTGGGCCAAGATTTACAGAAAGCAATTTTCCTCCACGCTCCAGCTATGACAAACCTACTGAAAAATGTCATTTCATGACTTCCTTCATTCAATCACCTTTTTACTGACAAATATATATTCTTTCTGCTCAATGTACACGCACCAACTGTGACATTTAATGGGCAAGGAAAGTTAATCACAGGTACATATCCCTCTTGGATATTCAAGCCATACTGCATTCACTGCCACTATTCCACCATAGAGTAAGCATGGCTTCAGCTGGCTCACACAACTACCTGCTTTATATCAGAAATTTGTAAATTTTTAAGGGGCTCCCTAAGATTCTATGCACCAGCTAGCATATCCATGAATACCTCTTAGACATCTTACATCATGGTAAGGTTGTGACACAGTGTGAAGAGAGTCAGAGGCACGGTAGATGTTATTGAGTCCTCAGTATCATCTAGTTTCTTCCTCTTTGCACTGTGAATCTGCAGGCATGTAAGGGGTGGAGTAAAGAAAATCAGAGCATCAGATCCCAGAGTCTGAGAAGCTGGGCTGGTTTATGTTTGATTTTTTTGTTTGTTTTTTTTTTTCTAATCAGTGCCATATTTGATGATGGTGGCAGGGACCACAGACACATTAACACTTGTTTGCAGGAGTTCAGAAATGAAAAGAAGGGTAAGACTGACCAAAACAGCTCTTCACACAAATGAGTAGAATTGATACTATTTCAGCTGGCAGGTAAGGGACTAAAACCCAAACACCGTACATCCACACATTTCCTTCTTTGCCTGTGCCAGCTGTGTTGGCCCTTCCCTCTTCACGGCTGAAGCTGTAGAGGAGGCACCCCCAAAGCACCTCAATGCTAACCCATCACCGCTACCGTTCTAGTTTAACAAGAGAAAAATCTCTCTTGGTATATGGAAGCAGTAGAAACCACCATACCAACTCTTAAAAACAAGATTTGCCACAACTGAAAACACTGGTTGCAAACTGGTCTTGATGATCTTGCTACACAAAACGCTAGCGAGGCAGGGCTAGAAGGGCATACTATGGCATTCTGTTCTGTAAATACACACACAACCTTTTAAAGAATGCAGATTATTTACATCCTAAAAGTTAATGTGCCTGTTAATCTCTATTTAAAAGCTTCTGCTTTAGCCTTTTAGTGCCAACCAGTTATGGTCCATGAAACAAAGGTGGCTGCCAGCCACAAGAGCCAAATATGTGCTGGAAATTAATTATTTACTTGGCAGGCTCAGCAGTCTCTTTGCTATCAAAGCAATTGGGGCAATTTAGCTCTTTTATTAAATACTCAATAGTTCTGACCTGTATCACACAGGTGACATTTGGCATCCCCGTGTCATGATGCTGCCTCTTCCCACCATGAGTCACAAGCACCACGCTGTCAAACTCTTCTCCAGGAAAAATACTTGCAGGTGCAAACATCAGCAGTTGTCCTGGTAGTCTAGTTTAGAAAGCATTTAAAATAAGTATTTTAAATATACAACTGCTCTGTGCTGGGCTCACACGACAGGAGGGAAATTTCAGGTTGCAAGTTTTTATTGTAAGAGATTACAGATTCTTGAAGATGTGGATTGCAGTGAAAACCCTGATAATATGCTCACCATAGCAGGGACAAGTCAATATGGTACGAAAAAAAATCCCTCATAAGCAAATACTCATACCAACATTTTCTA
>VXAL01016952.1:492790-521541 GCA_013399475.1 Chauna torquata
AAGAGAAAAAAAAGCCTTAATTATTTTTTAGTTTGGAACATGAATCAAACTGCAGAGATTATCATTCAATAGCGGGTTGGTCCCCAAAACTGTGCTGTTGCCATTACAGGTTGAAGTGATGCTAACAATTCCAGCAAATATTTAACTTTTCCCCCTTCCTTTATTTTAACATACTGTTCCTAGTTACAGCCTTTTGACCTGAGTAGTCCCTCCCTATAACTTCAAATATTTGAGAACACCTCAGTGTCAGTTTAGGCATCATTTAAAGAGGCCTTTTCAAGTTTTTCCCTCGTAAGATCCCCAGGTTGTTACACCCTCTCTATATTACTCAAAGCAGAACCTGTCCTGGACAGGACCCTACCACCTGCTTCAGCAGAATGGTCCTGTGGGGAAGGATAACTTCTCTTTTCTCCATGACAGACACAGTCCAAAAGGCGTGCTTAGTTTTTAAGCTACTGTATCCCACGACAAACTCATCTACATTGTATTACTGACAAACTCTCACTACATATTAACATTTTCCAAAATTTCTCCTCTCGGGGGCTTTCTGCGTTTCAGATGATTTTTCCCCAGATGCAGTAATTTCCTTTTCTCTCTCATATTCTCAGTGGAGAATGACGGAAGAGTGGTTAAGGAGTCTTGCAGTAGACCCAGACTTGAGAGCAATTACCTGTGCAAGCCAGGAGCAAGACTCAATCAGCCCAACTGGCTTATCGTTCATGCTGGGAAGTCTAACACTGCTGAATGTGATACCTTCCTCTGAAAGAACTGATGAGAGGAACTATCAGACTTCAGCCACATTAGTTTCATGTACTACCTTGGTTAGTAAATGTTTGACCTTGAGTTGTCCACAACTTAAAGACAGGAAAGCAAAAAGTCAATGAGACTTAATGACCTTCTTTCCCTCCCCATACCTTTTTCTTACTAAGGACCAGCCGTGAATATCTTTACGCTGTTACTTACCTTCAAGTGATTGGGATATATCCTAAACAGACTACACCAAACAGTAATCTAGAGACCACCAACCGTGATTCAGGATATAAACCAATCAGTAGCTGCCTGAGTTTACAGGAAAAGAATCCTCATAATATGCTGTTATATACCTGTTCATCAAATTGGAATTTTTTTAGCATTGGTTTGAAGCATACAATGCTGATCCCCGCTAGTGTACCCGGCTAAATGGACCATATGTGTATTTGATTAGATTGCAGACAGTTCCAATGTTCCAGACAACTCCCCTAATGAAGGTCCTGCCTACCAAATGGATCAAAATCCCATCAGCTGTAATGACTGGCATCAATCCCCCTGTGTTGGTGCAGTATCTTTGTTTCTAGCAACAGTGTCACAGTGTTTTCCATGATAGTAACTGAGGATTTAATGACCACAATATAGAAGTAATTATAGATTTATGTATAAAGCAACAATTTTGTTCTATCAATTACTTCGATTTTTTTTTTTTTTAATTTGGACACGGTTGATGTATGTGACTATCACAATACTTTTATTAAGGTCTTGCTTAAGAGACCTAAGAGGAGAGGTAGCACACAACTGGTGCAAGTGTTTCTGTCCTATAAACACTATTAGAAAGCAGCACAGGGTGGGATTTGAGGATCTTGATTACCAAACCTGAAACAAATGAAGGAATAATGCTCTATGCATGTGTCAAAAGAGTATTAGAGGGATTATTTGTCAGGAAACTGCATTTATTTATGGCAAATTTCCCACTATTGCTATATGACATGTTGTAATAACCTCTACTTCACTGAAGCTTACATCAGTAGTTTTCAACAGAAACAAGAGTCAGGAAGCCCATTTTAGAAATCAACCTACATCTTTGCCTATGCAGAAATACAAACTGAAGCACTACCGCCCTTCAGGAGCTTGCATTAAAACGTGCTGGCAGCAGGACAGAAAGCAAGCGTTCATTTCAGCACAAGTAAACTCTAAAATCAAGAATACAGAATATGACAGAAATATGACAGAAAAAACAATCTTTGGAATACCATATTGCTCTCCCTGTACTGGGTCTGGCCGGGACAGAGTTACCTTTCCCCACAGCAGCCCACACAGCGCTGTGCTCTGCACTTGTAGCTGGAGCAGCACCGACACCACACCAGTGCTGTGTCTGCTGCTGAGCCGTGCTGGCACAGTACCCAGACCCTGCAAACCCCCAAACCCAGTGGTCTGGGGCTGGGCAGCAGCTAGGAGGGGACATCGCCGGGGCAGCTGACCTGAACTGACCAGAGGGATATTCCACACCATGTAGTGTCACACTCAGCAATAAAGCTGGGGAAGGGGAAGGAGAAGGGGGGCTCTCGTGCAGACATTTGTCCTCCCGAACAGCCGCTACGTGTCTTGAGGCCCTGCTTCCCAGGACGTGGCCGAACAGTGCTCGTTGACGGGAAGTAGAGGAATTTTTTTCTCTCTCTCTCTACTTCCACATGGCCTTTGCTTGTGTCGTCCCCCCCCGCTTTCTTTTCCCTTTAATTAAATTATCCTTTTCTCAACCCCTGAGTTTTTTTTATTTTCCATCACACTTTCTTCTTCCTCTCTTCTTTTTGAGGAGGGGGAGTGAGAGAGCAGTTGTGGTGGAGTTTAGCTGCCCAGCAGTGTAAAACCACCACACTTGTTTGAGAGCAAAGAGAAAGATATGATTTTCGTGCATTATTGAGGTGCCGCAGACAGCTTGTGAACGCACATGAAAAGGAAGACTACACCGATCACCAATGTCCAGCCCCTAGCAAGAAATTTCTCTCTCTTTCAGTCTAGCTTTTAAATGAAAGGTGCCTGCGCTTTCTGAAGTTATTGGATTATGTTCTGACAATAAAGTTAAATTACACAAGGAGTATCTAGAATATTTCATCACAAAATCAATGTGCCTTATTTTAAACTTTGCTTTCTTCATCATAATGTACATACATGCACACTGATCTATGAAAGTTTTTGTTCAGTAAGAGCACAATTTCAAAAAGCTGCCTCAAGGAAAATACTGAAATATATTCTAAGACAGAAATAATTCTATTTATCAACCATTTTTCTTCCTCACCTCTTTGCTATTTAGAATATTTGCATGAAAATGGGATCTTTATTTCCCAAGAGTTCATCAGCTGCTACTGCTATGATATAATTTCCATGGATACCAGTTGTATGTGATGTTGTGAGCGTATGACAAAAGGATGAGGAATAAGGAAGAGAGAAATCAACTAGCTGCTTTATTCTTTGGCTATGCTTTTGGGTAACTCCATAAACAAAGCCTAAAGCCTTATCTAATCAATTCATCACTCCCACACAAATAAGCTACTCGGTCCTTCTCCCTTCCAAGTCTTCTTGGCATAAATGTCCCAACTTATTTAAATGTGTTCAGTCTTTCAAATATTATCTGTGACTCAATGAGAACAGGACTCAGGACTTCAGAGAGTGACAGAGAAGAAACCATATTAATTTTTTTTAAGCTTAACTTTAAATCTTGCTAATTCAGAATTTTAAGTGGTAGATTTCTCAATTAAAAAAAAATCTTAGTAAGGTATCAGTTTCAGTAAAATTAGCATCAAAGAATTATAGATATAATACAATTTATCTGCTACGGAGGGAAGAACTAACAAAGAAAACACAAAGTTTCAAAAGATATCTGTTACACCAGTAGGTACAGCAATTTAATGCTATGTACCTGTACAAGACTGAGTTACTTCACAGTCTGATGTGGATTTCAATATCTGTGTCTTGTTAAAAATCATTTGAAGAATATGTTACCTTCGATTTAAAGCCTTTTCTAATAAGTGGTTTTGGATGAACACATTTTCTCATTTTGTAACTATACAAAAATATTTTTCAAATGTGCTTGACCAGACTATGACCCGAGAATTTTGCTTCAGCTCAGAAGAGAAACGTCCAGAAGCAAACAGCAGAGTGGGCAGAAAGACCTGGAGCCTCAGTTCATCCAGGGAGCCCTGATGGTGCTCGTGGGAAAGTCCTTGCAATATTTTGATGTAATGGTAACATGTGACCTATACAGATGCAGGAAGACTGCCGTAACCATAAAGCCCTCGTCGTTATCTATGATCCCTCATTCCAACACCTCAAAGGCAAGGGAAAATTCCTACTTCACAGGGAAGGAAACACACAATCAAGTCAAGAAACTTGGCCAGAGTCAAAGGCAGGGCTGGGAGCAGAGCTACAGAGAGAGGTCCCGCAGGAGAGCACTAACCACTGAGGCACAGCCCTGGTCCAAGGGTGGCCTGAGCATGGCAGCCAGCAGCACCAGGAACATCTCATTCAGTGGGTTTTTCCAAGCCCTAACAGTACCTCCCCCAGCATCTCTCAAGCCACTCCTTAGTTACACCTTGCCACCAAATTCAAACTTCTCTGCTAGGAGCTAGAAGTCATTGAGCCCCACAGAGTCCCCCCCTACTTTTGCTTTTGTTTTCCCTCACAGGCTCAAGCAACACGCTGAGGGGCAACCACAAAAAGCCTCCCTGTGGCTTGCAGGCTGCTGCCTTGTGAGCCCCTTCACTAGCTGAGAAGAAATGGATGCTAACAGCACAGCCAGAGGAAGAGCAATTACAGCTTTCACATCCTCCCTCCTGGTACAGAAAGTTCAGTGCAAACATGACTCGGGTGATACACGCAGGCTGCTGCTCACTCCCAGGGCAGGCAAAGAGTGTCCTCCAATTTTGTAGTCTCCTCCCAGAAACTGAAATCCAAGGTACGTATACCTTGCAACACATGGGGCAAAGGCTCCAACTATGCATTTGTCTGTTCCTTCTCTACCTCTCAGTAGCCTTAACATTATCTCTGGGGTAGATATGAACTTTCCTTTTTTTTTTTCTTTTTTTTTTTTTTTTTAAAACTTTGTTCATCTGTCAAATCTCATTGCCTGACATCAAGGAGATCAATCTGCCTTCCTTAAACACAACTCCTGGCTCTTTTGAGAGGCTTCCCTTTTTAGATGTTGGTCTCCAAAGCTCCTCTCCACAGCCTGTCTCCCCTGCTGCATCCTTCAACAGATTTTTTCAAATCAGAATAGACAACCCATATAGGCTGACATGCTTTTTGCAGCACTCGCTGCTCACATCTGAGCACTGCTAACCAATCTGCCTGCGTTCCCAGGCAGTACAGCGGTGGGAGTGCGGACGAGAGGTGTCTGCTACATGTGTACAGGCAGGCACTTGGAAAGGGCTGTTTTTCTGTAGTCAGTAAAAATAACATGGGTGAGGAAGCTCATAAACATTGCTGCCATAGTTTTAAGCACCAAGACCAAAAGGATTTTATGGGGAAAAAAAAAAAAGGAAACCCAGAAAAAAAAACCCCACAACCCACACACAAAAACCCAGACGTTATCAGAATCTACCCTCTCTGTTGAAGACTTTTCCTCAGAAAGATAACACATTCAAGCATGACTGCATGACCTATTCTCTCTTGAACGCAAAATTCTCAGATCGTTCATAGATTATCCTTCACCTGAGGTGAAGTCAGTCATTTCGGCATGCCCAATGGTGGCGGTTATGCCTTAACCTTGGAAAGTGGTTGAAATAAAACAAATATGGTGAAGCTCCAATACTACACAGCTATTTTGACTTTCACAGGGAGAAACACATAGGGAGTTTCAGGTGACAAGATGGTGACCTGAAACAGCTCTCCTTTGCTCTCCCTCAGTCCATTTCCCTCCCATATGGGATATGTAAAAGAACACCTTAGTTATATCAGCCTGAGCTCAAATGCGTTTAAAAATCAATCCAGGTAATGCATAGCCCCCGCTTGAGGGCAGAATCCAGAATCAGAATATTTATTACCAAGCTGTAAAGCTGTGTTTTTGCAGACTTTGTCAGGAAGGTGTTGTTAGAATGCCAACAGGGACATCAGGCTCCTAATAGACCTCAGGTCAGGAAAGGATGTGAGGACATTGTCAGCTTCAGCCCCACTGACTTAAAAGATAGTTAAGCACGTATTTTACATCCTCTCATGAACAGGAAATACGTAGTACTGTACAGCCACCTTAGCTGCAAGGGGAATATGCATACTTACTTATACAGGAATAGAGCTCACTGCAAAGGATGGTTACAGCTTTTCTTACACTCTAAGCTGTGACCAGCAGAAAGGGGCCAGTACTGAATAATGGGACCTAATCCAGAACAGTCTGTTAAGGTTTTTTTATTATTATCATATGTTTGTTGGTTTGTTTTTCCCCCTAAACCAAATGTATGAAGGTACCATTATGCCTTATAGCAAGAACCATCCCAGACATCAGTGATCCTACTGCAGCCTAAAGTCAGTCCTAGTGGATGTAGGACCCCAAAGACCCCATCCTTTGAGACATGCATCCTACTGGATGCCATGCAGCCCTCTTGCTTGTATCTCTGCGAGTCCCTGGAAAGAGACTTCTTTCTCCAAATCACAGGGAGGTTCTTTCTCTCCCTGTTTCCAGTTTCCTTTGGCCTTGAAGCGTCCAAAAGATAACAGAGCTCTTATGCAAACACACGTCCTTTTCTCTCTTCCTTTCATCTTCAGACTTAAACATTCCATCACAGAAAGTCCCTCTGGTCTCCTCTGCCCCTGTCCTCAGGCCAAGCCTCCAAGCACCAGCCAACACTCTTCTAAGGTGTTTCCACATCTAACTAGCTTCTGGTTTGTTGTTGTTGTTTGTTTGTTTTTTCCCCTCTGGAAGACAGTTAAGCAATGTTAACAGCAAAGACTCATTTCTTACACAGCCATTTCCCCAGTTGTCACCAAAATATACCTTCCCCATAAGATTTAAAACCAGAAAGAATAAATATGACACATGTATCCAATATAATTAAGTACAGTCACTCTTGAAAAAGGAAATGTGTAATACAAAATCCTGGCATCTGAATGACTCTAAACAGCAAAACTTGTCAGCTCCTCAAGAAATAAATATGAAAACCACACCAGAAAACACTAAATGCGTTATTAGTAGTATCTTAACAACAGCACAAATATTAAAGTGCCATATTGTTTACAACACAAAATTAAAATTTTAATTTTAATCAGTCCTGTTTACCCAGCAACATTCTGATTAGCAGAGTTGATTGAACAGTGCAGTATAAAAAAAAAAAAAACCAACACTCACAACAAGATATGCCACATAAAAGACTTCAGCACAAGTCAACAAGCAGGAACAGCGGAGTTACACAGCCAACTGAAGAATGTACCCAAGTCTCTGGCAAAACAAGACACAACTTATGCCACTGAAGTGGTGATATGAATACATTTCATTCCTCTCCTTTGGTGCAGGGAGCCCTTCTGCATATTTGCATGACAGAATTGAAATACACATTAGCTTAAAACAATGAAGGAATAGGGAGGTAGAGAACATGGAGTAGGAAATCCCAGGAAACCATAGGCAATTGCTTCTTTATTATGCATATTTTGCTGCTGAAGCACATTATTCTCATTCTCCTTAGGGCACTGTTTGTTAAGAGCACAGTAAATAATATCAACAACTGAAAATCCAGCACACCGAGCTTGATTTTTTTGTCTCGTATTTGGATGAGAGGGAGTGCACTGGCAGAGGCCAGATTTTCCAGCGCAAATGTCAAAGCGTGCAAGAGAAGTGGCAGTTCCCCACTCCAACCCCTGCTCCTTAACTCCTCCTAAACAGAATAATAAAAAACAGCTAGAGGCCCAAAACAAGTCACCGTAATTCACGTACTCTGCCACATGTATCTCCCTTTTAAGTGTTGCCCTTCTGCTGCACGGTTCAGAGGAAAATGGTGCCCTTCTTAGAATCACAGAGTGTCCTGAGGTGGAAGGGACCCACGAGGAACATGGAATCCAACTCTCGCTCCTCGTTTGGGGCCCCAGGCAGCCACCTTCTACTCACACGCCGCCATTTTACGCCACAGTTACCTGGTGGTGCCTCGCGGGCAGGAAGCTGCTCAAGGCGCCTTCCACCTCGCTTCAAAGCTGCGCGCACGCGCCACGGTCGGGGCACCCTGGAAGCGCTCAGATGTCATTCCGCTGCTCCTGGAGGTGAGCAGCGCTAGGAAGCCAGCTGCCACGGTTAGGCTCCTGCTCCAGCAGAAATCAAACGCCGCGCTCGTCCACAGTTTCATTAACCACATGCTTCATTAAAGCTTTCACCACTGCTTAACAGTGCTGTAAGTGCCAGGAAGACTTTTTTTTTTTTTGAATGAGGGAGAGACAGTTCACAAATGCTTTTTTTCCTCTTTTTTTTCCCCCACCTCCTTTCCTTCAAGCAAGAGAAAGTAAACAGGTGAGTTAAGTGCAAAAGAAAAGGAACGTGGATTTAAAGGTTTCATGCAGGGTTTCTTAACCAGTCAGCTTTGTTAAATGTTTTTCCATTGTGTGCCTTTCAGTAGCTCCTAAGGCTGAGAACATGGAACAGATGCTGACTATGCACTTGAAACAAGTTTTACCCCTCTGTTCTCAAATCACAGAGAATTTTGCATTAGATAAAGCCAGACTTTAAAGGGAAAGGAGAAAGAAATCTACTAAAAGCAGCTTCAGTGGAGCAAACCCTTTGAGCCATCCCCACTGAAGAAAGAGCTGGTTCCTCATGCTTGCAGACATATTACATAGGCCCCTTTCTTACCTACAACTGAGAAGCAGCAGCTGCAAATAAGCAGCCCTTCAGCTGTGGTCACTTCTCAACTTCATTCTTAAGTGCTCCCAACATAGAAAAACCTGAAGCCAACCCTTTTGGATTACTAGAGTACTGCTCTCTACTTCTTCATGAGTTTCTCACCACTTGATTGCAGTTTCAAGACTCCCTGCAGCCCAGCTGCTCCCCACAGCTGCACCTTGTAAACTTACGCCAGACACCCAGGTGAGTCCAAGCCCTGTGTAATTGCTGCTTCAGGGCGATCAAGTGGAGCCTCTGTGCTTTGTCCTACTTCACTTGCATCAAGGCTCCCATTATCTGACTTCAGAGAGAAAAGTGGAGAGCAGTAAGTCAGAGTTCTTGTTTACTTTGCTTGTTCTCAACAGGTCAAAATCCCTCCAAGATTCATTTCAGTAGCTGATTAACTACTGTGGCTTCTGCAGATGTGTACATGGAGCTTTCAGTCTGAGCGATACACCGGAAGAGCTTTTATTGCCAATGTTATATAGGCAATGTAGGCTATTTTGGAAATTAGAACAATTATACTGGTCACAGCATACTTTTTGTTGTGTTTGTGAAAATATTCCTCATATACAAAGCAGTAAAATGTTTAGCCAGTGATCAAAGTTTCAAAGATGAAGATTATGCTCTCATTTAAAATGTGAGCCTATGAAACCACCCTTTCTTAAATGAAATTTATGTAAGTAAGATTGCCAGTTCCTTGGGTTCTCTGACAGTGGAATGGAATAATATTTAGAAGGAAAATCTAGATGATAGCAGGATTTATATTCAACCTTTATGACAGAGTTATATTGAAGTCAATAGGATCTCAGCATTTATTTGAATGTGATTTCTTCCTCCAATTAATGCTGCTGAAGTAACTATCAAAGTGCTCCCTAGAGTCTCTGTTCAGCTTCCTGCAGTGTTTTTGAAGCAATCCCCTAATGAAACCTCAACCTAGTCGCCTGCCCTTCCCCTGGCAGGCTGGGGAAGTGTTTTACCGTGGGTGTGGTGTTGGAAGCCACAATGGCCCCTGCGAAGCTTCATGCTGGTGAGATATCGGGCTCAGAGAGTAACAGGACTGGCTGGATGCACACTGGAAGGAAGGTGCCTTGGTAGAAAAGGATCCACGTGGACAAGAAGATGAAGCACCCTTGCAACAGAGAAAGCTAACCACATACCACGCGCTGCTCGGAAGCATGCTGCCAGCAGGTCAACAGCAGTGATTTGTGCTCCTCTATTCAATTTTTTTAAGACCACATTTGGAGTAGTGTCATCTTTGGGCTCCCCGGACAGACAGTGGAGGGATGCTAAGATGGTGAGGGAGTGGAGCACATAATGCATGAGAAAGAATGAGAGCATTTGTTCAGCCTGGAGAAGAGAAAGTTAAGGGTGGGAGGAAACCAGCTGCTGCCTTCTGCTACCTGTGGTTACAGAGAGGACAGCCGAACTTTTTTCAGACTTACAGCAAAAGGATGAGAGGCAACAGACATAAGCTGTAGCAGTGAAAATTCTAGCTGAAGTAAAAATAAAAACAGAGTGAGGGCGGAGCAAGTACTGGAATGGGTGACCAGAAAGGCTGCAGAATCTGCACTCTTGGAGATACACAAAACTCAGCTGGATCTAACTTATCAGCCAACCATGACTTCATCAATGGTAGGACTAAATGACCTCTAGATGTCTTTCCAGCCCAAATGGTTCTATGCATCTGGAACTTGAGCTTCAGGAGCAGAAACACAATTTGTTATATTTAACAATTTTCATTGTTTCCTCTGGTAATTGACATCATTACTCTTTATTTAGAAGGCAAAGCACTATCTCCTGAACGATTAAAAAATTAAAAAAAAAAGCCAGAAACATAGATTTCTAGGTATGCACACAAAGAGTAAGGGTAAAACCCTCTTCAAGATTTGTTCTAAAAACATTAAGCTCAGGCTAAGCACACATTGTCTCAAGAGCGTGCATGTGCTTTTTTCCCTTTCTATAAAGTTGCCCTGGAAATCAGAGCACCCGCTTGCTAGCCCGAGTCAACAGAAAATTACTCTGAAAGGCTATATATGTGGATCTAACAGATCAAAAACAGTGATTGGAAAAAATCTAAAATCCTATCGTACTCTCCAGTACTGCTGTTTTGTTACACAAACATAGGAAAGTCTCAGCGGAGGAATCATTATCAAAATTAGTGCATTCCTAGAAACACTTGAACTTTGGTTCAAAAACCTCTTCAGTTACGTACACTATACATTCCTATTATCCAAGGCCTTACATAAAAATACTTAAATTAACCAGAATCACAATGCATACATCTTCTAAGTCTGAACTTAGATTAGCAATTATCTATGAAGAAAACAGCAGTTTTGCTGCTAAAAACAAAATTTTGCTTCTCCTCTCCTCTCTGTCCCATTGTCAGAACAGTGTAACTCAAAATGCTTCTACTTATTAATTCAGGCTAAAGAATAAGCTGGTTTAGTGACATTTTATTAAAGTAATTTTTCAGGTTTCACCCTCCCCCTCCACATATGTGCAAATTTCTTCTTCTGGCAGTAAGCCACAGACCAATTCTGAGGTGGAAAACAGTTGTAGGAAAAAAAAGAGAAAGCCAGAAATTACTTTATAAACGGACACATTTTATAATACATTACAATACTCCCTTTAGTAGCCAAATGGTTCATGAACATTACACTTTATGTAATATCACAAAGGCACAAAATATGCTTTGCATATGATTGCAAAACCAGCAGCACTCTGGAGCCAAGCACATGGTTTAATATTATAATAATGAGTCTACTTCAATGTAGTGGATTTTAATAAGACTTTAATAATACTGGTATGAAGCCAAATTACATAATATCCCAAAATATGAAACAAAGCTTTTACAGAGAAAATAAAAGCTCACTGAAGTATAACCAGGTTTAAAATAAAATAAAATAAAACAACCAAAAAAACCACACAATTTTATCTAAACAAAGCCATTAGGCATATTTAATTTAAAAAAATCAAATTAGAGAAAAGGAATTCAAATCTATTCCCAGATCTCAAAATAAAATTAAAAAGGACATTATTTTAGGCAACATTTATGAAAATGAAGGTACTACACCAGCACTTGGAAACAAGCTAACACCATAATTACCTCTTTTGGTACAGATGTGGATATGGGTTGAATATCTCCAATTTCTCTCAAAGGACAAAAAAAAGATTCAGTTACCTTACAGGTTAATTTTAAGACTGAACTATGTTGGATGGTCTACAAACAACTTAGACCAATAAACTAATTTCCTTGTATACATGAAAACCAACTCCAAGTAAGAGTCCCAAAGGTGATGTCCCAAAGACAAATCATTTACTCCCTCTAAGCCCTTCAATTCTGAAATCTTGGGAAAAACAAGGAATTGAAAGGGCTCTAAAGCTTGCTCCAGCACGGACCATTCTCAGAACTTCCTCTCTCACCTCTCCCTAAGTATAACAGTGTTAGATAGCAATTAAAAATCAACATTTGTTGGATAATGCATGCAGAATATCGCACATTCTTTAATCTGTATAACCTTTTAAAATACTAGTGTTATGCTAGTTGGAAGATTAGTATTTGCATGGATAACATTTTTTGTCATTTATTAGGATCAACTATTTAGATCCATATATCCAATAGAGAGATCAACATATATTAGCATATTCCAATGTACTACTAGTTACAATAAGAATTACTGTTAAACTGAGTCTAAATCAGTGCTGACAGCCTATCAGAGCATGTGGTGATGAATACAGCAAGGATCAGAACAGTTTTCTTTACATACATTATATTGTCTCATCTACATGTCTCTAGACTTTTAAAGCACATTTGATAAAGGCATTAAAAATTTTTAAGTAGATTTAGATTCCACATGACAAGATGAAGTGAGGGGAACATTTTATGCCTTACATTTCTTAGAAGTCTACTTTAGCTATAGAAGCCATTAAAAAGTTGCAAGTAACTTCAAGATGAAAGGCATTTAGCAGCTTTTGAGAAAAGGATAATCACAGTCTTCTAGAGATTTAATGAGACTTAATTCACAGAAGCTTCTGACTTGGTCTGCTGTTAATTGAATCAAAGTCAATGATGATCTTGTTACATTTTGGCTTGAATTCCCTAAAATAAAGAAAAATACAGATATTAGTTAGTTAGTGAGTAGTTAAAACATTTTGCTTGCTTTAGCTCCAGATAAATTTTTGAAGGAAAAAACCCTCCTTGGATTCACATAGTTTTAATCTCTGTGGGAGCCAATTATAGTGCACCACACTGCGAGAAACCTGGACAAGAAAGACTAAGACAAAAAAGACACATGGAGTGGGTTAGCCTGTACATTCTTCAGCTATTGGAGTTCATAAATTACCCAGGAGTCAAAGGACTTTTAAAAACTTAGCTGCAGGTGGTGGCATCATGTTACCGGGGTTGGGATTTTTGTTCATATATGCTTATATTTCAAATATTTTATACAGATAGATAGAGATATAGAGATGTATGTGTATGTCTATATACATATTTTCGTAAACTGTATACATTCATATATACATATATATGTATGTGTATATATAAAATGTTTGAAATACATTTTGACGAACATTTTGATCACTTTTTTTCCCGCCAAGTTTTCAAAGAACACTTTCAAACTTTGCCTCAGTGTATTTTAGTATTTTTTGTGCTAGGGGAATAGATCACGTTATGTATTGTACTGGGGAAAAACCAAACTAGTTAAGAGGGAATCATTTAAAAATTGTAACTTTAGAACTACAAAATTAATACAGCCACAAAATGTTTCCTTTTATTATCATTAGAGCATCTGCTGCAACAATTAGCAAGGAAGGTATTTGGGGACTGAGCATATATTTTACAGTCTACCAGTAAACAAAGGATTATGCAAATAGTGTGGATTTAGTGCCTAATTAAGCTCTGCAATTCAGTTCAAGAGATTCATTAAGTACCACCTACATCCTTAATAATCAATACAAGAATGAAGAACAGTCAACACAGAAAAGCTCATGCTGCTGGCCACAGAAATTCTGAAGGACTTTGTCCAGAATAGCAGGCTGAAATGTAAGAAACACTTCTCACCCTGGAGAAGTTACAAGATTTAACTTGCAAGAGAATGATTTATGCTTCTTAGTCAAACAGTCTTCGCAGACACAAAATACACTCAAGGACTAAAACTGAATTTCAAGTACTGCTATATTTTTCCATGGATTTTTCTTAGCCCAGTAGGTACCTTTCATCCTAAAATTTTATCTGTCAGAATTGTTATGTTTGCAAATTTTTCAAAGCCTTTATATTAATATTGTAAAAGTTTTTAGACCTTTTCAGAGCAAAGCCTCCCTGACTGCATAATTAGCCTCACCCACAGCATGTTATTGCTATCAAACTAGCTGTTGAACAGATCACAGAACCATAGAATGGTTTGGGTTGGAAGGGACCTTAAAGACCATCTAGTTCCAACTCCCCTGCCATGGGCAGGGACACCTTCCACTAGACCAGGTTGCTCTAAGCCCCGTCCAGCCTGGCCTTGAACACCTCCAGGGATGAGGCAGCCACAGCTTCTTTGCGCAACCTGTTCCAGTGCCTCACCACCCTCATAGTGAGGAATTTGTTCCTTATATCTAATCTAAATCTCCCCTCTTTTAGTTTAAAGCCATTACCCCTTGTCCTATCACTACATGCCCTTTGTAAAAAGTCCCTCTCCAGCCTTCTTGTAGGCCCCCTTTAGGTACTGGAAGGCCGCAATAAGGTCTCCCCAGAGCCTTCTCTTCTCCAGGCTGAACAACCCCAACTCTCAGCCTGTCTCCATAGAATAGGCACTCCAGCCCTCTGATCATCCTCATGGCCCTCCTCTGGACTCGCTCCAACAGGTCCATGTCCTTCTAATGTTGGGGGCCCCAGAGCTGAATGCAGTACTCCCGGTGGGGTCTCATGAGAGCAGAGCAAAGGGAGAGAATCACCTCCCTCGACCTGCTGGTCAGGCTTCTTTTGATGCGGCCAAGGATATGGTTGGCTTTCTGGGCTGCAAGCGCACATTACTGGGTCACGTTGAGCTTCTCATCAACCAACACCCCCAAGTCCTTCTCCTCAGGGCTGCTCTCAATCCATTCTCCGCCCAGCCTGTTTTTGTGCCTGGGATTGCCCTGACACATGTGCAGGAGCTTGCACTTGACCTTGTTGAACTTCATGAGGTTTGCGTGGGCCCACCTCTCAAGGCTGTCAATGTTCCTCTGGATGGCATCCCTTCCCTCCAGCATGTCAACCACACCACACAGTTTGGTGTCATTGGCAAACTTGCTGAGGGTGCACTCAATCCCACTGTTCAAGACACCGACGAAGATGTTAAATGGCACTGGTCCCAATACCGACCCCTGAGGAAACCTACTCGTCACTGGTCTGCACCTGGACATCAAGCCATTGACTGCAACTCTAAGTGTGACCATCCAGCCAATTCCTTATCCACTGAGTGGTCCATCTGTCAAATCCATGTCTCTCCAATCCAGACAGAAGGAAGTCATGTGGGACAGTGTAAAATGCTTTGCACAAGTCCAGGTAGATGACATCAGTTGCTCTTCCCTTATCCACCAATGCTGTAACCCCCTTGTAGAAGGCCATCAAATTTGTCGGGCACAATTTGCTTTTAGTGAAGCCATGCTGGCTGTCACCAATCACCTCCTTATTTTCCGTGTGCCTTAGCATAGTTTCCAGGAAGATCTGCTCCATGATCTTGCTGGGCACACAGGCGAGACCAACTGGCCTGTAGTTCCCCAGAGCTTCCTTCTTTTCCTTTTTAAAAATGAGGGTTATGTTTCCCCTCTTCCAGTCAGTGGGAACTTCACCAGACTGCCATGACTTCTCAAATATAATAGATAGTGGTGTAGCAACTTCATCTGCCAGTTCCCTCAGGACTCATGGATGCATCCCATCAGGTCCCATGGACTTGTGAACCTTCAGGTTCCTTAGATGGTCTTGAACCTGATCTTTTCCTACAGTGGGAAGTTCTTCATTGTCCCAGTCCTTGCCTTTGCCTTCTGTGACTTAGGCGGTGTGTCTAGAGCACTTGCCTGTGAAGACTGAGGCAAAAAAGTCGTTGAGTATCTCAGCCTTCTCCATATCCTAGGTAACCAGGTCTCCCGTTTTCTTCTGGAGAGGGACTACATTTTCCCTAGTCTTCCTTATATCACCAATGTACCTACAGAAGCTTTTCTTGTTGCCCTTCATTAAATTGTCCCTGGCCAGATTTAATTTTATCAGGGCTTTAGCTTTCCTAACCTGATTCCTGGCTGCTCGGACAATTTCTCTGTATTTCTCCCAGGCTACCTGTACTTGTTTCCACCCTCTGTAGGCTTCCTTTTTGTTTTTGTCCAGGAGCTCCTTGTTCATCCATGCAGGCCTCCTAACATTTTTGCCTGACTTCCTCTTCGTTGGGATGCATTGCTCCCGAGCTTGGAGGAGGTGATCCTTGAATATTAACCAGCTTTCTTGGGCCCCTCTTCCCTCTAGGGCTTTATCACATGGTTCTCTACCAAGCAGGATCCTGAGGAGACCTAGGTCTGCTCTCCTGAAGTGCAGGGTAGTGAGCTTGCTGTGCGCCCTCCTCACCGCCCAAAGGGCCTTGAACTCCACCATTTTGTGGTCACTGCAGCCAAGGCTGCTCTTGAGCTTCATGTTTCCCACCAACCCCTCCTTGTTGGTGAGAACAAGGCCCAGCATAGCGCCTCCCCTTGTTGGCTCCTATTATCACTTGGAGAAGGAAGTTATCATCAACGCATTCCAGGAACCTCCTGGATTGCTTATGCCCTGCTGTGTTGTTCCTCCAATAGATACCATGGTGGTTGAAGTCTCCCAAGAGGACCACGGCTTGTGAACATGAGGCTGCTCCTATCTGTCTATAGAGGGCCTCATCTGCTTGATCTTCCTAGTCAGGTTGCCTGTAGCAGACCCCAAGTATAATGTCACCTGTCCCTGCCCTTCCTTTAATCCTGACCCTCAATGTCTTTAGGTATCTCTGCTAGTGTCTTTAAAACCTCTACTCTTCAAACATTTTTGAAATTTGCCTAACTTTAAGGCAAATATTCCAGGCTTTATACTTTTCTCACAAGAAAAGCTGACCAAAGAAGACTGGACAGTTATAGGCACCAAGAATTAATTTCAGGTGGCTGGTTTGATACATGTCCCAATTGCAACAAGAAGATACTAAGCTTTCAATAAGTATCAGGTAATCCACACAAAGTAAGTTGGTCATTTCAGTCCAACTCATAGGATAATTCATGTTGTAAGGGACTTCAGAAGGTCATCTTGTCTAGCCTCTTGCTCACAGCAGGGTCAGTGATGACTCTTCAAGTACAACGTAACAAATGAACCATCACATTCACAATTTCACTGGCAGTCTCAAAAGAAAAGTCCAGGAATGAAAAGGAATACTCCAAGTGGACCATTTTCTCATACAAACATTATGAAATTGAACTTTAACCATACAGAAGGGAAAAACAATACTGCAACAGTCCATCAACCCAGTATCTTTTGCAGGCATACATAGTAAGCCTGCTATCAGAGAATAAATGTTGCACAGCGCAGAAAAAGAAAAGACTTTTGCCCTAAAGTTCATCTCTTTCATGCACCATTTTCTTCCTTTCCAAAATAAAAATAAAGTTAATTAAAAGCTCTCTTGCCTGTATACAATACCAGCTAAATCAAACATCCGCCGTGCTGCTGTCATTTCAGTAGAGTCATGGTACTTGTCAGACATAAAAATAATTTCCTTTATGCCTAGAAAGGTCATATAGAAAAAAAATGTTAGAATTACACTGAAAAAAAAAGTAATGACATATAAAAACCGGTGCACAAAATCAGAAAAGGCACCACTCATCCACATACTTTAGAACCCTTTGGTACACCCTTGCTTCCTCAAATACTACAGATTGTACTTGAAAATAGGACTGTGTAAGGAAAACAGTTCTCTCAAAAATGTTAGAAAATATTTTCCCCACTTTCACCTAAGTTTACCTCAGAAAACCATAACCAGAACTTGCAAGCGAACCAACAAGACAGATGGACTAGAAATTAAGCGTTTTTGCAAAAAGGTATTGAAAACTTGGCTGTTTACCTCTCTAATATAGATGAAATTCCTCACACAGAACCCCAAATCTCATTCCCCTTCCAAATGCATAGCAATAAAAGGATGCTTTTTTTCTTTTTTTGTCCATTTTATAAATAAATTTCAGTCCCGGGTTCAAATCCTCATAAACGCATATTGTCTCAAACAGTTGAATGATCTATGCCTAAATTAACAATTCGTGCCCCACTTAGAGAAAAAGTGTAAAGGCTGACCCAAGAGAATTTACAAATATTTCAGAGCCTATCAATATCTTACTGTATTTACCAGACAACATAAATATCAATACATTGCTATTTTCTGCTGACCTAAGTGGATAAGGAAAAGAAAGAGTGACTACACTGAGAACAAGCAGCAAATCTATCTTGAAGACCATTTGATTTTTATTTTGTAAATAAGAGAACTGTAGCACAAATACAGAATACCATTGTCTTTCTACCTTCACCCCTCTTCACTTCAAGCCTTACTGACCAATATAAAGAAGTATTCTTTTTGCTACTTTCTTTCTTCCTGGATTCCCATGGCCATTAGTGGCGAGAGGAACTCCCCAGAATAGCAATCCATGCTAAGGCTGCAAGATTTTAGTCAATGAGCAAAATATACGCTGCCTTAAGCAGAGATTTTTATGGAACTGAAGCCTATCGTAGATATGCCTAATCTGAAAAAAGGCGACACATTTAGGCCAGCACACTTGCTGCAGTGGTACAGATTTATAACAATTGTAATGAAAGACATAATTAAATAGGATCATAGAAGTCTTATGACATTTATGCACAAAGATATTTTAAAATCTTCAAATATCTACCATGCATCACATTCAAATTAAAATTTCATGTATATACTCCCAACAGACCTTTTGTCATGCAGAAGTTTATTTCTTTCTGCCCTACTCTATTCAATGTGTCAGAGCACAGTAAAATTGACAGTAATTATATGCAAAGCCTGTGTTGTTCTTTGGCAGCTCCTGGTCTAAGAAGTTACAAACCTAAATTAGAAGCACGCTTAGAATCACAGAAGATGCAATTAGCACTGGAAAAATTTGGCACCATTCAGATGCAAAAAAAAAAAAACCCACAAGTAGCATCTTATGAAGTTGACAGTGCAATTAATTTAGATCTAACAGCAGCAATTTAACATCAAATACATCTGTGATAAGATACCAACGAGACGGCAGCTCTGCAACCCTGACAAATCAAGCTGGCACTACTCCTTACCTGCCTGGATGATGAGCTTTGCACATTCATTACATGGAAATAAGGCAACATACATGCTGCAGCCTTTCACATCAGCTGAGTTTTTGTTCATGATGGCATTCAGTTCGGCATGGCACACTGATTGAAAAAAAAAACACAATTCATAATACTGTTCATTAAAATAAATCAGTCAAACTAAAATTAAAGTGTTACAATATAACTGCTTACATCCTTTCAAAGGCAAATAGCTTGCACAGCTTGTCATAAAGGGCACAGGAAGAAATAAAAGCAGAAATACCAAGATCAATGAAGGTCAATTGTTCTGACCAGGCTGCCGATTAGTAATGATATCATTAAGCACATTAGCATTGCCATTTGCTAACACCTATAGCAGGCAACAAAGCCTTAGGCTGTGGGCCAAGTAGTTGCAACCACCCTAAGTGAAGCAATATCTCACAGCTTCACAACTCTCTAGAGTATCTAATTGCCAGTATAAAACAGCTCATTTATGTGTTTACATGCACAGATAGGAACATTCTTATGGTTATAAGAGAGCACTGTGTGCTCTTAAAAGGCAGGAAAATCATGAAGTAAAACTGAGCAGCTCTGTCCTCTGGGTCCCAAAACTGCTCAGTGCTGCCGCATGATTCTCTCACCCCAAGAATACACAAGACACACTCAACCATAAAAATGTCCCAGCTTTAATATTAAAGTGAGTTTACTGCTCATTAAAAGGTGCCAGACTTCCCAAGCAAGAAAACAAAGTCCTCTATTTCTCCATGGATTTGAGATAGGCCAGGTAGCAACAGACAACCCTGCCTTATTCTACTGTAGTACAATAGCTTATTCTGGACAGATGGCAACTTAGGGTTCAAGTTTTTATGCTGTACACATCAGTAGATTATCTAATATGTTACAAACAAAGGTGAAAAGAGCTCAGTTTATGTCATCCACCATGAACCTCTGAAAAAAACTTTAGGAAAGAGGATCTCTGCTAGTACTTCCTGTTTACACCTAGGAATGACAGCAAGTTGCATAATTCATATGCCTATCTACTAAGAAGCTGCCTGGTGCCCCTACTTCCTTCATAAACAGGTGCTGAAGTGAAGCGTGGGTTTGAGCTCATCTAGAGACCTGCATGTGCAGACAACGTTAAGAGTTTTTTTCTACTGCTTATTTTGAGGAGTGGATTCCAAAAAAAAAAAAAGAAAAGAAAAGTCTTCCTCTCCTTTGCATATATGGGAAAGTTAAAACAGGCAAAGTTAAGAGCACACGTTCATAGTACAGTTGCTACTATGTACTGACCTCATGTGTGAATGATCTCACCACACAAAGAATAACTGAGTGTTGCACTTTCAGCATGCAGGAATCCTTATTGAATGGAAATGTTTTCCGTATGCGCTAAAGGTCTACATGGAATTTTCTGTATAACAGCTAATGCACTATAAATTTACAGCCTAGCTTACAGCACACAAACTTTCCCACGTAGGCAAGTCACAAAGGACCTAACACTTGTTAAAGAAAGCTCAGCATCAACTTCTACAAGCAGTCCCCAGAATCACCATAATTATACTGTCCACATACCTTCTCATAAACAGTAAAGTCAGAAACTAACATAAAAATTTGGAAATTAACAACAACAAAAAAGGCTTCTATTACTATTATTTCTATCACTACTGTAATTGGATCACACTGTATTTTAAACATATACCATTAAGTATATAAGATATACAATTATATGAACTTATAATCTTAGACGATCCAGAAAATACTTTTAACGCCAAAAATATTACTAAGTTGCACTAATCCTACCTTCACAAGAAATAGCCACAGAATTATTTTTCTGGGGTTACAGAAGATCGAATGAAAAACCAAGTGTAATAATTTCAGCAGCTGGAACTAGGTTGTGGTGACAGGACAGAACCATCACTTTTAAGTTTCTTTGAACAACATACTTACGTTCCAGGCACCAGTCTTGAAGGCCTCCAGAAAGAAGGATGAGGGAGTGTTTTCAAAGGCTCATGGAACTAAAAAAAAACTAATTCCTTCAGTAAATATTTTTCCTTCACTAAAACTCAGATATCTTCAGCCATAAGAACAGACACATTTCATTATTAGTACTGCAACAAATTTCCTTCCTGCACTGATGAGAAAGAGCCTTTAAGAAACTGCAGAATTCCACAAATTTTCAACAACAAATTTCCTCCCAAGCAAAAGCGATTTCAGCCAAAAAATAACTTATAAAAGATAGTAAGCAGGAGTGAGGGAGGGAGAAATTTTGCCTCCTGATCCTCTTAACACAATCTGAAGTTAAGAACAACTACAACTCTCTACAGTGGAAAGACCAAGGCACAGAGATGATAATAAGGAAGAAGCAGAGACTAATTCCAAGACAAAAAGTAGTGGGGTCTCCAACAAAGCTGGCAGGATTTAGTTTCAAAAACAAAAGGAGGTGGGCTTTTCATGCACACTGTAGCTCAACCAGATATTCCTTACTGCATAAAGCAGTAGCGGACTAAAGGTTTGCATTGATTCAAGAAGTCATCTTTTTTCTTTCAGTATTTTTTTTCCAGTTTACTGGGCTATTAAATACAAAACCATTCTGTCTCAGTAGTTGGAACTTGGAAGGTTATTCTAGGGAACTATCATTTCATGTGTCTTTGGTTTATACATTTTCCTAGACATCTGCTACTGGCCTCTGTAAGAGATATTATGTTAGTCCATAAGAAGGTACAGGCATCAGACAAATATTTTCACGTTTTGTCCTTCATTCTTCATTCCCTCTTCCTCATTTTCCCTGTGCCTGGCAGACACGCTTTGACTGCTGACCCACTTAATAACTACGTATTTAACACATTTAGGGTGTTAGGAAGTTTTCTAACCTGTTAAGAGCTCCAACTAGCATTAGTAACACATTGTTCTCTCTCAGACAGTAAGAGGCTAACTTAAAGCAACCTTTCACAGGTGCATAGTATTCAGAACTCTGAAAGCTGTTTACTTAAACAGACTAGTAGAACCAAGAATTTTTACCATACCCTGTGGGGGCCCCCAATATTGTTTTTTTGTTTGTTTTGTTTTTGTTTGTTTGTTTTTAAATAATACTCACATATAGTTAACATTATATTAGGTCTGCAACATTGGTTTATATGCTAGAAAAGTGGCTTGAAAAGTATTCTCTGAAGACTTCATTAGCTGAAGAAACAACTATGCAATGAGAAGTTAGTGTGTCCTGTGACATTCCCACCACCTGCTACAATGTTCATGAGAGGGGAAAAAAAAAAAAAGCAGAGAAATGACTGCTTCATTACAGGTAGTATTAATTAATACTGTGTTTCTATCTTTTCTACTTGCATATTGCCTCATGTTGCATATATGAGGCAGCACTCATCCTAAAGCCTACCTGTACATAAGAGGCCCTACTAGCCTCACTAACGGCCATTTTTCAGTATTAAACACTTACCATGAACACGTTTTACTGAGTTGCAGTGTCAGAACTACTCTTCCCACCTTCTAAAAGCGTTCTGATAAATGATTTTGTAAGAACCATATGATTATTCAAAATGCTTATTAGTACTGTTAAAAGAGTTATATGCCTGATGAAGAGCTTGGAGTAGGGATCACCATGTCACCTTTTAAAAAGAAATCAAAGGAAGGGCTCCAAGGAGTGACCTTTCTATGTGATTAACTACTAACAGAAACAGACCAGGAATTTGGAGAAATTATGTACTAAATATGGTATTACATTTAAAGGGAATACACTTCAATGCATACAGATTGTCACGCAACAAGTTCTGACTCATTTATTAACATAAGATTTTATGTTAATCTGTTAAATTTATACTGCCATGTTAACCAACTTTACAAATATTACAGGTTCCCAGTGCAGATGTATGGCAATAGCAAGCTGTTCTGAAACATAAAGCTGGCACAGAAATGGACACAGAGAGTTCTGTAATTTGGCCCACTTGTTCTCAGTCCTTTGGTAAAATCTTCACCTTTTCATATTCTTGCCCCTTGTCCATTCCATCTTTGTCCAAGCTCCACCTCCACCTGTCACCCTCTACTTGCTGGACCCGTTGCTTCATACAACAAGGATCACAGAAGGGACTGAGATATTACTGAAAGGCACTGGGTCTGGATTGACAAACCTTGGGGACCGTGTCAATGGATATAGAATCTGTAGAATGATGCCAACCTTTTTTTACCCTTTGTGAAAGCATGGGGATGGGTGCTAGTCACTACATCAGCGGAAGGCAGGACACTGATGTTGGGCTGACACTGCCCTCAGCCCCTTCTCCTGCTCTCTTTCCTGCTCTGTGTGCTGGAGGAAGGGCAGTTGGTGTGGTCAGGGCAGGAAGGCAAGGATAACATGACCAGATTTCTTTGGAGTCTTAGCCTCTTCAGACTGCAGTCAGGAAGAGGGAACAGCCCCACCTCATTAATTTAGTCTCTGAAAAAGGAGAACGGGGCAGTGAAGATGGGGACTACTCAGCCCGTTTATGAGCATCACATAAAATCTTCCAGAGGCAGATTTAAGAAGCACAAGCTAACCCAACCCATTTTCCAGTTCTTCCCACCCTGTTCCAAGTTTGTTCTAATCTCAACAGAACACAGGGATGTTTCTTAAGGGGCAAGTAGAACTAGAGAAATTATTTTCAGTGTTTCCAAATTTCCAGACTTTCTAGAGATTTGGTGTACAACACTAGAATTGGAAAGAAATTCATGCAGGACAAGAGAGTCAGTGGCTGTAGGTGAAGTCTGTCTCCTACAGATCCCAGTTCCAGTTGAAACGTCAGCTTTGCACTGCCAGTTGGATAGAGCGCGTCACACTTCTTCGTAGTGCCTTATCAAGTTTTGTGCTGTCAAAATAACAGCTTCTACAAAAGTAACATTTGCCTGAATATCTTCAAGTGTTCAGCTCTTTAAAAAATTGACGAAAAGCTCATAATCCTAACACGACAAAATGTTGCTAACAGTTTGTTTCATTTTACACAGCAGGTACTCTTCAATTAGAGTATACTTTTTGCCACAGCACATATTTTATCATATCTGAACCTGTATAAATATTTGTAAGCATATTTACTCAATATTTTCTCTATTGCTTAGAGGTTTCTATATTTGCCAGTCATTTTAACTTAAAATTCTCTTAATTAGAGACTGGTTGTCAAATAGATGTTCTTAGACTACAGTGGAGACAGAGGGCATAACAGGAGCACAGCAACTAGCATTAGTAGGAAGACTTACGTTAATAGGAGAAAAACATAGTACTTTAAATGATCAGTGAGAGGAAACAGTGCATCATCAAATCCTTGCATTCATATAACAGTAACAGAGGGCACTCGCTTTGACTCTGAAAGCCAGAATTTTGTCTAATTATTAAGAAGGTTCTACACACTGTACCGAACACAAAGCTTTAGGAAGAGCTTTTAATAACATCTTAGTAAAGTAGGTATTCAAAACTAGCCTTCCATTTCTCTCATGTGCACAGAAACATCCCCATTCCTGTCAATGACTGGCAGCCTGGAAAGAACCAATTCCCACAAAGCAACAAAAGCCTGATTTTGTGCTGTGAAAAATGGCATTCTGCAAAACACTAACTACTTTCTGACATAACAAGGCTATACTACTAAACTGTTCAAATATATTCTACAGCTCGAAAGAAAAGTCTTAATCAGCTTCAAGACTCTCATAAGGAACGTGAAGTATCAATACAGATGATCCACATCATGATTCCAGTATTATCCAAATGCAAACATCTGCATTCTCTAAGGTAAAGTATGCACTAACTACCACATTTTCAAGCTTTCTTTCAGTAGCAGCTCAGATTACACTTAGGTATGAGTAAATATCATTTTTTAATCAAGCACGGCCCTTTCCTTAACATTGATCTGAGCAGAAGCGACACCTCAGGGTGCAGGTTAGATATGTACAATGTACAGTATACTGCAGCAGACATAGGTAACTGAGACACTAGGGAATTTCAAGCCAACAAGCTTCAAGATGCAGTAAAATTTAAGAGTGACAGGACTTGTTTAGCCTTAAAACAAAAGTTCAAAAGATTATTGTTATCAGTAAGTGCACAGGGGAAGGGGGAAAGGAGGAAGAAGGGTTGATGACACTGAGGGAGAAAAGCTAAAAGAACAATGCTGGCATACACAAGAACGTATAAACTAACCATAAATAAATTTAGTGAAATTTAGCAGAATAAATTTTAGGAAATAGGAAGTTTTCTAGCCATGAAACAATGAAACCGATTGGAGCCATGAGGTCAATGTACCCACCTGTTCGGCTCGAGTTCAATACATTTATCATAGGATCATCTAACACACTTCTGCAAAGATAGCCTCTGGGTCCAATCCCCTGCTGTCTCTGTGCTACTAAACACAGACAGGGCCAGGGACAGACCCTTGGCCCTAAGGCCAACCGGCATAGACTTGCTCCTGTTTATCTTACTCAGGGCTCCATCAGCATTACATAGCACTTGGCCCTGGGTTTCCTCGTGGCTCCACAGCTCAAGAGTCCCATGGCACCACACACTTATTTTGTATGTTTCAGTTCAAAGTGCATAAAGAAACGAGATGACTTTTTTGTAGCCCACCAGAGTGATATTTTCACAGCATGAAACAGAGTATGCATTGCATATCCCCCAGTACGGCCTGAGGGAGGGAGGAAGGTTAAGCATACCATCTCAGCAGGCTTTGCATGATAGGCCTATACAGGATGAGAGTTTTCTTATAGCCTTTCTTCCACCCTGCCCTCCAGAGCAGCCTCTGAGTGACCCATTCAAAGAGAAGCACCCAGGCTTTGTTCTGGAGAAAGCCAGTCAGAGTGGTCCAAAACATGGAAAGTGAGCTAATGTTTATGCCTAAACTAATACAGTACATAAAACCAGGAGGTCAGCACTCAGATCCAACCCTGGCCCTTTTCTGTAGCAGTGCAGATGCATAAAATAGCTCTAGAAGACATCTTTCAGGTTACATGTACATGGTGGTACATGCACAATTATTATCAGCTTTACCTAATAAGCTACACTGCAGCTCTAGTGAAGACGGTGCCAGCATTCGCATGATAAGCTGATGGAGCACATAGTAAGATTGTATCATATCTGAACAAGCTAGTCAGGAAAAATCAAGGATAAAAATTTCAATTTACACAAATGCTGTGATGATTAGCAAAAGCAGAAAGGAAAACATGACAGTTTAATGAGATTTTAGCAGCAATTCTATGTGTCTCTTTGCATCTACCAGAATTTTTTAAAGCAGAAGATTTTTTTTTTTTATATATACTTGTCTGGTCTGTCAACTGCGCTATCAAGATTAATATGAAACTGCTAGAGTTTAAATGATCTGTGAATTACAAAATAGGTCGTTTATTCATCACAGCAGACACTTTATGTTACAAAGTTGTGATTTTTTTTAATGAGGTGAAGACTAAGATTCTTTGGGGGAAGGGCACTAGTTAGACCAATTCCTAGAAATGAAATCATCTCTCCAGGCTGTTAGATTGGTTAGTGCATTTTTTAAACATCATGTATTAGAGGTTTTTACTTGCTAAAACATTCCACATCTTTTGGAGTCAGTGTTAACTAAAAATAAAAAAAGAATTCTCAGGTTATCTTGTACAAAAATTCCCCGCAAATCCATACAGTTTTTTAGTTTAAATTGAATAGCTTTATATTTGAGTGCCCTGTTTCTGCATCTCTCCTGGAACATGCTCAAGTCCCAGAGACCAACCACACTGATCTTAGTTCAGAACTGAGACCTTACAGCAAGCATAATGACTCAATTAAAATCAATATTCTGTTTTCAGTACTTTATATCTAACCAACGGGCTAATGCTTGTTTCCACTTCCTATAAATAAAGAACAGTCATACCACGTTGTACCATTATGGTACCTTCATTGCATGTAAAACCAGTGCTCCTGTGCTTTAGAGCAGACACTAAAATTTGGCAGGAGCTGGCCCTACTATCAGCAATACATCTCTTATGAAAAATAATATGAAACTGTATCAAGCTTAAGAGTTTATGTTAGAGGTTTTATAATAAGTTGGTAAACTGAACAAGGACAAGTACCAGAGTTCTAAGAACTCAAATACAAAACTGATTAATTGAGCTGAACCACTGCATATAATCTTTCACTTCAATGCTATAGGAAACTAGAAAATGTAATGTCAGTGTTTAGAGAGAGCTTTGGGAAAACACACAGAATTTCAAAACTAACATAGGTCTAATCTCTGTATCAGATCAATTTTTAGAAGTTACAAATAAAAAATGCAATCAGTAGACAGAGATAAATGCTGCATACTGGAGGAGTCAGTATCTGCAAAAGGCAAACTGGTGCTCACTTCCCCCTCACCAATGCAGGGGGAAGGGAGAAATTCTCAGGGCTCCTGTTTAGCTTTGTGATTCTTCCTCCTTCATCTCCTGAACCCAGAACAGACTAACGTGCAGCACAGAAAGAAAGAGATCCTAATACCCATTATTCCTGCTCCCAGGGCTTCTGCTGCGGTGGTGTCACCCTACAGAGGTTCAGCAGGAGCTGGTATGGAAGCAGAAAGTTGAAAGGGGATTGAAGAGAGCATTGCACTCGCTCCTTCCTTATCAGTCCTAACCACAGTTCCTCCCCAACACCAGCTATTGAGGGCCAAAGGCAGCTCTCAAAGCCATTTCCATGCCCAACAGGCAGTCCTCATGGAGTGAAGCCTGAGGCACTCCAGTGAGTCATCTCCTCTGGTTCCTGCAAACCACGTGGCCCAGAGGGGCAACTGTACAACCGTGTTTGATAGATGCACCAATATTCACAGAAGACCCTTCAAAGCAGGCTTACAGAAGGCCAAACTAAGCCTGCTGCAAAGACAAAGACAGGATCCAAAGCAGCACTCAGCTATATTTACCAAGAAACCATCCTTGCTCTTCATCCATGCACTCCAGTTAGTAAATGTGACTCAAATCATAGGTTGAAATAAACTATGCAAGTCTTTTTACTTGTAGCCAGGCAGATCTGCTGCATACCACATGAGATAAAAAAGGCACGGAATTGCAGAATGCAATCATACACTTCAAGACAAACAAAATTAAACTCTTTCATAATATGTATTGTCTATGCCACGAACACCTGAACACTGGAATTTCCCACAACCACTGGAGTTTACAATTTTAATACCAGTACTTCAGATGCAATTATTTGTTTTGCATATACATGCTCTCACTAATTTCCGTGGAGACAAACACACCAAAACAGCAATCATTTGCATCCACTCTGACTGTGTGCTGATGAGCTGCATTATATTTGCAAGTTTTCGTTACATAATCCAAAATAGCTAATCATTTATGAACATACTTCACGAGGAAGTCAGTCCTAAGGGAAGACTTTTCATTTACTTCCAGAGCTGTGATTTTTATCCTGACGTATCACACACGTGCACATTAACGAAGTTAGGTGAGTGGAAGAAAAATTGACCAATGTTTTAACCAAATGAACTTTCACATATACAGACATCATAAGTTTGACTTGTAAACCACAAGAAGCCTTACCATAAGGATATTTTGTGTCTAGTCGATGTGCTGCTGTTCTTCTCCAAGGTAGTACATCGTCACTGCAGCCATTAGGCATCCCATTGTATCCAATTCCAACAATCTTGTTTTCTGAATTTACAATGCAGGCACCAACCTAAATAAAATAAGACTTATATAGTACCAACAGCATGCAAAATGATGTATTGACAAGAAAGACAAGACCTGAACCTGAAAAGTCAGTCCTACAAATTTAATTTAAGACACACAAGCTTCACCCTATATTAAGTCATGAACTTTTGCCATCCAGAACTTTTGCCATCCAGAACTTTTGCCATCCAGAACTTT
>VXAL01016952.1:522476-564472 GCA_013399475.1 Chauna torquata
CCTAGAACCTTTTTCTTCCAACCTAGAACCTTTTTCTTCCAACCTAGAACCTTTTTCTTGCTAACCTAGAACCTTTTTCTTGCTAACCTAGAACCTTTTTTGCTACCTAGAACTTTTTTTTCCCCTGACCTAGAACCTTTTTTCCCGATCTAGAACCTCTTTTGGCACCTAGAACCTTTTCCCTGCCACCTAGAACCTTTTCCTTGCCACCTAGAACCTTTTGCTATCTATATCCTCTTCTAACAGTAACTACATTTACTAGAAAAGAGAAAATATTTGCTGTCTGGAACTTTCAGTAGCTATATAGTTACTCTAACAGTAACTATACTTACTAGAAAGGAGGATATGTGCATCATTTAATTTTCAGATGAAGAGAAGATTTATAAAGTTCTAAGCTGGAAATGTACACATAGAATTATACACGAGGTCAGACCCAACAAGAGAATTTCTGTAACAAAAAGTGCTGACCATGTTAAAAATTCAATAGCTATATACTGAAATAACTTTTAATAAGAAAACCCTGAAAGTGCTACATGTGCATCTGATGTGATGTGCAACACAGATTAGGTTATGTTTCTCTTATGCATTGCCTTCCTACCTGAGAACTTGGATCCTTGCTTCTTTGTGCTGACAAAAATGCTACTGCCATAAAATATTCAGGCCATTCCAAATAATCCTCTCGTTTTCTGCAGGATGCTTCATCGCCAAAACTACAGTTTATGGAAAAAACAGCCATCAGCAAACAACACATATGTACAGTTATTACAGATTGTATTCTTTAAATGTGCACAAGTTTAAAGTAACCAGGACCAAAATCTGGCTAAGACCACCATGTATTCACAAATATTTTAATAGTAAAATCATCAGTGTTACATGCTTTCCAAGAACTTCTATATGCAACATTTTCTTTCAGGGGAAAGGCACCCAAGTGAGGTTGCAAATTTCAGTTTTAGATAAGCAAGCTGAGCTATTCAAGCACTGAGCTATTCAACAACAGAGCAATTTATCCTTGATAGATAACGTCTTGTATATTTCTAAGATTCAGGTATATCATGTACTGGCATTCTTTTCACTCAAACAACATAATCTTTTTTATAATGAATGCGTAACTGTAAGCCTCTAATCTAAGCTATTTTGTACTTCTGCCTATGACAAGTGTTCGTTAGATTTCTATTTGGAAGCTTTCTGTGCAGTCATTCTTTTCTGCCTGTACAATTATAGCTGTGAGTTTGCCTCTCATTTTAACACCTGCTGGCAACAATCTGACATTGTAAACTATTCTGATAGTCCCCTGCTAAATTTCTCTTGAGATTATGTCCTTCGTGAAAGCCTCCTGAAAGCTGATATGAGACAGGTTCAAGAACTTTCCCCTTAGATAGAATGTATGTGTGGCATGAAAAGTTGTTTCTTTCCCTGCACAAGGGGGTTTAACTGGGGTAAGAGGCAGAGGACGAAGTGATTCATCACTTTCTCTGGCCTCCTTATGGTTGAAAGACAGCTTGGGCAGCATAAGGAAAATTCCTGTGCTTTTCAATTCAAAGAGGGAAAAGAAAGACCTCTCTCTCTCCCCTCCAATATATTAAAGCTTTGCAAATTTCAAGGAAAACTTCAAATCCAAAGAAAATTTCCCCAAATCCCACCTACCATTGCTACACTTGAAAACCAAAATGATGTCGTGATTCTAACAGCTCTTCAGTGATGGAACCAGTGATGGAACATCTCAAATACAAGACAGTAAATAGCCTATAAAAATACAGAGGGTGCAGTACTTTTTTTCTTGGGCTGCTCTTATCAAGGACTGCAGCTTAAGACATTTTAGGAAAAAGAGAAAGGAGACTAGCAATGTAGAACCATGCAGAAAAATATATCACAGTTAACTGCAACCAGCAAGACATCTAGCTACTCTAGTACCAGCACCTTCCAAACAGGAACATTAGAAGACAAGTATTTTATTATTTTTATAACCAAAAATATAAAATAGCATATATCAGAGGCTTGCAGTTAGCTTGTCACACTGAGGTTACACAATTTAAGTGAAGAGAATGCTGGTACATGATAAAACTGTACTTTAGAAACCTACAAGGTGCTATTTACCAAAGACAAATTGCTGCTTTTGAGTAGTTTATATATGGCACCTTACAACTAAGCAATTTTGGCTTTTTCTTGGAATGAATGAGGATTATCATTAAGGCCATCATCTCAGTGTAAGGAGAAACATACATTCTCTGTGCAACCAGCACACCTCTCACAGTGACAACATTGTAAATAGTGTGAGAAATCATCAATTACGAAAGCAAACACAAAAACGTGAGTGCCCAAACTGCCTTGAAGCAATGTAACTAAAGGGCTATGTTGTGTCCTACTGTATCCTACTAACAAAGAGAAGGGTTCATGGAACAAGAAGTTCACAGCAGAAAGAAGAAATTAAAGACTTGCCCTTACACACTTATCCATGCCAAACTGAACTTTGACAGGTTAACTGAAATGTGAAGAAAGCGCTTCAAGTGATTTGACTGATTATTTAAAATATGTCACAAAAGCAGATTTACACAATCCAAAACACCAGCAGACTTTAAATGATTACTCTAATACATTCCAAACTAAGTGACATTCACAGTGATGCCTTCAGAGAGCCCTCAACAAAGACATATAATACAACATCCAATGCAGAACTACATCAAATAAAACGTTCTGGGAAAAGCTCTCCAGAAAAACAATAGTACTCTGAACTAAGAGATCCTGAGATCTCCTTTTGTTAAATTATTCCCTAGCAACCCTAGTTATTCAAAAAAACAACAAAAGCTACTATTTACTTTTCTTATAAATACAGAATGCTATGTAAGTGGAAGTCCCTCAGAGTACCAGCTTAACAGGGACAGGAGCACATCTGAAAAATTAGCAAAAAGGCTTACATCAAAGAGAACACAAAAACAAACAAACAAACAAAAAAAAAACCCCTTACTCAATTACTTCTACTTAACATCACAATGTTTGGCTAGATAATTCCCTCAGCTCAATGCGCAGGAACACAAGAGTGTGAAATGGGTATAAAACACTTCATTTCTGATTAAGCAGAAACCAAAGACTTGGCTAGCAGTCAAGCACACACAGGAAAATTAAGTTTATAGATTTTGGGCAGCTGGTCATCCTCCTCAAGCTCATTTATAAGTTCCAGAATTGCATGAATAAAAGCTATTCTAGAAAATATTATAGCTGGCTGTAAACTGAGCAAATAAGGTTCATCCCTGTGATAATTCATAAGAACTTGCGAACAAAAGTAATGGGAAATGAAAGCCATGAAGATAACATCACTCAAGAAGGAAGGAAAAAAATCCTCAAATTCTACAATGATTTATCATCTGTAGAAAAGTCCACGTAAACAGTATTTCAAAGGCAAACAGAGAAAAAGATTCTGCAACTAAAGGACAATGCCTCTGTTCTCAGCTCTTTTTCATCCATCTAGTCTTCAAGTAACTGTAACACCATCTCAAAAAGGAAGAAATTTCATTCAGATACTAAAAAAAAAAAAAGTCTACCTTAATGAAAGCTGTAGTTGAGAATCCTAAAACAGAATACATCACCTCAAAAGGATTTATGGTTGTCAGTTACACAACAATATAGTACAACTGATGAACAGTAGGGCATCAGGCTTTGTTTCCCTTCTTTTTAAATTTTTTTCTGCTGCTTTCTTATTTCTGGTATCACGTGCATGACACTCCAACTATATTGTATTAAGTTTTTTCCCCAGGATTGATTATGTCACTGAAGATCAACTATCAATATTTTGTCACTCGACTCACAGAAATTAAGGTTAAAAAAAAAAAAAGAGGTAGTTTGTATTTTAAAAAAAAAGGGGGGGAGGAAGAGGTTTAGCAATGGTCTTGTTCCCAAGAAGCCAAATGGGATACGTGTTCTTAATGACTTTCAATACTAGCTTCTTCTTTAAGTCTCATCATTTAGTTTATAGTTGCTATTGTATCAAGTGGGTATGTAATTTCCTGAGGCTTGTCATCTTTCCCCTCATACCGGTACTGAGATAAGGTCATTATGTATTCCTTACTGGGAGGTAAGTTTTTGAGAGAGAAAACGAACCTTCCTTACAGAAAAATGATACCCTGTGCATTGGAAATCAGCTACACCCAAGTTTTTCGTGAGAGAACCTACCACCCCTGCAAACAGAAACGCTTTCTAGAAACACCGAGGCCCAGCCGAGCAGCGCGGGAGCACCTCCCTTCACCGAGCGCGGGCCGCTCTTACAGCTTCGCTTGTGCGGCCGTGCACCGCCTGACCTCCGCCCAGCAGCACCCCGCAGCCCACCTCTCCCACCCCTCGGCCCGCCTGCGGTTAAACGAGCGAGGACAGGGCCTGCTGCGCCGCGCCACGGCTGTCGGGGGACACCAGGCTTCCTCGAAAGCAGCCAGCCGGTAACCGAGGCCGGTGCCGCTGCTCTCCCCCGACGCCTCGGCCTCCCGGCGGAGCTCGGCGCAGGCCGCAGCCGGCAGCACCGAGGCCGCCCCCGGAGCAGGGCTGCAACCCTCGGGCGGAGCGGCCGGGCCGAGGAGGGAGAACGTTCGGTCAGCCACGGGTGCGAGGGCGGCCCGGGAGCACCGCGGTATCAGTGCAAGAGGCAGCCGCAGGCTGGCGGGCGGAGAGAACGTGAAAACGGCATCACCCGTGGGCCCTCCGCGCCCGCGGCATCCCCGCCCCGCCGTGCCCCTGCTCCCTCAGCGCAGCCCCCGGGGCCGAGCCCCAGCGCGGGCCGGGCCGGGGCAGGAGGCGGAGGAGCGTACCCGTTAGCGTGACCAGGCCGATGGCCGCTCATCCCGCCGCTCATCCCGCCGCTCTCCTTCGCCGTTTGGCGCCAAACCGGGAGCGGGCGGGGAAAGGGGCGGGCGGGGAGGCGGGGAGCCCCGCCGCCATGTCGCGCCGCGCCCCCTAGGGGGAGGCAGGCGGGGCGGGCGGCCCCAGCCTCGCAGGGCGGCCGGCGGCCCGCGCCGGGGCTGGTTAGGGTGCCCCGAGCCCTCCGCCTGGCAGCCACCGAGGCTTGGTTTAACGCAGGGGTGCTGCAGGGCCTCAGCGCTGATCTTGTCGACGCGGGAGAGGCCGCGTCCACCCCCTTGTTTCTATGAACCTCGTGGCACTTCAAAGTCGCTTCAGTAAGTGCTCGTGTCGTCCTCGGTGTAGTTTTCTGATGGACGTTGCTTATAACGTTTGGCACAAGCACGCAACTTCTCTCCCAGCTCATGCTCCTGAGGTAAATGCTATCTGTGAAAGCTCGGCATTAACGCACTAGAATGTCTGAAAATCGGTTTTTGTTCTCTGGTTATGAAATTGATGTGGAAAGTGAATTATGGTTTATTAATAACACCAACTGCTGCCAGGTTTTGAAGTTTCCTGGGATGCTCAGGTAGCTGAATGTACATGTAGCCCACATACAGTACAAATTACAGTGCATTACAGTGCAAAATAAATTTGTATGCTTGCATGATGTGTTTGTGTTCTTTCTGCCACGGGCTACCTACCCTGGATGTTCAGCTGCCTTTATGGAGGCACTCAAATGGGAGCAAGTTACAGATGTTTGCTTTTGCAGGGCTGCGAGACATCAAGTGGAGGCTACCAAAATCCATCCACGTGTGTCCGATTCAGTTCGCACTAGAGACAGTGACAGGTGCGACAAACTTGGAGCCGTGATGGACAAAAGAAAAAGGCCTTTGAGAGCAGCCCTGAGACAAGTTTGTACATAGGAGCTGTGCAGCTCGCACTGCATGCAGGCTGTACCATTGATCTGAACATGGTCACCAGACGTGGCTGAGAAAACTGTTTCCTGCAGGCTCGTCAAAAATCATCCTCTTCAGCTCAGATGACGTTTTTGGGAAACTGGGCACATAGTAGTCCTATCCCAGAAGCTGTCTTTATAGTCCCCCCCATACTGACCATACGCATAGCAAACTTCAAAAGTGAGTACATCAGGTGATACAGTACACTAAAAGGTGTGCAAGAAGGTGGCCAAGAGAAGGATCCCACCATGGTCAGCTATTCTTGAAGTCATCTCAAAAAAGGGAGCCAATGGTAATTAAAACAGAGGTACGCATTGCTAATGCTTTCATACTTAGATTGCTGCATCAGCTAGCTATTGTGTTGTTGTTTTTTTAACAACTGACAAATCATCAAGTATGAAAATGTTACCTAATTTCACAGATATTCCTATTTAATGAGAAAACTTGGTATAAGCAGCCTGTTATGTTTCAACTGACGAGTTTTTCAGCCCTCAGAGTGGGAAAAGATACAGTTATTCTAGTTTGTAAGAGTTCTATGATCACAATTTCGTAAAGACAACAAATGTTCCTGAAAAGGAACAATTTAAATGCAAGAAAAAGAAAAGAAATTTAATGAAACTAGCATCAGTCAGGAAAACATGAGCCTGAAGGTGAAATGAAAGGCCTGATTATGGCTGATCACGAAGAGAGTTAAAGAGCACTCATTTAATTAATCTGGAGAAAAATTTAGCATAATGCAGTTCAAAAAGTTTGCTACTATCTGTATGTGTTTCTGCACTCTTGAAGTATGAATTAAAATTAATACTGTTACGATTGCCTTTGCCAAATTTGTTATTTTTCATAATTAAGATTCTGAGGACAAACCGTAACAACTACAAACCTTTCAAAAACCGTGCTTATATGCTGATCATATGCAGTGAATGATGGATTTTCTATTCTGCGAACACTGATTAGGAGTTCTCACAAACTGTTCCCTTCCTTGAATTTATCACATTTTATCACATTTTCCAGTTTCCAGGACACTGTGGTATAAATGTAGGATTGCACTGAAGGCAGTTAGCTTGACTTCCTACAGGTACGGGGCAAAGTCCTGCAGCCTGGTGTGTTCAGTAACACTTCTCCGGTGTCCACCTACTTTGTAGTTCCTCTGGAGCTACTGTCTGAATCCTCATGTCCACTACCTTTGTCTTACACTGTGATCTAGAAGCTTATTTGCATTCTTCATCTGTCTCAGGACCATTCAGATCTTTGTGATAGAACTGGAATGCCCTAACTCAAAGCCCCTGTTAAGAAAGGCATGCATTCAAATAGGCTGAATTTCTTCTAATTTTGTGTCTGACATTTTAGCCCTGTCCTAACACATTCCTTGTTTGTACCACAGAAGCAGGGTGTACATGAAGAAGCATGGAGTACCTCAGGTACTCTTTTGTAGATTTTTTTGGTTGCCTCTCATTTCTTAGATGAAAGTCCTGAGCAAGGAGTATCATGAACTTGTTGTGTAGATGTCAATAAACAATCTGAGCTGATACAAATATTTTAGATGCTCTTCTTAATTAGAAGCACTAAAACTTCAAAAGACATGCTAAATATATAACCATCTGTCAGGATGTATATATTTTTAGCTTACTGCTTATGAAATTTTCATCTTCTACCTTTTGTCAGTTTTGATGAAAGCAAACTAAGTTGAGTTTGGGCAAGTCCTACATTTCAGACCCTCTCCCCTATATTCTTGCTGTGTGCCAACAGACTCTTTTAACTTTGATGGTGAGCAAGATCTCTCCCCAAATGTGGCATATGTATATGTTTACTCGGAGAGTAATATTTGCTATTAGCCAGGATACAGAGTATAAAATTTGCTAGTATACAATTTGACCCTGAAATCACTCTCAAAATTTAAGGGAAAAGTAAAAAGAAATTGCTAATAAGTTGTTGTTTTTTTCTCTAATAGAAAGAATTTTTCAGGAACTAATTACTAGATTTGGAGAGAAAGACAAATAAATAAATATGACAATATGTCTTTATATCTGCCTGTTTCTTAGTATCTGGTTCTTATCTGTCTTTCAGAGAAGTTCTGCTAGGTGACAATAGTTAGAGAAGGGGATTAATTTTTACGCAAGTCTCATCATCCAAATATTTGCAAAATAGGAATTTCTAGGGTTAAACTTTTCCTTCTGTACTTGCTTAGACACTGAGAACACATTCAATACAAATGCAGCCACTGGTATATGCTGAAATTCTCAATTTCTATAGTTAATTTAACCAAGAATATGAATTTATGACTTCTTCGCTGATCAAATGACATTTGTTGCAATGTAAGGCTTTGTTCTGTGAACAAACTCCTATTGATGCAACTCCCTTGCTGGAAGACCTAAACAGGGTTAGCTGCACCAGCTGGTTAGTAAACTAGCCCATTAATAGACTGCAAAAAACTGTTAGATTTGTATAATGTAGCATTTTGTACAGGGAGCATAAGCATTTCGGATTTGCTACGGGAGTTTTAAATTCAGTGTGTAACTTTTCATGCTATATAATTTTGGAACTACTTATTAATAGTAATCGTAATAAATGCAACTTATTACCAGCCTTTGACAAAACCAAGTAGGATGGTACCGTAATAATTTTGTTGCAGGTGAAAGCCTGTTGCAAATCCACTATTTACAAACTCAGGTGCCAAAATTCAGGATGTCAAAATCTGTGTTTAGATGCCTACATTTTTACAGATTTGTAAACACCAAATGCCAAAAACTCTTATTGCAGTCAATAAAACTGTACATGATGAGCATCTCTGACAGAATCCATCCTAAAGTATTTGTATGATTTTCAAGGCCTCATGGAAACCTTTCTCTTCTCTATTTTTAGATGTGCTGGCTTGTGTATTACCTTACCTAGGATCGAGTGCTGGATTTAAGTTTTCTTCCTTCTTGTCCAAGTCTAACACTATTTTAATATCACATTCTGTGTCTTCCAGACTCAAAATTTCTGCGGTTTACCAGCTCCCTAAATCCAGCTTCTCACCTTGATAATAGCAGCTAAGAGTCTTCTCTGAGATTTGTCTTTTATTTGCACTTTATTCTCACTGGGGTCACAGATGAGCATATGATAATTACAGCTATTTTTCATCTCACCTAACATTTTTAAGAACATACAGTATTTTTCCTAATTTTAACTGTTTGCTTATTTGTACTGACCATTCTAATACAGGCAAATACTATATCAGTGTCCTGATCGCCTTATCATTGCTTTGATATCAGTATATTCTCTAGCTAGATTTGTTCTTTCTATATGTTATTTGCTGATGCTTTCTCTGTTATTTTTTTTTGTTTTTACCTATGTCTCTGACTAGTCTTCTACTTTTTAAACTCCTTGATCCATTCATACCTGCTGCTGCAAGCCTAATTCCCTGTTTTATGCAAGCTAGCACAATTGACAGGACAGAGACAAGTGCTAGAAAAACAGATGATACTATCTGTGATATGATCTATTCTCACATCTCTATCAAGAATAAATCCCAAATAATCTTGCTAGGTCATCCTTTGGAAAGTAAACTGAAACATAAAGTCTCAGACTGCCAAGTCTTTTGGCAACCCTCGTGTTTTCTTCCAAAAGATGAATGACCTTATTTGCCCACCCATACTAGTCATAATCACATTTATTCCCTAATTAGAAGTGAGAAATTAATTTTCTGCTTTCAATATAAAGTTTCACTTTCTTGGCACGCTGCTTCTGTACTCAGCACCTGCCTACGTACTTCACAGCTTTCTATTTCTTCTGTTACCTACCCTATTTTTCAAGGCTATTTTTGATATCTACAAAGATTATTTTCAACTTCTGCATCTTCCACTTTACCATCATTTTCCTATCATGATGCAGTGGCTTTTTATGTTACTTCCATGAACTTTGCCTAAGTCCCAAAATCCATTACAGTGCATCAACTTGTAGTAACTCTCACTGGACAAAAACATGATCTGTACTCACTACAGCAGACATTCTGAAGAAAGAAGCCTTTACTCTGCCATCACATAAAAATAATCTTGAACACGTATCCCTTCATACCTGGGCAACTAGTTTGCTTTTTATAGTCTTTTTTTTCCTCCTTGATACAAGTTCCTTTGTCGCTTGTCTCCTTTTACCTTGGTGGGTTTTCTCTCCACCTTTCTTCTTGTTCCTTTCAAAAAAAATTTTTTTTTAATAAGCTTTAGATTTCTTCTATAGAGAGTTCTCCTATTTTGATGTATCATTTCCTGTCATTTATCTTCACTGTATCTTTAGATTTCATTATTACGGTGTGATATTTAAATCTTCGTGTAAGAGCTGCTATACGGAATCATTTTCTTACATCTTTATATGGGCTTCAGCATGCACAGTTTTAAGTAAACATGCTAAATCCATCCTGTGATAAGAGGCCAATTACCCTTTCACCTATCCTGTGGATTGGGGTAAAAAAAATAGACAAGTATTTCAGGATTCTTAGATACCTCTTTAGCTAGCAAAACTAAACTAAGTTAAGAGAAACAAAAGAACTGCTGTTATCACCCTACTTCTTCCTGTACCTCACCTCAGTATGATGAGATCCCTTTGACCTATTTGCCTTCCAAGTTTGCCAATATTCCCAAATACCCATTAGCACCAAAGGTATTTCCCATCTTCAGTAATAACTGCTCCATTCTTAGGACATAGCAGCAACCGAACTGTGAAGCAGAAGGCAGAGCGCCTTCATTTTGTGACATCCCCAGCATTATCTTGGCAGCAGGGCAGAGGGAGCTCAGGTGCCACAATCATATTATATGTGAGTTCTTTTCATCTGTTCCTACTCAAGCTCTGGCTGTTTCCTAAACTCATTGAACTAATTACTGAAGAGCAGCTAACAGCCACGCTGCTTTAACTTATCAATAATGAAAAGTGAGCTGGAGCTGTCAGGAAACACATTTGACATCCCAGCTTTGAAGAACAGGAACTCTGTGCTCCCTCTATAGATACGAGGGGAAATATAATCATTAGTAAACCTAATTTATTTTATAAGCAGAGTTGGCAGTGTGATTCCTTCTCAAGATTTCCTGGCACTTTCCCATTATGAGATTCTGCTTTTAGTTGTCTACATCAGACAAACATGATTTGTTAAGGCTGAAATAACCCAACCTGGTTATTTGCCTCTACTAACATGATTTTTTATCTTTCAGGTTGTATTCGTATTTAAAAAAAAAAATTGTCCCTTTAAAACCATTATAAATAAAAGCATATTCGCATTAGGAAGGCATTGACTCAGACAGCAAAAACAGTATATGGTGAATGAGGAATTCTAGCATGGAGCCACAGCAGCTTTGTGCTATAGAAAACTTATGATTGTGGAAAGGGAAGACAGGCATTAGTCACATATTTTCAATTTTTATTTTTCAGAATACAAGAGAATATTGTTAGGGTTCAAAGTACTGGAGAAAAATTGACTTTTGAGGCCAGCCTTCACAGCAGCCTAGAGAGATAAAGAAATTAAAATAACAGGTGTATTTTATTTTTTCAAAACGGAGGAAGCAAAGGGAATTGAAATGTGATATTCTTCAGTTACAGGAAAGTAAAGTAAGAGACTCCCTGTTCTACAAAAATTCAGTGGGTTCTATAGGGACAATAGCAAAGAGAACTCTGAATCTCTGCACTGGTGTATCTGTCCTCAGGGGTTAGCATTTTTCCGCAGAAGATGAATGTCTTACACAAGCAAAATAAAAAATAGGCCACAAATCATGAGAATTTTATGGTCTTTTTGAAAACTGTTTACCCTTGTTAGTGTAACTTTTTTGGATAAAAATGCAAAGAGCCTGTTAATTTGACTTTAACAGTTTTTTAAAGGATTAGAGAATGGAGGGTTCTCTCTAGGTGATATTATGTGGGTTATTTTATTTGTGGATTTTGCATTAGAAAATTATTTTAGATTTTGAGTAGTGCTTCAGATGATCTGCAGTACAAGAACCTGAAATTAGCTAGCACAATGGAATCAATATCAAGCAATATTTTCTTTCTGAAAGAAATTCAGTCTGACAGAAAAGAGTAAAAGCAGTGTAAGGAAACCGAGATTCTGACTAAAAAGCTGGATACAGAAATTCCCTGTAAAGCAGTACAAATTAGTTGATGTCACCAGAGCAAGAAAACCATACTGACAGAATAAAATGTTATCCAGGTTCCAGAATGCTTTATTATCACCACCTTAGGTCACTAAGCTTCACAAGCTATATCCATCAAGTTTGATAGCAGTATATATACTCACAGCTGAAGCTAGAAGGTGCAGTGCTTTAAAGTACTAACGATTTACATTAAGACACTTGGGTTCAAAGTCAGTTTATGACAAGAGCAAAATGGGTTTGTTGGTCTCAGCCTGCTCTCTAGTGGACAATTGCACATTAACCCAGTCCTGAGAAGAATCCCAGGACTTAGATTTGTTGGCCAAGACATGAGGTGAAATTCATATTCTCTGAATGACATTATTAAGAATAAAAATAAACTGTGTATCTGTGTTTTCTGTGCTATTCCAAAACACTATAAGATGAGATATTTCCAATAGCATCTCTTAAATACTGTATTCAGTATTCTTGTTATCAGAATTTGAAAGAATACAACAGAATGGGAAACAGTACAATGGAAGGCAACAAAGGCAATTAGATGCTTCTATGTTAGGGGGGAATGAAAATATGATGATATACTACCATAAAAGAGGTATGCATTATTTTATGACTAGGTAAAATATTTGTCTTTATTTACCTTTTTTTCATAATACAAGACAAGAAAATACAAGAGAAAAATTTGACAATAATGATAAAGGAAATTTTTTTCTTGATATATAATTAATCTGTAAACTTGTATCTGAAAGATATCTTAGAGACAAGCTAAATAGGACTTTAAAAAGACTATGCTTTTTATATGAATAAAAAGAATAGCAAGAGTTATGTTAGATAGCATTAAAATGTATGAGGGATATAAACTCTCACGATTCAACATATAAAGCACACATAAATTGCCTAGAGCTTGGGAAGAAACTACACCCACAGATGTTTTATTTCATTAGTGTATCCCATACAATGGTTACGTTCACTTCAGCAGGCAGGCAGTAGAATGCTGGAGTCTTCGATTTGTATAGTCTGTGTTATTTCCTATGCTTCCAAGACAAATTCCGGAGCGACTCATTTGCAGAAATCAGCTGCAAAAGATTGTCAGGAACTCTGACCCCATTTCAGGTTATTCCCCTTTACATTGCTTATCCTTTTATTAGTCAGGAGAATAATATTCATTGATATCCAAGCATTTACAGTTGCAATCACATGCCAATTACAGAGGCAAAGCAAAAATTTTGAGTTAGAGTCTCTTTTCAACACTTTTTTAAAAATACAAAAAATGNTTGTACTTTGTCCTAGTCTAAGCTGACCATTCCATCATTTTTCATCATGTTATCTACCTCACTTTTTTTGCAGGAATGTTGGAATACTTCTGCATTTTACAAGCCTACATTTCAAATTAAAGATTCATTTAAAATTCAGTTCTTACCCAAATGCAGTTCACCTCATGGACTGGTTGGTGTTTACTGTGTTTAGAACCCTACATTTGCTACATTTCTGGATTTTAAACAGCTTAAAAAAAAAAAAGAAAAAAAAAAAGGCCATGCCTTGAATTAATGATATTATTCTGATTCCAAATTTAGAGAATCTTTTTTTTTTTCCACAAGAAAACAGTTTTACCTTTAGTTTTGCAAAGAAATGCAACTCCAGATATAAAGGACAATTTATCAACATTAATTTCCATTGCTTTCTCAGTTGCTAATTATACTATTAGTTATCAAAGCTCTTCTTTCTAAGATGCTTTCATAATTGCCATTTCTGATTATTTATTTCCAATATTGTGATATTTGATGTTTTATTTAGAGGTTGAGCCAGTAAATGCTAGTGTGAAAATGTGAACTGTCATTTACAGAAAAACATTCTTTCTAGACTTTGTAGTTAAAAAGTGAATTTTACCTACTTTTAAAAAGTGAACTAAGTGAATCTGAAAGCCCCTTAAATCACAGGGCAAATGAAGAAATAATTTATTGGGGAAGGGAGCTGACTCATAATTTCTGCCTATGTGAAAATGACAATATGTTTCCATGAGTAAACTCCTACTGCAAAATTATGTATTTATGGAATAGCTTGACAGGTATAATTTCCTTGAATATATATGTATAAAAATAATTAGAAATGTTAAGTAGGACCTAAATTTGTCAAGCATAATGCAGAGGAATGAAATGGCTAAGACTCATATAACTTCAAAAGAATTTGAATTATGCACTTAAATTCAGACTTGTGGCGTGAACTAAGATAATTACGAGGAAAATAGCAGCTTTTGCAGTCAATAACAGACAATACATTGAGATTGTCAATTTTTCTGAGCTGACAAATGAAAGATGATGGCTGCTGAAATGAACTGCAGATTATATGAGAACTACTATGGTCCGTAAGACCTAATGCTTTTATTCTCAAAGCCTGAAGCTGTAAGGAATATTAATAAAGCTATTTATATTTAGCTAGTTGTAGTGCATCAGGTACCTAGTAAAGAAAGGTTTCTTCGTGGAAGTAGACTTCCGTTTCTACTTGGCATGCAACACAGCTTTCTAAAAATGTTTTTCCGCTCTATTCTCCTGGTAATTCAACAGCAGTAGGACCAAGGAAACCCTGTCAGTAGTACCGACTGCTTGCACAGAAATTCTGTTGTACTCATGACCACCTGCTGACAAACACTAATGCACAGAACAAAAATAAGTAAGATGTGCTGTAGCTCAAAACGGATGTGCTAGAAATGGGATATAGTAAGTGTACTGATAAAGGAGAAATCCACCATAATAGTGGTGCCTCACTGCTAAAGAGCAAATAAATAAAAAAACAGTATTTAAGCTATGCAAGAACTTAATCTTGATTTGTTATCTTATAAAAGAGCTTCACATGTTTTATTTTCTGCAGAGCAGAGATTCATGCATATTAGAGGAGGAACATACTGTAACCATGACTATATATATTCCAGGGATATAAAGCACTGAATGACAGCTCAGGATCAGCCAAAGCTGATCAAAGCCTCAAGAATCTTATCTCCCTAACTTCTGTGGGAGCACACTGTGACAAGCTTATCTCTTTGATCCCAAATTTAGAATATGTCAGAATGGCTTAATCCTACATGTTTATTTTCACATTTGACATTTATTTTTTAATTAAAGTGGTAAGTGGGACCCAAACTTTTAATTTTCTTACTGGTTGCCATCATTTGGAAAGCACCATGGCATGGAGAAAAGTTCTAACTTCTAGATTTCAGCTTTCAGCTGAAATCTTTTCAGTTTTTTCTCAGCTCTTTTTCAAAAGGTTTCTGAACTGGGTTGCAGAGAAACATGAGTAGTAAGGATCCTTAGAAGAGAAGCCTAAAGAACTAGCCTAGGAAGAAAATCATGTGAATCCCAGTCTACTGTTATTTTTACACCTCATAATTTTTCAAAGTCATTGCTTTTTGAGTGTCATAATTCAACTTTCTTAGCCATGATACAGATTCCCCAAAGTGGATGGCTGATTCCCTTGCACTGGAAGGTACAGTACACTTGAGAGAAGCAGGCCATCACCCTGAGCAAGGGACCTTCCCACCAAGCTGACTGGAGGCTGAGTTACCTGGGGCATGAAGAGAAGACCCTGTCCTGGTTTCAGCTGGGATAGAGTTAATTTTCTTCATAGTGGCTGGTATGTGCCCTGTTTTGGATTTAGGGGGAAAATAATGCTGATAACACACTGATGTTTTGGTTGATGCAGAGCAGTGCTTACACAGAGCCAAGGACTTTCAGCTTCTCATGCTGCCCTGCCAGCGAGGAGGCTGGGGGTGCACAAGGAGCTGGGAGGGGACACAGCCAGGACAGGTGACCCAGACTGGCCAGAGGGATGTCCCATACCATGTGACATCACAGGTGACAATAAAACTGGGAGGGTTGGCTGGGGTGAGGGGGTACCGCTGCTCTCGGAGGGGCTGGGCATCGGTCAGTGGGTGGTGAGCAATTGCATTGTGCATCGCTTGCTTTGTATATTCTTTTATTATTACTATTATTATCATTATCGTTATTATTTTGCCTTTCTTTTCTGTCCTGTTAAACTGTCTTTATCTCAACCCATGAGCTTTTACTTTTTTTACGATTCTCTTCCCTATCCCAATGGTTGGGGGGAGAGTGAGCGAACGGCTGTGTGCTGCTGAGCTGCCTGCCGGGTTAAACTACAACAGTCCTTTCAGTGGTTTGAGAGAAAGAAGTCAGCTGGATAAATTATCCATAGGAGTAAGGGGACAAAGCAAAGGCAGATAAGAGCCTGGAAAGTCCTAGAACAGCACATGCACATACCTTCCCACGTTTTCATTTTTTTGCTCCCTACAGACACAGCTCTGAGGAATGGAACCCCGCCAGCAATCTCCTTCAACAACATCTAGACTAGAACATGGTCAAGGAACAGCTAGGAGCTTACTCCTGGGCACTTCCTCTCTACAGTTTTATTTTAATTCAAAAAAGAATAACAAAGTAAGAAAGAGGACATTTGTTAAAAGGAAGCTAAGGAAGCTCAGTCTCAACTCTGTACAGGCACCAAGGAACCTGCTTAAGGATTTGTATTAGAAATACATACTTTCTCTTGAGAAGGACTTCAGACAGGGCAAAAGGAAGCTCATGTAACTAATCAGTAGGGTAAGAGAGGTTGTTGGAAGCAAAAATACGTCTTTGAAAACGCTGAAGTCATGTTCAAATGACACAAGAAGAAATAGTTACAAACTCCAGCAGGTTAAATGTGAAAACGTAACAAGGCAGACCAAAAAGCATCTAAAGAGTAACTAACAAAGGAATCAAAATTATTAATCCTTTTCTCTACAAAATATACCAGGAGCATGAAGTTTGCTAGAATCTGTAAGACCAGTTGGCTTTCAGGGCATAAAAGAGTACTGAGAGAAGACAGGGTCGTTACAGAGACACTAAGTGAACTCCACATTGGTGTACACTGTGGAAGGAAGTGGGAAGATTCTGAAACCAGAACCCTTCTTGGCAGGGGACCCATCAGAAGATCAGTCTGAAATTGAAATTACTGTAAAAGAGATTATGGAATAAATAGATAAAGTGAAAATCACCAGGATTGTATAGTATTCACTCCAAATTTCTAAAGGAACTCAAGGACGAAAGAGCTGAATTACTCACAGCAGGGTGTAACCTATTGCTTCAAATTGCCTTGCTTCTGGAAGGCAGCAGATGTGACATCAATTCTTTAAAAATGTTCCAGAGAAAATCTGGGGAATGGTAGCAATGTAAGTCTGATGTGTATTGGGCAAATAACTAGAAACAATGATAAGGAACAGAATTACGGGACACCTGGATAGATCTGATTTATTTGGGAAGAGTTAGCATTCTGCTGAGGAAAGTACCACCTTACAATTCTGATAAAAGCTTTTCAGCGCATTCATATGTAGCACAGTAAATACAATTTTGCCAATACTAGTAAAAGGCCAGAGACTGCATAGTGACCTGGCAGTGCAGAGTCTCAAGAGTTGCATGGGCTTGTCTTGTCTTCAGCTGATTTTGGATTTTTTTCAGTATATGGCAATTGTCTAGTGGTCACGTGGGTATTGCCTAACTGGGTTGAGTTTGGCTCTGTGGATACTTTACACTGTAAAAGCCTAACAACCCTACTCTAACAGTAGCCCTTTACATTAAAAGGGGCTGTGGGAATCTGTGGGGCAAATTTCAGACTTGAGCAATGAGAAGGATGCAGACTGTAGTAAGAAAACACAAGCAGACCCCGAAACAGAGGGGAAAGAAACCCCAGCTGTGAACATCAACCTCCCAGCAAAGACATGGGAGGCCAGTGACTCCTAACACCCCCACTTCTGACGCAATGTTTTAAGGAAGATGGAAGTTGTTGACCTTAGGACCCAGTGAGACATGGAGAAGGTGAGCACAACACCAGAGAAACTGAGTAGATACAAACTAGTTTATATACAACAATTTTAACTGTATTGTTAATGTATTCTTTCTGTATTAATGGGATGATTTGTACCATTGGATTGTTGAAACTTTAATGGGACTAACAGTGCATTCTTACCTCCTCCCTTCTGCCCATAACAGAATTTTAATGTAACATGAGTCCAGCCTCAGGCTAGGGCTAGTCCTAAGGGCTGAGATAAACCAGGACTTTGATAACCAGAATGCTTACAGGGGGTGGAGACTGATGGTAGAAAAGGGACTCCAAGAAAGTACAGGGCAGGTGTCCAGGGGTTTCCTACAGAGAACATTATTTGATGGGCCTTAAGCATGCTACAAGGCTTCAGCCTAAGCTTAGTGGTAGCCTTTGACAAAGTTCAGAAAAGGTAGTTGGAAACAGTGTGCTTCTTGATTCCACGTGGAAGAAAATTTCTAGAAAGCAGAAAAGACCTATCACAGATAAATTCCATGACAATATCTGCTTTATTATTCTTTTTGTTGCATTTGAACCTGAGCTCTGGCTAGGCTATGATTAAGGTTTGTTTAAATAAAATGCTGACAGGGATGGTGGGACTCCGTGGGAGTGGAGTGCAGGCCTTAAGAAACTTTGCCGGGACAACATTTGGCTAGGAGATCCTGAATGCAACTAAACAGTGAGGGTATCGAATGGAAGCTTACATGGATAAATAGTTGGTTAAAAGATAAAAAAGAGAGCATCAAAGTAAATGGTGAGTTTTTGTAGTGGAAGACATCACAAGTGAAGATTCACAGTGGTCTGAAATGTGTTCTTCAACATAAATGATTTAGAAATGGGAGTCAGTAACAAGATGAGAGTGTGTGCTGGTAATAACATAGAATTAATGGTTAGAGGGACAAAGGTTTGCTGTGAAAAATGGCTTAAGTCACAGAGACTGGTGAAGTTCGTAGAACATACAGTACAAACCAAGTCTCATCTTTGAAAGGAGTGAAAGAGAGTATGCCAGGAAAGATACCCACTGGTACAATATTATGTAGAGGGAGACGTCAACTCCATCACTTTGTTATTTGGCTCCTCTGTTACAATTATATCTGGTGTGGTTCAGGAAGCTTTGGACTTGAATGGTCCAAGAGATCAATTGTCATTGCCATCCAGATGCCAGGAAACCTTAAGAAGCAATGGTAGGACATGTCAGCCAGTGTGGTAAAAGCATTAAGTCACATAAATGGCTAGAGAACCTGTCCTCTAAGCTAGAGTCTGACTACCGATTTGTGATGTTGGCCATGGTGGTCAAGTTTATGGGACCACGCTTTCTATACGGAACACAGTCATGTTCTCTCTGTACGGAGAGTCACAAGCACAGGCCTTGTTCTGATTTCATGCACTCAAAAGAGAACATGCTCCTATTTTTCTGTTTCTTTGTCGTTGTTATTTAAACTCTGTATCAATTAATGAAGCAGAAAAAAAATGAAGAATGAAGTATGTAAGGAAAAAAAGTGTTGCTATCAAAAGTCTATATTGCCCTTAACATGCCCACAGAACTTTCAGTGAAATCAAAAGAGCAGCATATGGGAAATGTCTCCAATCAGACTTCTTTTCACCATTAATCCCTGTTGAATTCACAGGACTTTCAGTGGCAAAGAATTTTAAAGGAATTCCAGTTCTAAATACATAATAGCCTCATAAGCTGGAACAGTAATTCTTCCTCCATCAAATTTAATGGGTACTTTTTGGATTTAATGTGTTTGTGACATTTTTGCAGACTCGTATTTCCTTTGTTGTCTTCGCATTGCTACAGAGTCACACCCCCAGGGTACTTTATGAAACTGTAACTGATGTAAAAACTTGATTGACAGATTTTAGTGTGGAAAATATATGTTTCACGACATTTTAAAGTATTTCTTGATGGAATCTGTTTTGTTCTCTATTAGGCTGTAGTTCCTTTCTGTTTTGTGAAATCATATTTTTTGCATTGGGTACTATACCAAATACATTGCTTTATGTAATGTCTCTCAGTAAAATATTAAATAATGCTTATAGGATCATGACAGGTACCTAAAAATACAAAAGAAACATTTCTACTTTGGTAAACTGCTCCGACCCTCCATGTAAATAGAATTTTTAATTCTTCATTGTGAAGATCACCAAAACAAAAATAATGCATAACCAATTATTTTGGTTATGCATTATCCTTAATTTCTTTGAGGAAATGACAATAAAAACAGGCAAGGATAAAGACGTAGACATTATTTGCTTGGATTCCAAGGAAGCTTTTAATACAGTACCAAATACATTATTAATGAACAGGGTAAGAAGGTAAAGAAGTAATACTTAACTGGATAACAAAATGGCTTGCTTACAAAGTCGGGGAATGATCATAAATGTAAAAGGAAGATGACAAATGCAGCACCACAGACCTTAGCATTAGGTCCTCATCTTTGTCATATTAATGAACTGGAAAACTGACAGAGCTTCAAAGTGTGCAATTTGATGTGTCAGGAATGCAAGGAACAGCTGTTCATGAACAGAAAGAAGGAAAATACAGTTTGAACTGAATGGGAAAAAATGGGTATACATATGTCTTAGAAGTGATAAATGTAAAATGTATAAAAGTAAGAATAAGGAAGTTAAAAAAATAACAGACGTTATTTTAAATTAGTCCTAAATTATAGGCTATACTTGTCAAAGATCTGGCATTGTTAGATACAAAGTTTAAAACATCAGGTAATTAGATAAACAATTACATTAAATTATGTTGAAATCATTTGGTAAGAATATAAAATGCTGCGTAAATACAATTAGCTGTTCAATATCTGGCAGCAGCTAGAAATGACAAAAATTTTATGCAGAAAATGGAGAATGCTAAATCCAGACTCATAGTACATGAGTGTGAAAAGAATTGAAAACCAGAATATTAATTTGAGTCTGTCCCAGGAAGACAAAGATTAACAGCTCAAGTTTACTTGTTTGGCTGTCTTTGTGCAATGAACCGATAATTAAGCCAGCAGACACATTAGTGACTGACAGAATAGCAAAATGAAATTCTCTCTTATCTTCCTGTTGTTCTCAATAAATACCTCTCTTGGGAGGTATAAAAGTAGAGGACAGTACTGGCTGGGAGACTGCTGTGATACTTCTGGGAACAAAGAGGGATTTAGTGCACCGCATTTCAAAAGTGGATGTATTAGAGCACTAAGTGATCTTCATTGCTATACTCTCTATCTAATGCAGTATATGCTAACTTTATCACTGCTGTATTTATCCCTGTACCTTGAGTGTTCAGGTTTGAGTTGCCCCAGAAGGTGCAAACTCAAGAACAGTAATTGGAAGCAAAAGGATTGCTACCAAATCCTTGATTTACATAGTCACGTGGAGGTTTAGTCTCCCACCTGCCTTTTCAGTTTCCAGATGCAGCCTTTAGGAGAAGCAGTTAGACAATATTAAGATAACAAGTGCATGCTACACTTCACCGCATCTGACCATACTCATTAGCATCAAGATGGCTTATTCCTTTGACAACAGCAACTCACAAATAAACATTCGCTGAAGCTGATGCAAACAAGTAAGTGATGCTACTTGAAGAGCTCATGGAGGCAGTAAGTCTACTCTAACTGAAAATACAAAACTGTAAGTGGCCAATTCAGTCTACATCTGGGGACTGTTTGTGGATTCTCACTGATGTTCTTGCATCTTTGCATCTGGGACAAATGCTTGCTCTCAGGCAGTTGTCTTTGTTGAATTGCAGTAGATGATAACGTTCCTTTTTTACCTACCTTACAGCAAAGCACTGTGAAACCTACAGCTCTCCAGAAGCTCTAACCTGTTACTCATCCTTTGAGAATCAGAATCAGTTCTGGACACAGAAAACTCGTTCTCCACTCCCCATATTGCTTTGTCATAGATTTAAAGTCAGATATGATATCTCAGTATTCTGTGACCTCAAGTCAAGCTAACTGCAAGTTACGGGTTGGAGAATACGAGGTTATGGTTTGACAGAGTTGCTTCTTTGTCATACTCTATCAGGGTAACACATACCTGGCTAACAAACAAAATTCTGGAGGGGCTGAGTGTAGGGGGAAGAATAAAATACAAAATCAATTCTTGCAGAAAGAAAGGACTATCACACAGGGTCACCACCTTCTATTTTGTGTGCAAGACCAGCTAAACCATAAAACAGGCCCCTTCTCAAAAAAGCAAGACCAAAAGATGCCTATACATTTCCCCAATATTCTTAGGGCAGAGGTTAAATGACAATAGTCATCACACCTCATTTTTGGAAGGGATTAAAATATTAATATAGTGAGTACAGCATAAAGAATAGAACAGAACAAAAGAGAATAGGTCTTTTTTTAACAGTGAGTTATAACCTTCACTATCCAGAGCAACACAGTTGCCTTCCTACTGATGTCAGATGCATATGGAGGAAATAGGACTGAAAGCAGTGATTGCGGGGGATCCTTTCTCACAGGTGTTTTTACTAGGGATCAGGGTATTGAGAACAAAACGAACCTTCTCCCTGCCCCATCTGAATCCTTCTCACAGCAAGGGGATGAACTAATCTCTGCTATGCTGGCCTGTTCTGTGTTGCTCTTTGTAGATCCTCTATGTTATAAAATCTTTCACAGCAGCAGTCAGTATGCAGAGTCTTCATGGTTTTCTTTTATCATTCTCTTGAATCAGCCTATGGCTGCTCTTACTTAATTCTTAACATATCTCAGATATTTTCATCATCTTACTGGGTGACTGTAACATAAAGGTGCTATCAAACACTCTGATGAATCTTACATCTATACTTCATATCTAATATTTTCATAAAGAATTTTTCCTCAAAGACATTCAGATATCCACCTTTGGTAGATTTCCAGATTTTGTATCCACACATTAAGATGCAAATTACTCTCCCTCTCCCTCCTTAGAGCAATCTCCTAATGCTTCTTTTCATAATATTGTCAGTTTTTAACTTCTGAATGCTCAGTTTTGCAATACTAATGACCATTTTTGGTAGAATATGCAAAATAGAGTAATCTGCTGTTAGCACCACTGGCATCAGTTGTATTATTCCTGCTCTTTGTGAGTACAATGATGAATAGAAATAGGCCCAATGCACACAAGAATAGTTTCTTGGGATCCTCTTCTGGACAATCTTCCATTTAATTGCTTCTTTTACAAAGCTTTCAAGACATCCAGAATTTTTTTTATAAGTCTTTCCACTAGATTGGAAGAAATATAATAATGTTTTTAATAGGTATTTAAGTGAATGAAGCTATGAAAATGAAATGAGGGTAGAAGCAGAAATGGAAGCAATCTTACTACTGTACTGTAGAAAAAAGACATATTGCAAGTTTGCTTGCTTTATGTTATTACATGGAGAAGAATTAATACATCAAATGTACTCACTGGTAGCTCATTTATAGCTAGCTGGTCATCAGCTATGGTCTATATGGGGACCTTTACATAGTATTTTTTATTCCCTATTTTTATGAACAGGGTATGAATCTGTTTCATCCCCTAAAATCATAATTGACAAAAATGATGTTTCATCCATGATGTTTGTAATAAAAATAATATGGCTTCAGGCATCAGCTGACAACATTATTTTCTGAGCACAAGGGAATCATTAATCTTGAGAGACAATCAAATACTAAATCAATTAAAAATATAGATGCTTTCAGTTAGCTTTAATTGTTCATTATCATAAGAAACTCAAACACTTGGTATAGCTGCCTAAGGCACCAGCTAACCAAAACTACAATCAAGTTCCAATAGTTTGCATAAAAGTGAAGCTAAAATATTTGAGCAAATCTTAAACAGGAACATGTTTATTAGAGCACGGGATGCCATCCCCATCACAGCTACACTCAACCTCTGTCAGCCTCTCATTTTCTTAATTCCACTGAAATTGGAAGCACTGAAGTGTAGTGGTAGGTCCTATTCACAGCATTTACAGTAAAGGTTTTCCATAGAGATGCCTCACTTTATTCTTGTAGCCCACCTCCCTCCATTAGGAAAAAAACACAACAACAACAAAAAAAACAACAAAACAAACAAAAACAAAAAAAACAAATGCAAAGGAAGAAAGAATTAGCTGATGCATATGGGGCATTGCCAAGTCCCTGTGAAATCCATGAGCAATACCTCAGCCTGCTGTACAAGAAATTCTAGTTGCTAGCATTAGTGAAGGAATTTTTCCAAGTATTATTGCAAATCACAATATTCCCTCTAGATTATCACTGACAGAATTTTAAAATATTTACATTATTTATCAGCTCCTGCATCTCCTCATCTAAATGAAAGCTGTAATCAATAAATCATCAATACCTCACTTTTTCTTTCATTCTGTGGGATGTAAATTATGCAGCTTTCCATTGTTCCTACACATATATAGGTAAAGCCCAGCCTTTCCAAACCCATCGGAAATAAACTTACTTCTAATCAATAAAGGTGCACCTATCATGGGAGTTGTAACTACTTCTATATACTGATTAATTAATTTAAATAGCATAGCATAAAATGGCAGAAGTTGTTTATGTATTCTGGCTCTGCAACCTTACAGCTTCAGAGTAAAGATGAACAGAACCAAGTCCGATGTTTAGGCACTGGATGGTTGCATGCTAAAATGATTTAATTTTATTGTGAATTGTGTGCTTATAACTCTCTTGGTCTATCGTGAGAGTTGAGAATGCTCAACACCTCAGACTCTATTTTACTGTAGACAGAGAAGTTAGAATAGAATAGAATAGAATAGAACAGATATGTTAAATGACAATTTCTGCAGCAGTTTTGAAAGGACAGAAATGTAGTATGCGTTATTACCACAAAGTATTTTGCCCTTCCTGATTTTGTAAGTTTTTAAGTGAATAATAATGAATGGTAGAACTTAATAAAAACAGAGTCTTTGTTTTTTAATAAAATACCTCCTTCAGGAAAGGTGAGATGGTTAATGAGGCAACAGTAAATGCTGAAGATACAGCTGGCATGCTTTCTATAATGCAAGTCATGTGGGGCTTGAAGTAGTCCTTAGACTGGCTTTTTTTAGCACAGCTATACTTCACCAACAGACTTAAATGGAAGTTCAGTTTACTTAGGAATTTAATTAACTTTATTTCAAACCGTAGGGAAAAAAACATTTAAAACTTCTCACCGTTACCCCCAAACTTGTTTTAAAGGTGTCTTTTGATATGAAAAACCAGCCCATTAATCTGAATGACAATTATTACTGTTCTGAAAACTAAACCACTTAAAGAATCTGGGAGTTCTTATGGGAAAGTTTAAAACTATTATACCACAAATTAAATTTGAAGGTATCGCATATTGAGTTGCTTTTTTTTTTCTCCCATCATTTTTAATTACTAGTACATTTGCATGAAAATAGTATCTTTATTTCTTGAAAGCTCATCTGCTCCTGCTGCTTATTCTTCATTGAAGATGTCACATGCAAAGGGTTAGATCTTCAGGTGAAGTAGAAGCAAGAGCAGATGTGCTTAGAAGAAAGAAAGCTTTCATGCAAATAGTATTTTTAATAAAAACAGATGAGGAAAAAAAGTGAAAATATATGCTCTGAAAACAAAATTCCAGTATTTTTTCCAAGAGATACAGCTGTCTCTCCAAACAAAAGTTACTTTGAACTTTAAAACAATATAGAATATGAAAAAAATGAATATAAAATATGAAATTATAAAACCCTAAAGATTCAGTAGATCACTGTTTACTCAAAGAAAGCCCCCTAATTTGTTACTTATGATTAAATTCTTTACTGTACAATAAGGAAACACAAGGACCATGCAGTCAGGTTCATTTAAGCCATCAAAATAAGACTTATTCTATACTAAAGGAAAAGTTTCTAATTTTTGATGGTTCTTTCCGAAACAAATGGCTGATTTTTATCTAAGTAGAGGCATTTGTATTGTAAAAATCAACCACTCAAATGCTTATGCATTAGAGTGAACAAACCACACATAGCTAGTGGTGAACGAACACAAAGTGTGAACTACTTATTGGCTCCTCCATGTACAGATCCAGTTGAAACACAGTGGTGCAACGCTTGAGGGCGTTTGCACTGCCACGTGTCTATGCTTTCAGAGAGAATGGAAGGTATTTAACACCTGGTGGCCATTAATATATGCCCCCCTGCTTCTATTTCTCAAAAATGTAGCTCAATTCCAGCTATCAACATAATCAAGTACATCAAAATAGTCACGGGAGCCTGTATTAGAAGTATAAGAAAAGCCATCAAAGTCTCACCCAGTAAAATAAAACTGTTCTGCTTTAAAAGAGCTAATGTACTCTACCAAATGTTGTTGAAGATTAACTGTTCTTTAGATAGACCTGCACAGTTCCATAATAAATGTTGAGGTTAGATTTGATAGTCACTGCAACTGCTTGCAGCCTATGAGGGAAGCATCCTGAAGTTTATCACGCTCTGGGCACCAGATTGGTGATGACAGTAAATGAGCTGTTACTCGTCGGGTATTCCAAAACTATACACAAAAATTTGGCTGTGTAAGTATAAAGTTTTGGAATGACAAAATGGCACCAATAGTTTCCATGGTCCGATTCCCATTCCATGTAGGGTAAACTAGAGGCAGTGCTGCCCCTCTGCTGAAAGGGGGCACCACTTGATCTGGGAAAAAGAGAAGGGAAGGGAAGGGAAGGGAAGGGAANAAGGGAAGGGAAGGGAAGGGAAGGGAAGGGAAGGGAAGGGAAGGGGTTTAGAACATGAGTCCTGCTAAGAAAAATACAGCTCTGTCAAATCTCCAGAAGTGAGATTTGACCTCATTTCTTTTGGTACAGAAAATGCCACAGACAGAGGCAAGGCCCAGCAAGTACAGGAAAAATTGACAGTGCACTCAGATACTCAGACTCAAATCTACAATCCAAATGAATTGCTACTAATAAAAACAAAGCACACAGTCCCTTTTACATTGTTTTATCCTGTTTAAAAGACAAACATTTGCACACTGCAAGCCTCAAATGGATAAAAGCTACCATGAGAACTTATAAGCCATCTGCTAGCTTCCTAATGAAGCCAGTAACTATTGTTGTTTACAGTTGAACACCGGGGGTCATGTGTATTTGCTGTAATGAAAGAATCAATGCATCACTGCAGATGCTAAAAGAGAACTTTTTTTTTCCAGACGGCTAATTATAAATACAATAAAATAACAAATTAAAAAAAAATCTGTTCATCTCCTTTGAGAAATAGTGCTTGGCACACCAAATACAAAATGCAGCACTTTTCTGTTTTCTAGTAGTCTCTGCTTGGTAGACTCGGCTTACAGAAACAGAATCACAAAAAGTTACTCTTTGACACTTAATGAATAGCTGACCACCAAGGAATGCTTAGTCCCTAATTTGCTAATCTTTACAAACCTCCTGCATTATTTAATTGTATGGTTTATCTGAATGTAATGATGAAATGTGCATTATCAAGCAGCCAGATAGCTGTTGTTGTTTCACTGTGTTTCTCTTGCCTGAAGAAGACACCATCACATACGGAAACTTGGCTCAGTTGAGCTATTAAAAATGTCCTGAAGTTTCTTGGATTTTTTAAATGTTGGCTGAAGAAAAACTGATACACAGCAGTGATACAATCCATTTCTGGCTTACTATTTCATCACTCAAATACCCTTTAAAAAATACACAAAAACTTACAGAATAATATTAATTCCCAACACCTAGCAAAACCAAACAATGGTAAATAATTGGGCCTTCGTACCTCGTGGAATTCTTAAATTTACTGAAAACAAGTCATTCATTCTGAAACCTTGCCAACGGCCTTTACATGTTTTAAGAACGTATCTCAATTTCAGAAAACTTTCTAAAGCCTGTAAGTCAAGAGAGCTTACTTGCTTTGCTGAGTTGAAACACTGCAAATGACTCTTCATAGACCTCTGATACCATGGCCTATGGTGCAGCTCGTACTCTTCTCACTCCACTTGTAGCATATGCAGAGGTACACACCTATCATGTGACTAAAACATAGTATAACATCCTAGCTAGATGGGCTGAGGTAGGAAGGAAAGCTGTGTTACTATAGGTACTGAATCAGTAAACACATTAGGAAAGAAAAGGGACAAACTATATTGCTCTTTTACAATGACGCATACTTGTAGCGACCAGTACCAACTGGAGACAGAAATAAAGGAGGCTGTCAGCAGAATACTGCTTCTTTTTTCAATTTTGTTCTCCTATTGTGGTGATGACCAGAGAGAGAGAACACCTGGTGGATCAGAGCGGGCAGAGTTCATTAACGGGAGCCTGCTGGAAGCTGCTGGCCCCCACTGCAACCCTTTGCTGCGACCCCTTCCTTGTCTGACAACCACGCGCACGTGGCCAGCGTGCAAGGGCAAACCTGCCACGTGAATTGCCACGCGAGCGCACCCCACGCGTGTTCTCAGGAATGCATGTACCACGAGGGAGTGGCCTGAGACACCGGGCAGAGGGACAATGGGGAGAACTGCTTAGCATCCACAGCCTTGCTTTGGCAGACCTGGCTGGACTTCTCCAGAGAAAATCAGTGAAAGAGCCAAGCGATTAGAGTATGGAAGAAGATGAGGAGAATGATTTCGTTTCAGTTCCTACTCTGACAACGTTTCCGTCTTTGTAGACTTAAGTGAATAACTTAATTTATGTCTTAATTCTCTGTTTCATAAAATGCCTCAGATAATATTTTCTTCCCTAAAACACATGCAAACGTATACGAATATGCTTGCATCCCCAAATTACAGGGGAGTAGCAAGAATTAATTAGTTAATGTTTGCAAAGTGCTTTGAAGGCAGAAAGCACTCTATAAATGCTAATTATTAAATCAAAGGTTTATCTGACTTTATTACTAAAACACTAATAAAATAAGTTACATAGCATGTGCAGGCTGGAAAAGGCACTTCTACTGTCTAAAAGATATAAAGGTTTTAATTAGCAAATGTTTTGAAAGCGCTTTGCTGATGAAAAAAATGCTAAATGTTAATAAAGGTTTTCCCTAATGAAAACGGCTACAAAATATGAACTCCTGGATGCTACTGTAACTTCTGCATATATTATCTAAAGTTTTGTCCCACGAGAACAACATTTTTATTTGAGGCACAGTTTTAGTAATATTGATGAAAAAATATGTGGTTATGTTTGTCAAATAAATGTTCAGATGCAGCAAGAGATTAAAGGTATCATTCTTAGCAGAGAATCGCAAAACCTAATGTATTGTCAAATTATACATACATAGTATTGTTTTTACTATTGAACTTAAAATTGTGTTTTGCTAAGCTTCCAAGCATCTCCTAATTTACAAAGTTCAGCTTCTCCAAAACACTTTACATGCACATATGCGAACTGCTATCTTAAAATCTAAGCATGCAAACGTATTTGAATCTGTTAGGAACAGGCCGTTAAAAAGTCTGAATTCTGAAACTTCCTCAAGCCTTCTGAAACACCATGAATCCTTTGGTTCACATGATTTTATCCTGCCAGGAGAAACCTTTTGTTCACCTATTTGTGTCACTTTTTTCCCCTCTGGATTTAATAACATAAACCTGGATATTGTAATTTAAACATATTGATTTATTAATATTAGTATAATTAATGTATTAACACAACTGACTCTGATTCATCCCCTCCCTACACACATTTCAGACTTAAACTTGATTTTAGAGCCCTCCAGAGTCGTATTATTATTTCAAAATTATCAGGTGGTTATCAGCACTTGTCAAGTGCCCAGCCTAGTGGTTTGAAAAGGTAGATCTTGATATGCATAATATCTGTTGTAATGTCTGCCCGTGTCCGTAGAAAACACGGAATCTTGAGCAATGAGAAAAGCCCTATTAATCTGCCTTGCTGAGAGGGGAGAGGCATGCCAGCATCCTCCCTACTTAACACTGTGCTGATGGCAGGAGGATGAGAATGCAATCAGTTAGGCCCACTCAGTGAAGCAATGCAGCCTGGCAGCCGAGGCAGAAGCTGCTTGTTTCCATGGTCCAGGAGATGAAATGCCTAGTGCTGTCCCTACTGCTTCCAGAAGGAAGGAAAGCTCCAGGTGCTTCTCCTCCGGAAACCGAAGGAGTCCGCTGCTTTCTGATGTCACGGATTGCTGGCTCAAAAAGTTCCCTCTAAAATCCCAGGGTGTGGGAAATGTATGTGTTCATTAATCAGAGCCATAAAACTCAATTTCATAGGGCAGGAAAATGCCCAGAAGATGATATGCTATAGCAAGGGGTTGCGTCCATTTCTGTACTCTTAGTGTAGCTCTTCCAAGCAGACTGGGTGAGTCAGAGCAGCAGCAGAAGTGATAATCCTTTATCACTGCATCTATTTGTCAAGCTGTCCCTGAAGGAAAGATGAGTGAGATTTTTGGAAAGGGGGAAGGGTTCAGCACTGGGGAAAAGAAGGGCCATCTGGGAATAGATGGGAAATGGAAACTGCTCAGGAGATTTGGTAAAATGTCAAATGGGTCTCTATCAGAAGAAACTCAAAATTATTGATTTTCTCTAAGCCCAGCTTTTTTAGTGTGTTTTCTTGGGTTGCAAAATTACCTTATAGAAACATAATTATTGTATTTGTACAAAACAATTCCAGGCTAATAAAAAGATAGTCCAAATTATTTCACAGATAGTCTAAGATTATACATCGTGAAAAGAAGTACCAATGATGTAAAGCAACAGCAGTAGTGCTGAAGTAAGGTCTAGAATGGTATTCTTAATATTATTATAGCTATTAGCCCTTATTTTTGAAAAATTGTAGGAAATCTTCTGACCTTTCTGGAGAAATCTTAAGGATTTTAAGATTAATGGATGGTATTAAGATTACACTAAAATTTTTGACAAAAGAAAAATAACCCCTTTTTACATTTTTAATGCTACATTAATTAAATCAGAATGGAATAAACTAAAGATATACACAAATCCTTGTTTGGAAAACCTTAAGATGTATGTCAACTTCCGCAGAATAATTCTGATGGCATCAGAGCTCAAAAAGACAGGTCCACCTTCAGTCCTATATTTTGATTTTGTGTAGTTTAGCTTTTCAGGTTCTGGTATCACCAGTGGTATGGATCCATTCCTGGATGGAAACAATACAATTATAAATAACGCAGAAAAAAGCAGGCACGGTCACGAAATACTTGTCTTGTAGCTGGGGAAAAGGCACATTAAGTGTTAATAAATGATGCTGATAAAATACTTCCCATTCTGACAATAAATCAAAAAACAGTGTGATGGGACTGGCACTAGAGCTTTGGAATATAAGGGTCAAAAGTAAATGATCCTAGACAAATATAACATCACATATCTGAAAAATAAGTATGCAGGTTATCCTTAGAGGATGGTGGCCTTAGACCTGGGAATCCAGGTCACAGAAGAAGACTTTAGGTCACGGCAGTAATCGTTGGTGAGGTGCTGTGGCAGATGGATTTAATCCAATCCATGGCCAAAAAAACATTGAATCTATAGTAGAAGTGGATAGATGTCATATATCCCTATATCTGGCATTAGTGTGACCATTACTGGGGAGTTATTTATATTTCTGATAATTCAAACCGAAGAAAAATCTCCTTTAATTGGAGTGGAGTCAGAGAAGAGAAATGAAAATGATTAATGGACTGGAAACCGAGCTATGTATTGAGATCTTAGCAAAGAGGAAATTAAGAAGTAATATGATCACATTATGTACATTTGTAAAATAGAAATGGTCATTTCCACTTGTGCAAAAAAAGATTTAAATAGGTCTGACAAAACACAAGAGTGGAGAATTCTGACATGGAAATGTTTACCTCTTTTCTATAGCTATGCTTAATTCACCTATGTATAGAGCACTATAATTAAAATCCTGTATTTGAAGACAATGCAAAAATCACTTGCTTGAGTTGCTTCAAATAAAAATTCAAGTTATTAGCATTTAGCTCTTTGGGTTTCCTGGAATCATTTGAAGGCAACCCTAAAAAAGACTTTTTCTGTTTGGTTTGGTCTTCCATTATACGTATTTACTTTAGCAATGTAGATTTCTTCCTAACTGATATCTGTTTCCTTTCAAGAAAACATATTTCTGTGACTTGTCCCAGAACAAGTTGCTTATACAGGTACACATTAAAAATATTACTAAGTTAAGCTACACTTTGAGACAATCTCGTATCTCAGAAATCACATGTAACAACCAATGTAGATTAGATCCCAGTGCTAGTCAGGAAAAGAAAGGTTTTGCAGAGGTGACAAAACATTGTGATACCCTGGCATTGACAGCACTTGCCCTGTACCCTGCTAGATGGCATGGGGGGGTCATGCTAAGGATTTTAAATCATTGGCCTAAAAAAGGATTTCCATTAGTGCTGCAAAAGTATCAACTGTCAGGTAAAGCTGGAGAGGAAACAAAGTTTTGACATGCTCATTACAGGCTGTTTTTCATACATCGTTCGGCTTTGTTTGTTTTTTGTTGTTGTTGGTGGTGGTTTTTTTTTTCTGATTTTTTTTTCTGCTATTTCTTAGTTTTCTGCAGGTTCTTCAGTTCATTATTTGACATCGTTACCAAAAATATGACATGACAAGACATCATAATTATTCTGTCAGGATGATTTGGTGTATTTGAACATATGAATCCTCTGTAAATAAAGTGAAAGTGATATGAAAAAGAATTTTAGCTCTGCAGTCTGGTTTAAGGCCTTTGATTTTACTTTGACTGGGAAATGTCATGGTTCACTGAAAGCTTACCAGAGCGAGTTTAATGGATTAGAACATGTTATTAAAATGAGATGGCTAGAGAAGTGTATTCCACAGATGTGGAATATTGAGAAGGGAGATTAAACAAACTGACTTGCAAGAGGCCTCCACTGCATTAAAAGACAGCATACACTGCTTTTTCTTTCATGGCTTATAGGATGAAGGATAGGAGTAGCACTAGAGGTTCATTACAGCAGTGTTCTGAAGCCATGAAGTTTTCTCCATTTGCACCTTTTCTTCATTTACACTGAGACACTGAAAAAGATGTCTTAGAGATATATGCAGAAAAGTGTTAATATTTGATGTGGTGTTATGGACACAAAATCTGCATATATGTGCTTCTGAGAATTTTTAATGTTCTTTTTGAGATTTTTTTTTTTTTTTGAAATATAATTTCCTTCAGAGATTTCTGTGACTCAAGGAAATCTCTTTTAATAAGCAACTCCTTACCTTCTTATCCCCTGCCCCAGCATATTTCTTTTCCTTCTCTTACCAAAAAAAAACAAACAAAGGCTTGCATTAGCTTGTTCATGACCTATGAAAACAACCTAAAACTTTAGAAATATACATTTTTATTTGTCAGACCTTTGCTTTCTCTTAACAGCATCCTGAAGCCTGTAACTAGCAGTTACGTATAACCTGAGTACGGCTCTCTCCCTGTAACTAGTGTAGCAGGAACATTGATTCTAGGCCTTAGTTTCACACTCATGTCCTCCAACGGCTATTTAAGCAGCCTAGCACTGCTCCTGAGCATCGTAATAAGCCTTCCTGAAACGCTGGGGTATATGGTAAAAGAATCTATTGGAAAGAAGCACCAGTTACGGCGTTAAAAGGGCAGTAAGAGCAGTAAGTCCTGACTGAGGTGAGTTAGTTAGATGTGCAGGAGGACCTGAGGAACGGGTTGGGCAAAGGGGTGGCAAAAGGGGTGAAAACGGCTCTCAGCCTCCATATGCATCTTCTTCCTGTTCTCACAGCTGTTGGTGTGGCTATCAAGCATTTGTGTTGCTTTTAGGTCATGGAAGGATGTACAGAATACTCATCTCCACTTGGAGCCTTTCCAGAGCAAAACCCAGGGGCGAGCACGCCTGTTTTGGCTTTGGCTGTATTCTTCTGTCTCACAGGAGCGAGATGGCGTCAGTGGTAACCCCAGGCGCAGGCTTTAATAGCAGATGCCGCTGCTGGCAGTGCAGTCCTTTGCAGGCTGTTCAGTGCAACAAGGCGTATCGAGGTGACTACAGCCTCTGGCAAGACTGGCCAAGGCGTGGGGGTCTGGCATACCCCAGGGAGCGGAACAGCGTGGTCAGCAAAGGTACAACAGCACAGGCCAGCCATGAGGCAAGGCCCATTACTGTCAGCTCCACTGTGGGCCTGGCCCTGGCAGATCTGAGCAACAGCAGCGTTAAGAGGGAATACCACCTGCAATGAAAAAAAAGGGAGGTGGGAAGGTGAAGATGAGGAAAACAGCAGAAGCCAGCACTTGCCACTGAAAAAAGGCGGACACTAGCTTTCCTGCCCCCGTCCCCACTGCATCCTGGTTTAAGTGTATGAGGTGAAACTAGACGGAAACTGCTAGAACAGCCACTCCTTTTTTCACTACATTTTGAAGATATACTCCACTTTATTTCCTCAGGTTGAAAGGCCTTATTCAGCAATCTGAAAGAAAAATAAACTTTTTTTTTCAGAATTCCTGGATTAAGAAGTAGGCTGTTTTTATTTTCTGAAATAAAGGTATCAATGGTTAAGTAGTCAGCGAGTTTCTGAGCTACTGCTTGAAAACCCCATTTTTCTTTATATAAGACAATAATTTTGTTTCTATTGCTGAAGGTGGCATACTGAGTTGGAGAAAAAGGTATTAATACTTCCATATATGAACCAAGGTCTTTTGTGAATGATGATGTCCATGATAGCACCAGAGGCTGTAGAGACCACCATCCTGAGGAGATCTACCCCTTGTTCTAATTGCCTAGCTAAACTAAAAGGAAATCAGCACAGATTCTAAACATCCAAGGGCTCACTTGCTGGGACACCTCTGTTCTAGAGTTCAAGAAGCCTGTTTGCAACATAGTAATTTCTTTGTTTTGGTGTGTTTTAATTATGTGGCACTCTTTTGTGTTCTTTAAAGTGGAGAAATGGACTAGCAGGAACCTCGTGAAGTTGAGCAAAGGGAAGTACTAAGTCCTGCACAGGGGGAGGAATAACCTCATGCACCATTACATGCTCCAGACCAACTGGCTGAAACACCGCTCTGCAGAAAAAGACCTGGGGGTCCTGGTGGACAAAAAGCTGACCATGAACAAGCATGTGCCGTTGCAGCAAAGGACAACAGAATCCCGGGCTGCATTAGGACGAGCATTGCCAGGAGGTCAAGGGAGGTGACTCTTCCCCTCCACTCAGCACTGGTGAGGCCACAACTGGAATACTGCGTCCAGTTCTGGGCTCCCCAGTACAAGATAGACCTGGACATAATGGAGAGAATCCAATAAATGGCCACAAAGATGATGAAGGGACTGAAGCATCTCTCCTATGAGGACAGGCTGAGAGAGCAGGGACTGTTCAGCCTAGAGAAGGCTCAGGGGGGATCTCATCAATGTCTATAAATACCTGAAGGGAGGGTGTGAAGAGAACAGAGCCAGCCTCTTCTCAGGGGTGTCCAGGGAAAGGACAAGAGGCAATGGGCACAAACTGAAACATAGTAGGTTCCCTCTGAACATCAGGAAACACCCTTTCACTGTGAACATCACCAAACTCTGGCACAGGTTGCCCACATTAGTTGTGGATTCGCCATCCTTTGAGATCTTCCAAAGCCATCTGGGCATGGTCCTGGGCAACCTGCTCTAGGCGGCCCTGCTTGAGCAGGGGTTTGATTCAGATGACACCTAGAGGTGCCTTCCATCTTCAACCATTCTGTGATTCCTCAAGTGTAAGCATCAACTGTATATCCTTAGGTTTTACATTCACACCTTTACAGAACAGCTAATTATCAGCAACAGCTCTGATATTTCAGTCCGAGGATTATGTTTTAATACTTAAATTTTGTAAACTTTGCCTAGCTTTGAATTATTTTCTTTGAATTATTATTCATTGTAATCTTTTTACACTTTTGGAGGTTGTTTCTTTATTAGTGCATTTCATTTGTGAACATACAAGTACAGCTAACCACATTTTATGCTTTTGTTATGTTGTTCCACCAAGAAATTCAAAGGAGAGAGCTGTAGGAATAGTGTCGTGTCTTATACCTGGACAGAAGTATTTCATAACATGTTTCACTGTACAGACTTTATAACTTTTATACACCACATTTCACCTGGGAATGAGATACAAAATAAAAGCATTTTTTGTATCAATTATAATATTTTCCTTGTGATAAGAAAACTTATCCCAAGTATTTCTGAGACCACATATTGAAATAATAAAAATGACACAGATTGACAGATTCACAGTTTGACAGATTCAGCTCAGGAGCTGAAAGCATCCTACGTTCTGATCCCTATCCTATTTCATTTAGGTATTTTTTTACTCCATCAAGTCACTTAACACATCTCTTTTAGTATCTCCACCACAAAGTGAACATAATAATACTGTGTTGTGATCTTTAAATCTTTTCATTGGGATTCTGAGTTTTAGATAACCAGACTAGAATGAAAATTGCAATGGGACCATCAGCACAATTCAGCAACACCTCTAGCAGTCCAGCAGTGTTAAATCTTGGTATTGATGTATCAGTCCCATTCTTGCTATAAATTTGCACAGGCTTTCAGATATTATTTTTGCAGCACAGTTTTTAGCCTCTGTTAGCAACTAGATAGGACTGGGGTTCATTTTTTGTTTGCCATGATAGAAGTCAAAATACTTTGCATTCATGCAAGGAAACTGCCCGATTTTGAGGGGAAAGAAGAGGTGGGAAGTAGGTAGAAGAAAAAAGAAGCATAAGCATTTTTTTCATATTGAAATTTGGCAGGTTTGTACCTGTTTCGTGTTTCAAACAACATTTTTCATTTGCTAGGAAAAAAGGTTCCTTAAGCCTCTTCATCGGTCAGAAGATCATTTTTTGTAATGCAAGTCTTAAATACTCAGGCAGTTAGTCCAGTCTACTTCATCTACTGCATTGTATTTCTGAAAGTACATGGATGATACAGAGCTGAATCATGCTTCAGAATGTCATTGATAAAACATTCCTTTTTGTATTTCATCCATTGCCTCCTTTAGATACAAAACAGCAGACATACGTGCTTTCTTCTGGCTGTAGTGGGAGCACTTACTCCTTGCACCAGTAGAGAGGGACTGTTAACAGCATTAGCTCTGTAAATGTGTGCACTTGTAAACTACTTGATGGAGTATCTTAAATACTTGAAGAAATTAATTGCTGTTCTTCACCAAAGGAGCTGTTACTGAGAAACTCCTTCGTTCTTCCCTCCGTATAGAAGAGTAGAATCCCTCTACTGGTGGTCTATTTCTGTCTTACACATGGCCAAAAGAGAAGACCAAGCTCTTGGAAACCTCCTTGGCTGACTGGGCATGCCTTTGTGCTTCTCCAAAGCCATTAAACAGCAGTGCAAAACACTGCAATTCCACAGATATGATGAAATGTAGCAAAGTTAAATTTGTGTGTACGAGAGAGATCATTTAAAAAAAAATACAGTGAGACTGCTTCTATGGAAGATGTAACATCAAGACTACATACCAAGACTACATCAAGAAATTCTCTGGGAATATGCCTCAGAGACTCATTTGGACCTTGTCAAGCCTAGGGGTTTTGGAACAACCAAAATTCTCCATCTTCTTTTTTCTTTGTCCACAGAAACATCAGCAATATGAATCAAAGTCAACAGAACCGAATGCTGAGTTAATTTAATTAGTGGTTCACATTTCCATAGTTAAGCTTGAGGCAATAATATTACCACATCATTTCCACTCCACCTACCCTAAACTTTTAAGCAGGCTAACAATCAGTTAAAATTGTCCTGTACGCTTATTTTCAGATTTACGGGATTAGAACTATGCCTTCAAGGACTCAAAATACGTAATTTCTCATGATTTTCTTCTATGTATGCCTAGAAGCAGAAACAAGGCCAAAATTGTCAAAAAGCTTCTTCTCCATTTGAAGAAGAACCTGGTATGGTCTTTTTCACTAATACTCCGGACAGTCTTTGTGGGACACCGTATTTTAGCAGCAAGCTGTCCAATTGAATATCACTGGAAAGAGCAGACTTTGGAGTAAAGACAAAAGCTAAATGAGCACAAGTATTATTAGAGCTGTTCACTGGCTCCATTGCTTCTGCAGAGCTTCATCGTAAATTCAACTAGAAACAGTATTATTTAAAGACCTTTTACTCTCAGGTGTATCCATGCATCAGAAGCTGACAATAGTAAAAGTAGCACTCCTCCTTTCCTCTCTCCCCCATGTACACTGTTTTACTTTACAGGACTTTTTAAAGCATTTTTAAACAAAAAATCTCCTGGTACAAAGGAGTCCTAGGCTTTTGTTTGTTTGTTTTTTGAAGACATGGCTGTCAGATAAAAATCACTGTGCTTATAAATAAATAAGCCAATATTTATAATGCTGAAAATATTGACATTTTTTACAGTTCTACAATAGCTATGTGAGGGAAGTCAGATTGGCTGTCCACATTGGTTTGTACATTGTTTAAGTGTCTAAAAAAATAGCAACACAACCAATACATACCTATTCAAACATTTTTTGTCATTTTTAGGGATTAGTTCTGTCAGTGTATTTCATAATTCATTTTGCATTCAAATTCTGTTTGAAAGCAGTGGAGACTGAACTATGTAGATTTTCAGGGAGACAGCTGTGGCTCTTGATTCAGAGCCATTTGTGCATAGTATGAGTTAGAGCTGTAACAGCTGTAAATTTCTTCAGGGACGACACTTCAGTGGATGAAGTTAAGGGAGTCTTTTGTTATAGAGGGACAGGGTACAAACATGTCTTTTTTGTAATCACAGTTGGTCCCAAAAACAGCTTTACTGTGAATCAAGAAGCAAGCAGGGAGTAGCAGATTAACTACACTCGTACAGACTGGAGTAGGGCATGCTTCTTGTTACGTGACAGGGGCACAACCATTTGCCTCTGCAGATCCCCTTTCTGGATTCAGCAACTTCCATACTTCTGTTCCAAGTTTTCACATAGATACTTTTTCTCCTTCTAGCTAATAACAGTAAAGTAGAAAGGACACAAAATCGTTATGATTCTAATTCCCTTTAACTCAGTCCTTTAACTATGTACTACTTCTAACGTGAACTTCTTCAGACCTGTTAAGCATGGACATACAAAGCAAAACAGAGGCTCAATGAAAAGGAGCTAACTGTTCCTATCTTGTTATTTCTCATACTTACTGATAAACACTTAAGTCGTGCCACAGCTACACTATTCTGTGCTTTTAGACAACTCCTTCACATGCACCCTTCTGTGTTTTGAATAAAGCATGCTTACATCTTCTGAACTGTTCAGTCTTATGCAATTAGGCCAAACAATCTGTGGTATACTGCCAGCTGAAAATGTCAGCACAACATGCTAGGCAGGTTATCAGTTGATTTGTAGAAGGTATACTTGCAAGACTACTTTTAGTTAAAATTTATAGTATATTTTAGGCTAAAAAGGATCATTATGAACACCTGTTCTGCCTTCCTATATTAGACTTATGAAAGAATATCAAAGGATAGTGGAAGAAACTATTTCCTACCAGTTCAAATTGCGAAACAGCAGAAAATGAGGTGATAGTTGGAATGTGTTATCTACAACAAAAGAAGTCCTTTAAAAACCTCAGTGTTCTTACTGGTAATGATAAAAGCCTGGCATTTATTTACACAAACATTACCTACTTTTTGTCAGTATGACTTCAACTATTGTCATTCCTAACTAGTTCTAAATTGGCATTCTGGACTGTAGACTAACTACAAATACAATGAAGTACTCAAACAATGGAAAGTGGAGGGGGGTTGGGGAAAGCCTAATACCATGTAAAAGTTTATATGTAAGTGTAAGCACATCTGTATATACACACAAGCACATACATAGAAATTACAAAAGTATGCAGTGGTCTTTATACATTTACTTCCAAAAATTAAGAACTGTCATATCCATCTGTTTGTGCAAATGAAAATGTTGACATTTTCTGACAAGAAGTTTTCCACAAAAATATAGTTATAAATCAGCTCTATATCCATGTGGATCTCATCTGACCAATAAAAAAAGATGTGGTTCTGACTGCTGTGGTGGTGACGTAGAATAGGAATTACCTCATGTGTTATAATTAAATTTGGGGGATGTACAGACAGAAATTACATTTCAGTTTTGGCTTGGTATTACAGATTTTCTAACTGCATGCTCTCTTTTGTGTGGATTGTTTAGACATTAGGAATATAGGAGTGCTGCTGTATAACAGGCCGGCTACTTCAGAATGAAAAAGGCTGTACCATTACAAAAGCTCCTTATTAGTACCAAAGATAAGTAACTGGCACTAGTTTCAGAGAAAAGAGTATTTTCTGTATCCTTTTTCAACTTACATAAGAAGAAATCTTATTGATAAAGATAACTAAACTTTGAAACAGAAAAGGAAATCCAGCTTATCCTGTCCCATAATCACCACATGTACTTTCTCACTGCAGGATGTCACCTAAAGGCAAGTTTATAAAATTAGACTATTGAATGAGACACAAATGTCAATGGATAGCAAAAGTGCTTCTTTACACTGATGGAAAAAAAAGACTGGACTTTATAAACCAATCAGCTGACTGAAACTTAATACTCTCAATGAAAATGAATGGGTATGTCACTTTAATACGCAATGATCCTGTTGCTTTCTGTAGCTGAACTCTGATGCAGATCCAGAGGTTAGGACAGCTCAGTTTTTCTCTGCTGTTACCCACCAGGGCCTTACTTCAAGTATGTACTTTCATTGCACATCACCTTAATTCAGCAGATGCGAAAATAAAATCTTTAAGATAGTCTGGAGCCTAACAAACAGATGTTTTTTGGGAGGCGTACAAGCCATTTGCAGAGATGGAAAAGCAGATTAGTATTACAGAATAAAATTATTAGAATGAGTAAAATAACATAGGTCTTTACCAGATTGGTAATTAGCTAAATTCATATGATATCTCAACGGTATATTTTTCTATTTAGGAGCAGATCCAACAATGGGGCTTAGATACCTGCAAATTAGTTACTGCAATGCCCTAATGGCTAGGTATCCGGCCTCTGAAGTGGAATCCAAAACCCTGTTAGGCACTGGACAAGCCCAGTACTTAATAACCGTAAACTGTATGAGAAGAATAATTTGTAGAGCTGAGTGTAGCTGCAATAGAGTAGGCAAACAGATTAAAAAAAAAAAAAAAGAGAGAAAACTAAAAAAAAAAAGGAAGAGACTGGTCTGGATTCCAGACCCGCCTCTTCCAGGAAAATTTTGCTATTTTAATCCAGTAGCTGCTAAGTGAAATGAAACAAAATATTCTGGAAAACAGGGAAGAAAACTTGGGTTACCTACGAGTCCGAGTTGCTAAACTACAGTCATACTCTACCACTGGTGCTCCACTTCTGGTGCCAAATCTTGGGAATGAGATACACATGCAAATTAGTAGTGCTCATTAAGTTACCTTATATCAGCCGAGCCATGGTAACCAGCCCCACATACTCTTCTCCTGTGGCAAACATGAGATAAGCGTACAGTAACTCATACCTGGTTTCTATACTTAATGCCACATAGGTGTCTGCTTTTCAGGTCAGAATGGTTCTGTGCACACAGTGTATGCATATTCTCCGCTGGTGTTTGTGTGTGTGTGAGAGAGAGAGAGAGAGAAAGTTTAGGTACTTCCAGGGTTAAAAAAGAAAACTTCAAAACTGAAATGAAAAAGCAAACTGTGATATTTTAAAAGTCAAGGTCCTTCCTCCCAGCCCTTGAGCCTTAGCGGAGTTTACAGCGAGTCCACTTGAATGCTTTCACACGGCGGCGAAGCAAGGCTTGCGAGAAGTAATACGTTTCGCTAGACCTGAATGGAAGGGAAAGAAAACTCCGCCGGTGAGGCCCCGACCCAGAGCGGCGAGGTGACGGCAAGGCCGCCCTCCCGAGCGCGGTTCACCGCTCAGGCCCGGGGTGCCACCCGGCCGCTGGGGCTGGACGTGCCCTCAAGGGCCGGGAAAGCCCCTCCGGGCGACCGGCCTGAGCCACCTGACGCGGGCCGGCAGCGAGCCCGCAGACAAAGGGGCGCGCCGCCCGCCGGGCGCACCTCACGCCGGGGCGCCGCGCTGCCCTAGCCCCTTCGCAGCCCCGGCGCCCGCCCTCCGTCCCTTTCGCTCCGCTTGCCTCCGCGGGGCGGTAGCGGGGACCTTCCTCGCCCCACCGAGCCGCGGCTCAGAAAAGCTCTGGGGCCGGGTCCGGAGTGCTTGGGCAACCGGGGTGCAGGGGGCTCGGGGCTGAGGGGGGGCACCGGCCGTTGCGGCCGTCCCGCCCCGGGACGCTCAGGTGGTCCTTTCCTCCCTCCCCAGTGGCCGGGCCGGGCAGGGCCGGCTGCTGCCCCTCTGCGCCGGGAAACAGTTCGTTTGG
>VXAL01016952.1:565789-621830 GCA_013399475.1 Chauna torquata
AGGAGAGATTCTGGCTTTTTGGATGGGCTTTAGGCTCGAGAAGTGGCTGTTTTTTAATAGCTTCAGGATAGGCGCCCAAGATACCTATTGTAAAATGTATACTTTGGCCAAAATGGTCCTGAAAAGTACTTAAAAAACAGAACTTTGTGAATATGATGAATTTACATGTATTGTATATAATATATAAGCTATATATATAACAATATATAAAATATAGTATTGAAAACAGTGCATTCTAATTATTGAAAACTTCAAAAAGACATTATAAATTTATGGAACAGGCTGTACTGAATTATAAATGAAGGTCTGGGTTTTTATTTCTCTGGTGAAATTGGAAAAGGTAGTTGTGACAAAGTTTGCTGCCTGTGAGTTGCAAGGGGAAGTTCTGACAAGCATCATATGCTGTGTCAGGCCTACTTCTCTGTCGTACTTGTTACAACAGCAAATTCCAGTAATGATTAGCTTAACATGTTTTGAAGTGCAAAGGAATTTAAATACCTTGTAAATATGAGTGAGTTGGTAAAGTATATAGGACAGCGTTATTTATTACACCTGTAATAAATTGGACTTTTTGGGTCACTGCATTTATTTTTTTATTGCAGACAATAAAAAGTTCTGGTTTTACTGTCTCTAGAAATAGCACATTTAAAGTTTTGTTTAGTTTTAGACTTTTAATTTATGTTTGCAAAGTAGAATACAAGATGGTATAATTGAGGTAAAGCAAAAAGTGAAATCTGAGAGTCTACTCATAATACTGCCTCATAAGTATATTAATTTTTTTTTTTTTACACATTCTGTAGCTCTGAAGAGTTCAAGGGTATTTATTGGTATAATTTGGTGGTAAAATTTGAGTCTTCACTTGTTAGTAGACTGGGCAGGTAACTGAGTAACAATTGCCTCTTTGCCATCTTGTAGGTATAGGATCAATATTGTTTCATTAATATGTTGATTACAAGCAAAAGAGAAATCAAATCCTGAAACTTGATAGTCTGTAATGAGAACTGAGGAAGTAAAGACCTTTTTCAGAAAGTGTGGTGTTTGAAATAATTGTTAACCCTTGTCAGTCATACAAAACAAACAGATTTTGCACTAGGTGCTGGAGAGAATCTGTAATTTAGTATACATGGCTCAGCTGAGAAGCTGAATTGCCTTCACAGGAGACTGACAAGCCTATTTAATCTGCAGTTTACATTGCTTGTATTTACAATCTGTTTGTATTGGTGACCTGGTTTGGAAAAGTGTATAAGAGTTGTTTGAAAGTCTTGTGACTATTTTGCTCTAGATTCCATTGTATTTTCCAGGTATTTAGAGAATGTATGTTCTGAAACCATATAGGACATAATGAGGGCTTCCTGTCAGAAAAACTGAAAAATGATCTTCCAGGTTTGTCATTACAGTAAAATCTGGATTTGCGCTGTTTCCAAAACATACCTTAGATTGTGAAAATGATGATTAGAGATTCTACAGGAGGACTGAAAACACATTACCTTGTTTGATGATACTTGCAGACTTTGTTTTCAGCTTTTTTCTCTGATGGAGTTCATAAAGTTTTCGTAGTGTACTTGTGGAGTATTACAGTACATAGGCTCCTAAAGTCTTTCATTGGTAAAGCAAGTGTAGAATAGATATGTTTTTATGGACCATTTTCCTTCTCTTTTATTATACAGGATTCCCTGGATATTTTTACATAGAAAAGTCACACTTGATGTTTTAAAATATTTTTTTATCCTCTTTGATTTAGAAGATGCAAGTACGGGAGACTAGCACTGTGAGACATCAGCCATATGTCTGTGGGTCATTAGGTATATTAGGGCACAAGTAGGAACTCTTTGTTACTGGTATAAAATGTTCATGTCTAGAAATAAACTGACAGTTGAAAGTACCATATTCCAAAGCTTCTTGGAAAATTTTGTTATTTTTTTAAACATACTAATACTTGTTTCATGTGCTTTTGAGATGTTCTAATAGTATGTGTATCTGTTACTGCTTATATGGTGCAGGTCTGTTAATATAATGATAACCTTGTGTACAGCTGTGAAGAAAATCTCACGTAAGCTTGATGCTTGGGGCTCGGTTTTCAGTTTTGCCCACTTCATTTATCTGAATAATCCCATTGACATTAGAGAAGCTCACACTTGCAAGGGCAAGAGTTGCTTGTGTATTTTTAGGAGCGCTGTGAAAGTTATTTGAATTGCTCTGTTCTTCAGGTGTGTTTTTGTTTTGTTTTGTTTTAATGTTTTGCACTGTTCAACAGTGATTTCACTCTCTGAACACTTAGGGTACCATATTGATTTGTTTTGAAGACTGGTAGCCCAAATGAGAGGGTGCTCTGAGGTGTAAGTGTGAGGAAGAGGAGACGTAATGGCAAGAACGTGGGAGTTGTAGTAAGATTTTCACTGGCTAAATATATGGATGTTATTTCTTCTGTTTATGACTCCTCCAAGCTACAGCAAACTGAGAACTCACTGATCTTGTCGGTTCCTCTGAAGGAGATTTAGTGTAGAAAGGGACATAGCCAAAAATATCAGTTGTATCCTGCTACTACTTGATAAATTTATGAAAAGACAACTATGGACTGGAGAGGATGAGCCAGATGAAAAGGTCTGAAAGGTTTAGAAGAACTCATATTTTCTTTGAAGTTCCCTTGAAACTCTTTCAGGTTCCTAGGATGCTGAAGTACAGTAAGGTGGTTTTTTTGGGTGTGGTTTTTTTTTTTTCCTGATAGACAAGTAAGAAGGGCTTGGAGCAGAGACAGAAAATTAGAAAGGAAAACTTTTTAATTTTTTTCCCTCATTTGGCACATTTTAAGTGGGCCCCATGTTTGTCGTAGTGCTAGATGGAACTGACAGAGCTGAGCACCAAGGAGGAACAGAACAGGAGATAGGAATCTCAGTACCCTCAAATCTTTAGCAGTTGGATGATGTTTGGGTTTCTCATCAGGAGTGCAGGGCTTCTCGTATCTTGGTTTCTGCATAGTAAATAGTCCATGTTCCACTACTCATCATCACTGACTTAAAATATATATACATATATTTTTAATAGCTTCCCTAAAATGAATGTTAGGCATAACTACGTAACCAAGAAAGTGCTTGAGAAACACTGGATGTGCAGAAACCAGAGAGCTTTTCTACTTAGAGACTGTGAAAGAGTTTTCTCTTAGTGCTGATGTGCAGAGGTAATGCAGTTTCCATTGCCACTTCCATCTTTTGGGGAGTTGAAGACACTACAATATCTGTCATGGATTTCTGTAACGTGTGTGAGATTTGTCTGTCCAAATTATAACTGTAATAGTTGCCGGCAGTTAAATATTACGTGCCCTTTTCCCTTCGAAAAGAAGGGCACTTTGTTTCTTTCTTTTTCACTGGAACTTGTTTTTTCTTGTCCTGCAAACATCAAGCTGTGAGAAGGGAAGATGCTGAAGTTGAAGTTACTTGAGTAGGAGGGCTTTCATCCCGTCTCCTTCCTGGACACTGCTGTAGCTCAGGGGTGCTTGGCAGAAGACTTCAAGTCACTGTGGAAAGTCAGAGGAATAGGGGCATATGCGATACTATGCTGGTAAAAAGTTAAAGGTAGCATCAAAAATGGGGAGCAAGTGAGATGCAAGATGAAGAGGGAACAGCACGATGGGCAGGTACCATCAGAGATTGAAAAATATGTCTGGATCAATTCTTTCTGCACAGACGTAAGTTGCATTGTGACAGGTAAGTAACATAACTTACTTTCTGAGGTGTCCAGTGTCAGAGCTAGGCAGGTACAGTTCTGTGGGAAACTGAGTTCTGTGTGTCTTCAGCTAAGCTAGTCAGGAAGGACTTCTGAAACATTATGCCCCTGCCCTGGGAGCTGTAGTGGTGGTGGTGTCTGCAAAATCTGGACAAAAAATAGGATGATGATTCGTCTGTCCTTTGAAGAATTATGATGTTCAATTGAAGTGTTAGTCATTACATTTTGAAAGGGATAGTTCTTAGTTCTGTTTTAAATGCAAATCTTAACATTGCAGATTTAAAGTACAACTGGAGCAACTACCTGAAAAATCCTTTCTTTAGGATTAGGGTACTGCTTGTGAAGAATGAATTTAATGGCAAACCATCCCTGAAAGATTCCCTTTCTCATTCCCTTCCTATTTTCCCTTGCTTCTCCCTTGTTTGCTGGTAGTGGAGGGTGGAGTGAGGCCTTTTCTTTTTGGTGGCACTGAGCTGTTAAATAGTTGCCGCACCATACCTTATGAAATTATAACCTTAATAAGAAATAGTACCTGCCCATTTCAGAAAATCAGTAGAGGATCACTTGATGACACACTGAAGTTTACAACTTGCAGTAACTGCATAATGAGATAGGACAATGACTTTTCCCCCCCCTCCATGTTTCCCAGTATCTTTTCCTGCCATGTTTCAGCTTGTAGTATCATTTGCTGTTTGTTCTTTATCCTAACTCCACATAATTTGTTCATGTCTGCTTGTCTGTCCAGGAATGTGCATATCCCCTGTGAAACTGTCTGGTATCTCATTCTGGTTTCAATGACAGGTTGGGAACTGCTTTTATTTAATGGTATATTTATTCAAAATAGAACCTGTGATGCAAGTACTGAACTCGCAATGAGAGACTAGCTGTGTCTGAACTTCTGACACCTTCATTTGTTTATCGAGTGTAAAGTAGAATTCCAGTATTACAGTGCTAATATAGCTGTGATAGCATCAGACAGTGTTAAAATACACAGTGATTGTGTATGTGGGTTTTTTAACCAGTCTGTCATTTGCTTGGGGCTATGTGTTGTTGATTTTAACATTAGTGAAAATGGCTATGTAACTCTCAGATAACGCTTTTATTCTTTATTTCTGTGGGAGTGATAGGGCTGCCCTGTATCTTTCATCTCAGAGCATGTAAAGTTAGCAAGTCAGGAAATGCTGCGGAGTATTTGCTTATGTGTGCAAAGTATGCACCGCAGCTAAAGCCAAGGACTGTGACCTGTTGCGTAAAATGGGGCAAGTGGTCTAGACTGTGGTTTATCCAGACCTGTGTCTGTAGTACTTGCCTACTAGAGCTATTTTGATTAAAACCTATCTTGACTTACAGGATAGTATTACTGTAGCTCTCATGCACAATGTAAACCATACTTAATGAGAAGTTGTACACAAGAAGGAAAATACACCTTTTCTCAAATGGAACTGAGCTGTTTGCTAGAGACATTTTCCTACCACGGTTAAAGAAAGGAACCCTTCAGAACTACCTTATATTGTCAGAGAAAGGAAACTGGCTTTACTTTGAAGTAATGGCTGTGAAAGAAGTTTTCATTGTACAGATAAATGTCAATGTAGAGGTCAAATAGGACAAATTATTTACAATTTTAAGGATTTGTACAGGTTATGTTAGTTCTTATTTAACTGGAAGAAAACAACTTGTGTTCAACTCTTTGGTTAAAATTCAATAGTTGGACATGTTATTAAGGTTATTAGGAAGAATAAGAGGATTCCCTACTGTTACTTACTAATGTTTATAATGGATAGACAAGTTGAATTTTGTGAAATAGATTTTTGTTGTTGTTGTTGGCACTCTTTTTAGTCTAGAAATGTTACACATACTTGAGATTTCATAATTTTTATATCACACAGATGTCTAAAAATCAGAAGAATACTCATGGAAGTAATGAAAGAGATTGAACATGGACCAGCATATGGCAATATTTTCACGGTGACACATTTTCAGAAAGATGTGAATAGAAACAATGCTGAGATTCCCAAACTGTTATGCTAGGACATATAAATTCTTATTATAACAACCTGCAAGGGAAGTGGAAAAGGTTTGTAGAGGGGTAGCACATCCCTCTGTCTGGACTGTCATGGTTCTGTTTATCCATCCATCTCTTGCCACCAAGTAGTAACCCAGAAGATGATTTGGCTAAAATGAGACCCCTTGTTTTATAGGGTTATTTTCCAGCAGAATTGGCTTGTTGTGTCACTGAATGGGTACCAGTGCTGCTGTGAGGGAGGAGACAAGTCCAGAGCTGGGAGCAAAACGGGAGAGTGGTCCTGAAATGAAACCAAAGTGCAGATCAACTTCATCTGCCATGGAACTGTGATTTTAGGTGTCTGCTTCTCGTGTTGGGTTTCTCCATTCTTTTCTTTGTGTGTATTTGTGTTCACCTTAGCTTTGCTGTGAAGCAGCAATGCAACTATCACAGATGTCTTGATCGTAAACATCTTTTCTGTCACCAAGAAACCTTTATGACTTTACAAACTTCTGACTTTTTTTTAATGTTTGTTATTGTGAAGCTCTTGTTGAAGCCAAGGGAAACTTTGTCATTGCATGGTTGCAGAATTAGATCCTGTTTTGCAGGAATGTGCTACTGTTGACAATATGTTTATGAATGGCTGATTTCTACTGTCTATGAAAGATTAGAAGTTCTTTGACTTTGAAACATTTTTTTTTCTAATTATTCATAAAACGCGTTATAAACTCTGCTGCAAAGTATCTCACCCTGCAAGTGGTGGCTTGCAGTAAAATTAGGCAAGGAGAATGACGATGTAACTCAAGGCCTTGAGTGTTTTATTGGGTGAAGCAAACTGAAGCTGTTTATCTTCATTGATGTAGCTGGGAGAATTGTCTGTATGGACAAACTGACTTGCCCTTCATTTGGAAGGAGCGCCCAGTGGCTACAAAGGGGAGTGATATAGAAATTATGTTTTCCCTTTCGTTGCTTGAGTATTTTGTATGGTTTTGCTTTGTGGGTGTGTGGTTTTTGTTCTATTTTGTTTTGAAATAGCACATTTTGAGCTTTGCTGAATGCTCTTCCCAGTGACTTTTTCTGATTATAACCATTGGTAATAGTGAAGTTCCTACCTGATGAAGTCGATCTCTGACTCTTGTTTTTAAAATAATAATGAAAGAGCTTCTTGAGGGAGTACTGCTTTCTTTTTTTCTTAGTTTTTTTAAATGTACTTTTTAGGGCTAATGAGCTTTTGGAATTTTTTTGATTGTTTAGGACTTCTGGGCTAGAGGCAGTATGTCAGCGATATGAATGTATTCTGTCAACTGCAACAATCATTTGCATCTCATAGAACAAGATCAGATGCTATCCTTTGAACTTGAATACTGTTTGTACTTGAAGAAAGGCAACTTTATCTCATCAGCCCTGAATACATATTGTATTCAAAGTAATTGTTTGGATATGTAAAGATATGTATTGTTTTGGGACAGCAAACTCAAAATTTGTGTGTACTCCTGATGCATGCTATAAAATACTGCGTGTTGGACCTACTTTGGTGTATCTGTGCTATTTTTCTCAACTCATTAAATCAAACTTCAATCGTTATTTGAAAACAAACAAGAAAAAAACAACTATACTGGGATGGCTTCCATAATACGCTGCTTGTTCTTATAATCAGGATTTCAATGTCTAGAAATACCAGACTTACTTTTACTTTCAGTATAGGGGAAAAGATCTAGAAGAGTCTGTATTTTCAGCTAAATCTTTCTAGGACATTCTCTTTGTATTAGCAACTTTCTCGTGTTGTTAATGAAGGAGGAGTACTTTACACACCTATTGTTTCTTTTTAAAGTACATTCAAGTGCTAAACTGTAGTGTTGCCCAGATAAGCTTATCTTATGGCCTGCAGATCTGGCTGGTGAAGAATTATTGCTCTGATTCAATGCTATGCCCTTCGCTCTTAAGAGCTTGCCTCCCTCATATAGCTGAGAATATTTGTAAAAGCTGCAGGTATTTCTAATCATATGGCAGATGAACTTTTGATATTCTGCAGATTGTGTACAAGCAGTAAGTATGCCCAATGTATTACGAGTGGTGCCTGCCTTTTAGCTATGTGTCAGGCGTATGTCTTAGTAGCATCTTGTCAAAGAACAGGATTTGACTACAGCACGAGTGTCCTTTATCGGATAACTGCATGGCATTATTGTATTTTGATCATGCTGTGGAGAAATGTTTCTGGTCACTTCTGTCTGTCGCTCTCCGTGATGCTTCAGGCCATTGTAGGACAGGGTGATGCGCTGTGTTTCTCTAGTGGTTCCAGAGGAGGAGGTATGGCCCACTTCCGCTGAAAAAGCAGGCATTGTAACCTCACTTGCTGCCTGTGGTAGATTGCAGAAAAATTGTCAGGGAAAGAAATTTATTTCTTCTTGAAGAGGAAACAATGGGGTGGGTTTTTTCCTTTGTTTAATGCCATCGATTGTTACTGTGGTCTCATCCAGAAGCATCTGTCTCATTGCCTGATGATCTGACAGAGGAAGAGTGATTACTCTTATTCAGAGCCTAGTCCTTTCATTCTCAGTTCAGATTTCCTTGATTATGCTGAAAACTTTCACATAGACTTAAAACTTTGTGCCATTTCACCAATGTCAACAAAATGTCTCTATGAAAGCTCTTGATTCCTATTAGAAGTAACCGTGTGCAAAACTTCAGTTGGTTAATAAACAGTTACTGTGCATCAGAGAAAGATGTAATTCTGATTTTTAAACTAGGTTTTTAAAACGCTGTTGTTTTAGCAAATGATTACAGTCCCCATGCTGTGATTTGATTCGTGTTCATGAGCTGTTCTGGCTGCACAGGACCTCCGGGTGGGTGCTGCTGTCCTCGCTGTAGCCTGACCGATACAGAGCCTGATCAGAGGGATGCTGGTTTTGCCTTCCGTTCCACAAAGACCCAGTGGAGACCATTTGTCATGGAGAAGGGTTTATAGTGCAGTAAGGCTGGAGTAGCTGGGAGCTGAACAAGGGAGGGAACATTTGAATGTTTTGGTTGTGTTTGTTTTGGGAGGGCAGTGGGGAAGTGGAATATGCAATGGAATCTAGTGGACTTCGCTTCTGTGAAGTAGTCTGTGGTTACTATTGCTTATGAAGCTCCTTTGTCCTATATTGTCTTCTGCATTTTCATCTGAGGTGCACATGATAGAAAATTTCTTCATGAGCTAAATGACATTCATTTTCTGTAGGTAGTCCATCACTCAGTTGTACTTCTACTTTTCTTGTCTTGTGTTGTTAATTGGGGTTTGATTTCAATTTTAAAACATTTTGGCTGCCTTGAGTTACACTGTGAATGTCCAGTTTCAAGTATTGTTGTTATGTATACATGTGTTCTGGGTGCAGCACCGAATAGTGTAATATTAAATGTTTTATTTTGTTTTGTTCTTAAAGAGATACAGCAAGCATCCTACAAGATGCTCATGAGCTTTCAGAAGTTTAGGAGCTTAGTAACTTACTTTCTTTAGGACATGGTGGCTGGATGGGAATGTATTAACACGTTGCTTCTCTTCTTAATTTGTTGTTAGAACTTTGAAAAAAGTTAGGTCATGGTTCTCCCATGAGAACTATACAGGACTTAATTGCGCTTTTTGTGCACTCTTGGGGATGTATTCCTGGGCATACCCAAGCCCATGTCTGTTCAAGCCTGACACCGTACTCCCGAGGCCTATACAGCATGTATTCACATTACCAAAAAGAAAAAATCAAGTCTTTTGTAGCTCATTCTGTTATTGGCTGTCTTAACGCATTATGCCATTTTGTACAGCATTTTGTGATAAATTCTCAAGTATGACCTTGCAAATACTATATATAACTTTTTTTTTGGCATTGATTGATTTTTTTTTTTTACATTCTCAGTAATGGACAGTTTTATTGTCTGCAGGATCTGTCCTAAATGTGTGGGTTTTTGTTTTGTTTTGTTTTTTGTTTTTTGTTTTCTTGAGACTTTTAGTACTAAGTGCAAAGACTTGCATTCTCTTCCCCCTCCCCCCCCTTTTATTTATTTATTTATTTTAAAGTTTGGACACAATTGCGCAGTGGTGATTCTAGTTTGGAGTGCTGTGGCCTTCTCTCAAAGAGAGATTTGCAAAATAAGCTATGATACAAGTTTAAGGCATGAAACTATTCAGTACTGAATTCCAGAGTGCACGGTGATAAACTGCCAAAACTGGAATTGGAATGTCCATAGAGTTGGAATGAAATAGAGAAAACAGAATGCTGCTCAGATGCTGCAAGCTCTGAAGGTCTGACTTGAATTTTATTCCTCTGAAGTAAAGAACAGTGTTCCCTTTAGTACACTGGGTTGGAATGTAGACCTACCTGTAGAGAAGCCCCCAGGTACTGCTGCGTTGCAGTACCTGATGTTCCTATGCTGTAGGAGTTGGGCTGAAGTGTTTCCTATTTCCCATGTTCTTTTGCATTTGTCAGCTTTGCTTTGGGCAGAAGTGGCAGGCTGAGGAGGTGCTTTAGTGGGTTACAGCGTTAAAGAAGGATCATTTGAAATGGAAGTATTAAAGATTGAAAATATTTTTTTTCTGAAATGTAAGGTAGTAAATGATTGTTCATAAGAGTGCACAGTTGAAGCTAGCAATCTGACAAGGAGTGAAGACTTTTTTCCATCATGTTGTGAGTACTGCAATGTTTTAAATGAACTGTTAATACATTTACAGCCATTCTGGTAAATGGTAGAATGCTATGGGTATGAATAATCATCTGAGACCTCTGCAGGACATTCCTGAAATAGTGTTCAAATGACTACAGAAATTATGGGATGCAGCAAAACACACAAACACTGTATGCCATTTAGTCAGGCTCATGCAGTCAGTGGTTTACTACTGCAGTAAGTAAGGCGTAATACACAGGAACTTAGGCATTAAACATGATTTCTTCAAGTTTGTGAACTGCAGATGTTCTTTCCTGTTTTTTTTTTTCCTGTTATTTATAATCCCTAGGTTCTGTTTTTATATCTACTCCTTCAGAGAAAGACTTCAGTGAACTAAAGTTTGAGGTTCATTAAGGAATTGTTCTTAGTTAGATAAGACTGCTGTGTTAGCTGATTTAATGATACTACAGTCTAGAAGGTGAATTGTTCGTAGCAAAGCGAATTATTATGGTGGTGTGGATTAGGCTTTTTGGTTCTTGCTTGCTTGTCGTGGTGGTCTGCCTCACTTGCTAGCACTGCTTACGGTGATGTAAAATGAGCCATGGACTTCTGTGCCATGGCAGGTTGTTAATTTGCATTCAGGACCTGGCCAACCCATTTGCTCAGAATACATGAAAGCTATCAAAACTTTCTTTTCCCAGGCAAGATTTTGGGAAGAAAAGTAAGCTTTGAGCACAAATGTAGAGGAGTTAAGGATTTTGTCTTAAAAAGAAAAAAAAAAAATTCTTTAGAACCTCCTGTGCCTGTTACTTCCTCTCCGTTTTTGTTTTTTGGGGCAGACAGACCTGTTAGTACTAAAAGCGAATATTTCAGGGTTTTATAACTTGCCTTTCCTGCATTATTGACTGGGCCTATGTAGATAAATGTGGCTTTACTGGAGGAGATCATCAAATTAACTAAACATCATATTTTGGAAAAAAAAAAGAAAAAAAAACTAATTTCAGAGAAGTAATGTGTTGAGCCAATTTGTTTAAATTCAAGGAAAGCACTTACTACCATATCTCACATGAAGTCATTAATCCCAGACACCTGTACCTTTAATGGAAAAATTAACTGATGATCAAGGAGTTACAAGACAAGGATACTAAAATTTGCTGTACTGGAATGGGAATTATGAGGGTAGTGGGAGGTTACTAGTGGTGCTTTGCAGTATAATGACATTAACTCGATCACTGCCCCCTTCAGTAGTGACAACAAAATAATGTAAAGTTTTATTTTGCTCGAGCTATCAAACCTGTGAGCAAAAGTATAGAAATCAGATTTCTTTCTTATTTTGAAGGCTATCTCTGTGCTGTGTAATACTGTGATAGATCTCTAACACCCAGCAGTTAGCATGCATCTTACATTTTCCCCATCAAATTCTAAAATTCATATTACATCTAGTGATTGGTTTATTAAAGATACCTGTGTGAGGGCTATGTTATTTGCAGTGTAATGTTAAAGTTAGTACTATTACATGTACTAAAAGCATCTAGTTATTATTTTTGTCAGTTCCTCCAAATGTGACTTTGGAAGGGACAACGTTTTAAAGTTTGTTCCAGAAAGTGCTTTCAGAGAGAGGGATGATTGAAAGCAACTCTCCTGAATGGCACCTTGCTGTACTTCATAGAACATAACAGCTTTTATTCACCACTGTGATTGTTTTTTAAATTACTACCTGTGGATGAATACTTGAAAGAATTGGCCTGCTGGCTGCATATTTGGTTTGATTGGGGGCTATCTTGAAGTTGCCTTTAAATTACATGGGGTTCTTGATGATCCTAGCATTTTCTAATCTTCCTTCTACTGCACAATTTTGTTTCATAGACTTTTGCAAGTTTAGGAAGAATACTAATTCTCTTTAATTTTTTTGTTCTTGAAAAAAAGAAAAATCATTTCAAGCTAAGATGTACAGAGATGCTTCCTTCAGAAATTATAAAGATGCTGTTTATTTTGCATTATTCTTCCACTGGAAGACCTAAATAATATAATGAATGATTGTTTTACTAGTAGTTGCTGATGGACTGGAAACTGTTTAATTTATGAAAGATGCATTTGTCACTGGGAAAGCTCCAAGTGACATCCATAAGAGTGGTATACAAAGCAATACTGCTTTAATACTTTATTAAAGTATCAATATGGCAGTAACGTGCTACGTATTTTTCAGAGGTGGATGTTTCATTGGACTGTCACTAAAAAGACGGGCAGAAGAGAGAGGAGTGTCAAAAGACAAAGGGCCAGTTGAAGTTGAAATATTTTGAATAAACAGCTTTTTTTCAGAACTTGCAGTTTTGATAAGTCTATATAAAACATTACATTTTTCTGTTTTGATGAAAACTTTTGTCAGGGAGCCCTTTTGGGAGTGTGAAGGACTGGGAAGGTTTTATTGCTTGTTAGTCAGGGCACTGGTCTGGAATGTGAAAGAATCAGATTCCAGTTGCTGTCCGGATTCAGAATGACCTGGTGCTATTGAAAGGCCATCTCCCCTGAATGAATGAGGCAGGACAGGTACCTGAATGCCCAGGCCTGTTTCCTTAACTGCTGCGACCCGAGGCAACAGGGAAATCTGGCTTTCAGTTCTGAAAATGGAACATTTTCAAAGTTTTTCTGGAGGGGAAAAACAAACAAAGGAATCAAAAAGAAAAAATGCTGTAAAAATTCCTATGAAATGTAATTGTTGTCCTCTAGATAGCAATGAGGTGTGCCTATCACTAACAATATTTAACCAAAGACAATTCGTAATCTCCATAAATTCCTCTCAGATTTTTATCAACAACCGTTTCCAGCTTCAGTTGCAGTGCCCCGTATGCCCTCTGTTCCTAGCATATGATCTTGATTTATTCACTCAGAACATCGCTCAAGTGAATAAGCAGAAGATAGGAGTGTGATGGAAAGAGGGGGTCTTAGCCTGTTCAGATATATCACTCCATCTGTAAGAGCGGTGTAGGATAAATGAAAGGGAGGTGAGGGTGATGGCAGCAGGGAAATGCAACGTTTTTCATTGTGCTGAAGTCCACCATCCAGCTGAGCTTGTTGGCAGCTTAACAACACAACTTAGGTTGTCAGCGGCTGGCAGGAGGAGCACGATTGGCTCTGTACAGGTCTTGTTAGGTCTGCTCCTTGCGCCATGCAGACAGGTTGAGCCAGATCTTCCTTCTGCAGATCCCTAAAAACAGAGTTCAGAAAGTTCTAGCTGTGTTTTGGGCTACCTTCGCCTTTGAAAATTGCTTTCTCCCTTTTGCTTTCTTTTTCTGAGGCATTATAGCAGCTGGAGGAAGCAAGACAGAAGGATACAAAGACATAAAGGTCAACGTTGGGGTGTTTCAGTCCTTGTATTGTCTTAGCAGGGAGTTTAGTGTCTTACAACGGGCCACAAACATCCGCAAAACCTCGGCTGAGGGGTGTCTCTGACCCTTGTCTGCCTCATTCCATACATAGTGGCTGCAAACCATGCTCTGTATGCTCTGCTCTGTCTCACTCTGCTCTACTGACAAACGATCTTTCTGCCTAAAGTGACTCTCACAGGAGCATCCCACCAAACGGATCGTTCTGCCCGTGTCCTTACTGCCTGCGGCCATTATCCAGGCTGCAGAACGCTGTCAGTTACAACCCATTCACTGCTACCTGGGCCACCCATAAAGGGATTTGGTTATAGCTTAAGCATAGTTCATGGCAGTACAGTAATGGTCCTTTGGGCGTTAGTTAAGCTTCCTAGTCAGGTTAGTGTGAGGGGAGAAGATTTTGTCTTCCCAAAGCCCAGTGAAAGGATCAAAAAATGTTCTAGCCTGCTTTCTTCAGCTGGCACGGTGGATTACCATGCTCCATCAACTAGACTAATTCTTCAGCTGCCAGCGAGGGTCACCAAGCACTGCTGCTTCCTTGCGTATCTCCCAGCGGCTGGTTTCAGAGGGACAGCAGGAAGAACAATCCAGACTTGGACAAACAAGAAGACAAACTGTTTCTTTGCAAACCCTATCTGTCTCTGTTGCACAAAGCCATGCATTTCTTCTGCAGGCTCTGCTCTGGTCAAGTGAAGCCAGCTGTCACTATCAAAAACCAAACATGTTTTATGAAGACTTTTGAAGGCAGAAGTCACTTCTGGACAGAATGTCTTGTGTGTGTTGATTCAGAAATGCTGATAACGGTTGGAATACAGTACTGTTAAGAAATGAGCAGTACTGTTACTCCACTGTTACTCAGAGACTGCTGATGTCTCTAGTTTTTTAAAATGATGTTACTATTTATATGAATTGTGTAAACCAAATCAGAGACCTCATTACAATCCATTTATTGTTAATGTGAAATACAATGACTTTAACATGGAGAAAGTCGTAAGGTGGAGGAGAAAAAATGTGATGGGCAAGAAGAAATGCATTTTGTATCTTTGGCATGAAGTAGCGATGTCAGAAAAAAGGACAGAACTTAGACACTTTCACCAGGACTTCAGTAAAGAGCAGAGTTTTTCCACTATTTGACCAGTGTAAAAACTAATGAAATGCATGAATTGGGTTGGGAGAGGATAAAATTACCGTATACTGAAAAAGTGAGTGAAGAGCTATGCAGATCACCTTGAGGAAAGAATTTAACTGCTTTATTTTATTGCAAAACCTTATTTTTCTTCCTTACTGTTTTTACCTATAAAAATTCAGATCTTTATAGCATGGCACAAAAAGAGATGCTTAGTATACTGACAACTGAAAGCACTGAAATAATCATCCCACTAGTGCATCAAAATGTTTAGAACTAAATGTGAAAGAATGGATTTTTCATTAAACAAGCATGAAGCACTGATGATTCCTCTTAACTTCTACCATTTCAAAGACTTGACAGAAGATCAAATCTCTCTTTTTATGGCTGATTTAAATCAATCATTGTTCTGTCCGGCAGAATTCCAAGCCCACATTTGAAAGCTCTTTTGAGAATTATCCTTCCCCCACCCTAGGTTATATCTGCCAGATCAGGAAATTCCAGCTTCTTCTCTTAAACTTACTATGGAATCCCTAGAGTCTGAAACGCAGAAAGCAGATTTTTGCTGGACTGTGAATAATCACGATCCTCTTTTTCTTCCCTAACCTTTTCACATGCTTTCTAAAATAGAGTTTTAGCCATGCTGAGTGCTTGCAGATAAGCTAAAAAAGAATTGTATTGATTGTCAAGAGTTTGGAAGTCTGTCCTCATTAGGTCAAAGTCTGTGCTTGTACACATTCTCTTTGAATGTTAATTTTCCTTGTATTTGTTTTAATTGCTTTACTTAATATACTGTAGAGCATTGAAATGCATGCAGGCGCCTAGTGACATTTTCAACAGATGAGAAGTTTGACTCCTATTTAATTACAGTGCACTCATTTTTAAGCTCTCCGATACTTCTGGAAATTGTTTTAGATGACTGATGTTTGTAGGAGGAGAGAGAGAAGTCTAGCATCCAAGTAGATATGTTTTGTTTTAAAAGCTTGAATGATACACCAAGGAATTTCCCAGAGGAACCTAAGGATATCGTGTTGAATTGGAGGAAAAATAGTATCTCAAATTATTAATATTTATGTTAAAGATTTTTTGCAAAAGCAACTGATGTAGATTGATTTATGAGAGATAGTATGAGACTTTCATTGAAAAGTTTAAAGAGATTACACATGTAATTGGATAGTGGAGATTTGTGTCTGGACTATCTCTTAAGAGCAATCTTCTCTCTTCAGTTTAAAAGAATAATAAATGGCAAATGGAGATGTAATGCTTATATTGGCAAGGAGTGACTGCGTATTTCCACTGTGCGAGCTGATGTTGAGGTTTTTCATTACTCAAACTGTGTAAAAACTTTACATCTAACAAAATACTTAAGTGATTTTTATGAAGCAATCATTTAAAAATATGGTGTCTAAGAAATTCCAGAAGTCTGCGAAATTGCAGCTTTCCAGTCAGCTGAATTTATTGAAACGTTGCTTATATGGCAACTTGCCTCTTCCAGTACAAAAGATATATACAGTGTGGGAGATTACTGTTTAATCAATTGTTTATGCTTAGGTGTTGTTTTTCTATGAAAGTGCCTCTGCTTGGTATTTGAGACAGTACTGTAGCTTTCAATGTCGTTAGCAATTTTTTTAAACTCTCCTTACTAGAGCCTTGTTAAGGAGCTAGTTTTGTCTTTAAAAAATCAAAATGGTAAAAGTAAAGCTTCCCACAGAAGGACAGAATACTTCGTAGATTTGGTTTTGGCAAACGTGATGAAAATCAGGTAACTGAAGCATAATCGAATACACAGTTTGCTTCCATCCTTGTTGAAGGCAGTGGCAAGGCTGCCTTTGACTTTGGTGTAGAAGGAGCCTGTATGTGGAGTGTTTCCTTGGCTTGCTCTGGAAAGTTGCTTAGCCTTCACAGGATTGGGCTCTTCAGTGATTTACATTGCTTTGCTTTGAAATTCAAGTAGCCGGTAGATCAAGGTATTGCAATAATTAGCCATTTTCCTAATTACCCAAGCAATTCCATTTCATAATACAGTAGAAATTAAATGCAGTTCTCAGTCATTTCTTCCCCTTTTCAGAAACAAGACTTTGCAACCAATTAAGGTTCATTGTTAGTCCAAAAAATCCTCAGCGTACCAAAACCAGTCTCCTAATGTTTACCATGTAAAAACTGCACGCTGTAATTAAACACCTCTCCAGTTTTGCATGCTTAGTCTTATCTGTTTTAATAGCTTAATCTTGGGCAGTAGTAGTAGCAGTTATGTATATTACAGTATTGCGTGCAACCTCCATTAAGGACCACGGTTTCAGTGTGTGCTAGGTACTCTGTCTCATGGCTTGTCCATCCCAACCTGCTTTGGGACTGTGATGGTTCCATCCTTTCTCTTGCATGGGCATTTGTACCAGTGGTGAACTGGTTAGGCAGCTAAGCTGGTGTGAAAATAAATGAATAATAGAATCTCTCTGCACTCCTGCTAGTTTCTTTCTTTGATCTGGCTTACTCTGGAGTCACATGAGTGTCAGCACAAGTGAAAGACGGGACACAAACATGTAGCTGGAAGTGGAGGGAGAGCAAAGCTGTGAAAGCCAGGTTAGAGCCAATTAAATTGTTAGGGAATGTCAGTATTTGGCATGGTAGAGGCAAGCAACAAAAATTATTTTTTTTTTAGTCCAGTGATATCCAGTGATGGGGTTTTTAAGCGCCAAGACAAACGAAGGCAGGCAGGAGTGAGTACACGTGCATGTATATGTGCGTGCATACTTTGGAAGTGTGGCGATAGTAAAGGTTTAAAAATGACATGCAAAAAGCACAGTCAGCTGTGAGATCAGACCAAGTTACTTGGGCACAGCATCTCTGGCTAACTCGTCCCACGAGTATGAATGTCCTCATGGTGAAATTTTTTTCCGTATATGCAGTTTGACCCTGTTGTTTCAACTTTTACCAGTTTGCTCTTGTCCTCCAACCATGCCCACTCCTGCAAAGTGTCTGATGGCTGTCTTGAAAAATTCCTCATAGGTATGGGCAGGCTGCTCTTGGGCCCCCCCAGAGCTCTCTGTTCTCGGGGCTGAAGAAACCCCAGCCCTCAGCTTAGGGCAAATACTCCAGCTCCCAGCCATCCTGGTGGCCTTCTGCTGGACTTGCTCCAGTTTGTTCTCATTGCATTAGAGGACCAAAACTGGGTGCAGTATTATAGATGCAGTCTGATAGCGTTGAGTAGAGGAGGGGGGAAATGACTTCCCTTGATCTACTGGCCATGGTCTTTCTGACACAGGAGGATACATGCAATAATGCGCTTCTTACTAGCTTCTGGGTAGAGTACAACCCACTGACCGCTAGCTCAAAAGAAGGCAACCCTGGACTGCAGGCTGCTGCTAGAAGACTGGGACAGACAGTAGAGCTGGTTCTGTGTTTCTAGTCAAAAAGTAGAAACTAGCTATGACTTCTTACTTTCAACTCAAGATGGAGCATATTGCTGTGAGTTTTGTAGGAGAGATGTACTGCTAGATTAACTTGTAACTGGAAATGTTCAAGGCCAGGTTGGATGGGGCTTTGAGCAACCTGGTCTAGTGGAAGGTGTCCCTGCCCATGGCAGGGGGGTTGGAACTGGTTGGTCTTTAAGGTCCCTTCCAACCCAAACCATTCTATGGTTCTATTGCTCTATGACTAGGTTAGCCTTTAATTTTTACGAAAATTCAATGTTGAGTATATTGTTTGCCACAAATGTGATTAATATAAATCTAAGAAAGATCAATTTAAAGCAATGTCTTGTATTTAAAAAAAATTCTTTGTGTGACTAGTTCAACAGAAGAAAAGAAGTCATCATGGGAAAAACTCTAGTGACTCAAAATATTAAGTAACTAAATGTTTGTTGGGTAAGAATACCTTAAAGAGACTTCAAAGATACCTTTGCTTATGAGTTTGCAATTTCTCTGTCATGTTGTCTATAGCAAGGCAGTTTTAAGAATCCTTTCTAACGGGTCCAGTTTGAAGTCTGTGCACAAGGCCAAAGTGTTTTTTTCTTTTTCTTTCTATCACAGTCGGGAGCACGCTTCTCTCTTTCATTGTTTTGAATTAACCCTTAAGATTCGTATATTTTGTGTTCCTTTTTGTTGCCAAAGAATGAGGATTGTATCACACTCTTTAGCTATGCTACTATTTTAGTAGCTATCTTGGATCAGGTATTAACTTGTTGTTGTTGTTGTTGTTCATTAATATAAAGGTCAGCAGCTTCTGTGTAATTTTGAGTTTTTTCTTTAAACTTACTTTAAGACAAGATACTGTATCTGACATGGTTTCTGTCTTTGGAATTCTAATTTTCAAAGCTGACAGCCTCAGGAAAGGAAGGAGTAGCAGATTTAATTCGTCTTTCTGCATGTGCCAGAAGAAGAGTGAATTCAGAATAGAAATTCCAATAGCAAAATGGTTGCATCAGGAATTTCGTGTTTACCATCACTGTGGATCTATTCTTTGTATTTTTGACAAATCTGTTTTTGAGAGCAATTACAGTTTTGACCTCAAAATCCTGTGGCAATGGGGTTCAACTATGATTGTGTTGTACAGAACTTTGTTTTCAACCCGCTCTTCTGTAATTTCTGTTTGTGCCTCCGTATAATGTGAGAAACAGAATAATTACTGCCTGTTCCTTTCCTTATATATAATATCTCTGCTCTGCAAGCAACTTGCAAGATGAGTGATCTTAATCTGTTCAGTTACATATGCGTTCTATACCCTGATCATTATTGTCCACTTTTTTCTGTACCTTTGTCTGTGATTTTAACATTGTTGGGTGTGTGGGTGTGTGCGCGCACACACAGGACTATCAGAGCCTGATGCTGTATTAAAATGTAATCGCAATAGCTTTATAGAAATTATATGATGATAATGTTCTGTTTTGTTTTATATTCCTTTGCCAGTAAGTTGTAAATAAGATGTTTGGCTTTTTGAATTCTGCTAAATGTTACGCTGATTCAGAGAACAATCTACAAGGAGCTGAACGACTTCTTCAGCGGTATTGGCAAACATACTTAATGTCTCTTGCTCCAATTAAAAGTGATTCAGTGATACAAAAATCTCTTCACTGATTTTTGTGCATAACCTCTTTCCTTTTTTATTTGGAGTTTCTAAGTGTTAACTTAAGCAATTAAATTTGAGAATGTGCAAAATAACCTCATTTTAGTGTTCTCATCTTCTTTCCTCTTCTCATATATACTTTCACCTTGAAAGATAGGACTGGTAAAATGTTGCTTTTACCTACTCATGGGAGTATTGTGAATATTGTTTTGATGTTTGTACACTTATTTGAAAAAATGATGGTAGTTTACTCTGTGCTATTAGGGACCACAGCCAGGGTATAGGTTTTAATATGTATTTGTGTTCTCTGAAGTAATTCTTTAACCTGGATTAGAATTATCTTTTTAAACCAGTGATGCAAACCCCTAACAAACTTGAAGGGAGCATTTCCATGTGGGAAGGGTAGCTCTATTCCAGTCTGGTAAGTAGAGCATTAGTTCTTCTGGCAGATCCAGGTTCTTTTTTATAGTGTCTCACAGAACTCCTAAGCAATCTTTGCAAATTACTGCCTTGGAAGTGTTTCCCATGCTCAGAACAACTGTTTGTGCCAAGTATACTCAGTAAAGAGGGACAGAGGGGGGTGTGATACTGGTTTTATGCTGGGGGTAGAGGAAAGGCTTATAAGGGTTCTGTGCTTTTTTCTTTCTTTCTTTTTTTGCATTTCACCTTTCTAGGAACTGAAAAGCATATCTGAATTGAAAGATGTTTAGTCAGTTCGACAGAAGAGGTAAAAGCTGGTTTCTTTCTTTTTTAAATAGTGCCACGCTGAAATAAATTGAGCATAGATAGTACTCCTGCTAGTGACTACTAGAAAGTTTGGTGCATTTGTTCCAGGTTTTGGGTTAGGTTGTTTTTTTTTGTTTGTTTCTCCTTTCTGAAAGCAGTTTTTGGGAGTGGGTATGTGGGAAGGAAGTCACAGCAGAACACTTGGATGTTTCCTGTTATATAATTGTCGCAGATTTCCCATTCCTCAAACATTATTGCTAGTGGGAATAAATTTCATCTAAAATTTGAATTCAATTAATTTTCTGAATAAAGGATGTAAAAACAGTAGAGGTGCTGTAGGAACAGTATTTTGTTCAACATAATATTATTTTGGGCATGTCTTGAAATATACAATGGAAAGCAGTTTAATTTTAGTAAGTAACATTGAGAACTACAATTTTATGTATTAAAATCATTGGAGGGAGAGGGATTAAGAATAGGCCAGAACATCTGAAACCTTGTTGTAACTGTGATTTTAGAGGACCTTGACACCTCAGCATCATGTATTTTTAAGTTCAGCTTTACATTTGTGTGGAGCAAACACATTTGTTACAGTCCTTATTATTTTGGTGTTGTGTAGTTTTATTATTTGAGTCAGTCTGTGGTATCTAGGCATCTTGGGCTATTGCAGAGTCCATCACTCTGCTCTCAAGGATGTAAAGATTTTTCTAGAGGCTGTCTTGTGTGGAACCATAGCTGAAGTGATTTAAGGGAGCTTTCTGAACCATTTGTACCAATGGTTGTCATGCTTTTTCACGGTCTCTTATCAATTTTAAGATGCAAATATATTCCCCTCTTTTTTTTATAGTAGTAAGCTGCTTGCAGTTGTATAAAGTCAGTGGTGTGTTTGTTCCCTTTCCATGTAAATAATTGTTAGTCCATTTTAAAGACTGCTACTGCTTGTTTAGCATCTGGAAATAGAGTTCACCAGTGCCAGAGGTTGGCCAAGTGTCTCTGTATCGTTTGAACTGTGATCTAGTTCAGTCTTTTTGCAACAGGAGCTGCAGGATACTGCAAAGTACGTGACGATTTCATGAAGTGTGCATAAAAATTGTTACAAAACAAGTGATGGGATGAGAAGCTAGAAACACAGACATGAAGAGCTCAGTACTGAGAATAATGGCTAGAGTATGGTCTAGTCTCCCCTAGGGCGCAGTTTGTAGGTCTGTATCTGAATTGCAGTGACCTTGGGCAGTTAACTCAAGTTCACTCTTCCCTGCTTCTGGAATGATTGGTGTACTTGGCTGAAGTACTTCACAGTGCTCAAGTCGAATGTTTGTGAGGTTATCTGAGATGTTCAGATGGATGGTACTTTTCCAAAGTGCTTGTCACAGATTTAAGTTTCCTGCTACAGAAATTGGTAATCCTCCTGCTGACTTCAGTGGGAGCAGAGTTAGGGAAGGAGTGAGATTTTTAAATATCCTCTCTGTAAATCCAAAGGTTGCTTGTAATGCAAGCATTTGTCTGCAAGAGGAGTGAAGGGGAGTTCACAGAACAAAATTTTCAAAATTTTTTTATGTGGAGTTCATTTGGACTAGTGTGTATACGAGATTACAGAAGGGAGGAAAGGGAAAGGTTAGGGATAGGGACGGTCTTTCAATGCTGATGTTACTGTCATGATTGCTTTCTGGTTTTGACTGTGTTCTTTCTTTTAATTTCTCTTTCCCAGATTTAATTTTCATGCTATGGTAATATCCTATGTTTAACCCTTTAGCAGTTAACTGTCTTCCATGAAGTATGCTTTTGATACTTACTGCCTGACATATCCAAGCTGACAAATCATCCAAAATAGCAGAATAAATGTTTTAATGCTTTATAATAAGTGCTTCTGTCTTGATTTATTCAGATAAATTATTTCAGCCTGTGGTCATTTTCCTCCCATTGTTTGTTTTATCATGCTTCAATTAAATGGTAAGCTTTTTGGGACAGATGTTGCTTGTGTTACAGAAACTCTTGCAGAATTTGCACCTTCTTTGAATTTCACAAACCAATGTGTGACCAATTTTTTTTTTTTAACATGTATTTCTAAGGGTATGTCTTCCTATTGTAGGGGAATAGTTTGGTAATAAATGTATGAAATGAGAAGCAAAGTGGGAGAAGACAGGTAAAGGAAACATTTCCAAGTCAAGTTTGCAGGTAGAGATTGTAGGATTGGTAACATTTAATCTTACTGGAAAAATATCACAGTGCTTACGGCCCGAGATTAAAAGTAATAGCTAATTTTCTTAACAGAGCTCTTGATGGACAACATGGTTTCCCTCTATCAACAGCATACAACCACGTATACACATAACCTATAGCAACACTGAACATAATAGCCTTTTCATAATGTCACTGCATTTGAGCTTTCCAGCGGAAAAGCTCAAAGGTCGTATTGCTGGTTTATGGCTGTGGAATTATCCCTCCGCGAGGGTATGGTTATCAGACATTCCTGACATTCCAGGTGTCTAATATTATAGTGCTTACATGCCAGCACAGGACCAACTGCTGCGTCAAAGAAAAACGCAGGAGAAAACATTCACGGCATTACCCACTTCCACTCCTCCGCCCCCTGCCCCCCCGTCCCGATAACCTTTCAAAATATCTTCTTTGCGTTGAACTTGGCAATGCTAAAGGGATAAACAAATTACGAGTAAAGTGACTTGGTTTTTTATTCCCTACAAAATATGACTTGTTCTCCTTTTCACTTAAGTATTTGGTTTCTTTCAGTATCTTCTACTGCTAAAATGATGTAGCAAAATGTCTAGCTGTGTTCAGCGTGGTTTTTTTCTTCACTGATGTTAATTGTTAAGTGGAAAGCAAAAACAGTTTATCATAATCAAAAGGAAAAGGAAACAAAAAAAACATGCCAGCAGGCAGTTTGACCTGGTCCTGTGAGCAGTGGGTGTGGGTCCCTTCCTTCCCAAAAGCATTCTTCCCCTTCTGGGTCTCAGCCATTCAGTCCGTGTGCCTTTTCAGAAGCACCTGTGAAGGGACAGAGCAAGCTGACATCGAGCTAATGTTAACCCCTTGGTCACTGGGAAGACACAGTTCAGCTCTACTTCATTGCTGCTCTATTGGATGCTCTGGCAACCTTGAAGATGCACATAGCTTCTTATGGTGAGCTGGAAGGCGGCACATTCCCTCTTGCTTTCTTTCCTGTGTGCCTGTATGAGGAGAACATCAGTTCTCTGGCTGGTTTTTTTTTTTTTTTTCTTCCTCTGGAGGAAAGAGGCAAGATCTTTAGAGAACCTGAGGGTTTTCATCCTTAACTTTTCTGTGTTTGGGAGGCTGGGGCTGGGTAGGAAATTTGAGCAATGAAGATATGTCCTTCTCAAAATAAAAGCACAGTAGGTTTTGTTAATATACTGCAAGCACTGAATTGCTAATGATTCTGTGGGGCACTTTACAGGACACTTGCAAAACAGTAAAGTGAGGTAGGGAGGTATCTTTTGGGAAAACTGTGCATTCCATCATATAAGAATTTTGATTTACATAATTAACAGCATTTTGGATTTGTTTTTTTCTTTTCACCTCCTAGGTTGCTTGGTGGGTTTCTTGTTTTTTTTGTTTGGTTCACTAGGTCTGCAGATTTTATTGGACTTTCTAAGGGAAAAAAAAAAACAGATTTATTCCCACCCACCCCCTTTTTTTTTGTCTGAAGGGATAGCATTCATTCTGTAGTTGTTTTTCTTCAGGTATTTTTATTATCAGGTTGTATTTTTGAAGACTGCGCTGCTAAAATAAGTGGACTCAAATTCTTTGCAGATACAAGTAGATATTTATTTTAAAGAACTTGTTGCTCTCAATGTACAGTGGATCTTGTCTCTTAAATACATTGGCTGTATTGTCTTAAAATGGTTCTGTTTGTAGTAGATATATTATTGGAAGCAATTAAGAGTTTTTCAGAGTTCATTTTTGATGTTGTAGAAGTTTAGTAAAAGTGATGTGTAAATATATTGAATTTAGGATTTTTTCCTGTGGTAGGATTTCAGGCAGGTTAGTTGGCTTGTTTTTATGCTTGACCTGGCAGTTAAGTGTTTTTTAACTGAATCGGGAAGAGTAGTTACTGGAAAACATTTGAGGAATGGAGCACAGTTTTCTGCTGTACTTAGTGCTTGTCTCCAAAGCCAGTCGTTGATGAGGTGTCAGCTGGTTGTTTCTAAGCAGTACTTACTGAATATTGTGAGCGGCTGTGTGCCGTGGTACAATGTACGAAACTGCGTTGGTCTTCAGGAAGGCCTTCTGGCAGTAACAGCCGGAAGGGGTAATGGGCTGCCATGGCCATTTCACATGGTGGTACTAATGTAACAGTGTCTCTGAAGGGCCCTCTAAATGAGGGCTGAGACAGACTCCGTTCAGCACACTGCTGTTTTCAGCCAAGCATTTCACAACAGCCTCGAGTACTTTGCCTACATTACAGAGAAGAAACCATTTGTTTAGTCCTCTAAAAAAGATTAAAAAAAAAAACAAAAAACAAAACCAACCAAGCAAAAAAATTATAAGAAAGGAAAAAGATTGTTTAGTTTCTCCCTGATCTTAGTATGCTGCCTGAACACAGTATTCTGTTGACCTGGGCTGCTGGCTGGCTAGACAAGAGTCTTTTAACGGAAACTGTATTTTTCCAAGTCTTAGCCAGGTTCCCTGAAACATTATTGCATGTGGTCTAGTCCTATCTACACAAACCCATAACTCACTTGTAATATGAGAGATGTCATTGTAAACCACTGTCAGTATGAGTTCAGTACTGGAAATCAAGTGTGTGAGTTTGTAAAACGCTTGCGGGAGCCAATTCCCCAGTAGTACAAACCCAAATATTGCCCAGCCATTGTGTTGCGGCAATCTGGTGAACTTACTTATGTATGTCTCTTACTGTAAGCACTTACCTACATGTGTGTACATTTTCATTTACCAAAACCCCCCTAAAACCCAGAAACTATATTTCTTTAGGGCCTACTGTCTGTCATAAGTATTTTGGGGGCTTAAAGGAATCGTAGGGTAGAAATTGCAAACTGTTAAAAATGGTACTATACCTGGATGGTTTTTTTGGAAAACTAGAATAATCTCCCAATTATTGCAGGTTTCCATTCTTTGTATACAAATTTGACTCTTTTACCCATCTTTGTATTATCAGGAGCAAAATGGTTTGAAATCTGGAAAATGAACAAAAATGTTAAATGTGTCCCTGAAATACCTGCTGATGGAATTAATAAGTCTTTTTCAGCCAAATGTATATAGCTGCCCTGTGACTTTATTCTCTGCAGTTAGTTTCTGGTATGCAGTCGTGGTACAACAAAACAAGGGCATGGTACTCTCAAGGTACCGCTGACAGCTATACGTAAATGTTAGGTGTGTGGCTAGGAACATTTAACTATATAGTTATACTGATGTGTGCTTGCCTGTGTAATATGAAACAGACTAATGGTGCACATGCTGTGGTGGCTGTAGGCATAAATCAGCATTATCTGATATTGAGGGTTATTCATATTTAAAGAATGGAATGACGTTTAATTTGAGCTATTCTTACCAATTCTGTATTGGTGTAGAAAAGCTAACATGTATGTTTGCTGCCTTTTAAATATGGGCATTTTGTTAATGTTCACTGAAAAATGATTGCACAAATCTTGTGTGCAAGATAAACAGACTCTTGACCTTATGACATTTAAGGACAAACCACTGTAATAAAACAGGGGCTGCCACCATCCTAGTCCTTGTTTGATGCATTCTCATGTTGTGCTGATACCTGCTCAGTTACTCTTTCAAAATAATACCTGTAATAAAGTGGTAGTTTATCTTAATAATACCCTTATTAAAAGAGAACGTACCTAAGCTATACAGAGTTTGTACATAATGTCTTGGACTGGTATCTGAACGGGAGGGACTCCTGGGCTAGGAACACAGTGTTTAGAAACTGAAATCCTGTCAACAGAATCATGAATGAGATTTTGGAGAGAGAGAGAGTGTGTGGGATTTGCTAGTTTATAGACTTGAATGAACAAAGAATATAGTGAAAGAGTATTTTATGAGCATGCAAATTCTGCCACTTTCTACAGGTAAATAGCCCAGTTACCACTTCTTAAAGTTAGATAACGGGCAAAGGTATCGGTAACAGAAAGTAAGTGCGTTTTGTTGCAGCTTCAGCCTCTAATTTGTAGAGAAGAAAATTGTTTTCTGATGAAATGTAACTTTTATGCTGACAGTGGATACAGACTGCAGCGAAAGTGGGTGGCAGTGCTCCCTTTCTAACCCTAGCCTGCAGCGTGGAGATGCGGTCTGGTCTCCTTTGCAGTGCTGTATACATGCTGTCTGCTGCCTGGACAGTATTGCTAAGTATTTGACCTGCTTAAATTTAGTTACCTTGCATTGGATCAGGAGCCTTGCGTTTAGGTGATTTCTATGGTCAGTAGGAAAAGAGGGAAACCTTCAGAGCATTATTCATCCTCAATCTAAATAGGTGTGCTGAATTAGTCTCCATAGGGAACCTAAAGGAGTAATTCAGGTTAGATAACTAACTCTTAAAGTTAATGAGATGAATTGCACCCCTGAGTTTTATATAAGAAATCCATCTTGGGTGCCTGAAGTGAGTAAAATCCATGTCTGGCAGCATATTTGGGATGGGATTAGAAAATGGGTTTATAGATCTTTCAAATTCACAGTGCTCATAGCATTAGAAAGTTGGGTAAGAGTTAAATTGATTTTAACTTTTAATTTTAACAATTGATCCAACTTGAATGCTAAATTAGGAGTTCTAGTAAAGAATTTGAACACTTTTCTTTCTCTACTTATACATTGCTTTGCTTGATCAGTTCATTTAAATATCTACATATGAGCACTGAATGAAAACAAGAATGTAATATTTCCAGTTGTGCTTTTGCAAAATAAGAAATTAGCTGATGTTGATCATATTTCCTATTCTGCGTCCTTGTGCTAACTGAAACTATTTGTGAGGAAGTGCTCAGAAGAAGAAGTTGTCTTATTGTTGTGTTGTGTGGCTGGAAAGTCACCTGTATGTGCTTTTGTAAGAGTGTGTGTAGTTAAGTTAGCCAGGTTCCAGGTAAGTGTGCATGTGTCATTCCATCACTGGATTTCTTCAGTTATGTTTTAATAGATGAAACTTAAGTCTTGTCTTCTCAATTCCTAGAGTGTGGAGAAGAGGTGTATTTTTCAGAACAGTTGGGAATCTCTTTTTTAAAAAAAAAAAAAAAAAGGCAAGTCCTGCATTGTAGGAGAAATGTGTAATGTACATCATTATATAGCATTCTGTGTACAAGAGTGAATGGGAATGAAATTTAATTTGTATAACACTTCAGATAAATGTCACTAGATCTTGCTACAAGGCAAAGCATATGAGATCATTTTGGATAGGGGATAACTGGAATTTGGAGAAAGTTTTCAAATGCATGTTGAGGTTGCTGTAGAAGTTGAGCGTTGACCCTAGTTATAACGGAATTCAAAACTCCGAGTCTTGACTGTCGGTCAAGCATTACACAACAAAGGAGGTATTCTTGGAAGTCATTTTGAAAGAGATTATGATGAACCTGTTCATAGTGCTCAGGTATGTTTTATGCACTTCTTACCAACCTGCATTTTTCTCCTTTCTAACTGAGGGAAAGAGTCTCAGGTTTGTCTCTTTTTTGTCCTTCCCCGCCCCTCCAGTTTTCTGAGATGTACCTACTTACTTTTGTCTCTTCCCCACATCCTCCATCACATTTATTGTAAATTACATTAAATCAGTCTAAGCAAAGTGTCTTAAGCTCTGCTCACATAGGCCTTCATTGTGTGGATAACATTAGGGCTTGAAATATGCTAAGAAAGTCAGCCGAGTTTAGAAGGGAGTGAAGACCAAAGTCTGGAGTTTCCTGTTGATAAAGTAGAGTCCTAATCATAACACGGGTAATCTCTGCTTCAGTGTTACAAGTGACTTCATCCTGAAGAGATTTTGGAGATAAATGAAGTCAGAGAAGGACCACAGCAGAGTGCAACATTACTCTTGCATAGAATAATGTGTTGAAAATTTTTTGTGTGTGTGTGTACACATATGCACACCCATTCTGAAGAACGTGCACGCTGATCATCACAGAAGTGTGAAATACCATGGGTTGTCTGTATCCTAACAGAAGGACAGCATTCACTAGTGCATGTAGTAAATTTCTCGTTTTTTGTGGATACTGACCTTAGAAAAAAGCATTCCTTCCGTATATTTTTTGTGGTCTGGGGAGTATCTCAAGCATGAAAGTGCACAGAGTTGTCCAAGTGAAACAATATTGCATTGACAATCTGTCAGTCTGGAGTTGTGTTTCTCAATTTGTAAGCCTTATTTTTCTCCTAGGTTTCCGAGGGCATCTGTGAAGTGATTGGCAGCAGCATAATTATATACCGTTTACATAATGGAGTTAGAGAATTCTTCCTGGCTTTCCTAGAAGTAGCCAGTTCTAGCGACACACACCTGCTTCTTGTTCTCTTGGCCCTCGGAGTGTGCTTCAGTCTGTATGCTGCAATGAGAGTGGTGCAGCAGTACAGGATTGAGTAGAAAAAATTGTTATTTATGAGTTTAAGGCTAACAAATTAGCCTTCATTTGGATGGAATTCTAAAAAGTGTAAATAAATAAAAAAAATATTGCCCATAGGTGAGAATACTTGAGCTTAATGAATATACATTTGAAAAAACCTTCTGTTAACTAATTCAGCTTCATAGTACACTAAATGTGGGCTTTAAGTCATCCTTTTTTGAGTATTGGCGTTCTTTCAAGAACATGTAAATTGATAACCACAAAAAAAAAAAATTATGAACTACCTTGGAATATCAGTGTCCTGAGACACAGCACTGAATCCTCTGTTATGGTGCAGTAAACCGCATTTTTCTTGGGTCACAGTTAATGAATGTAATGGCAGTCCATCGATCATATGATATTATGGCACAGGTAATGATCTTCACAGAGGCAAGATTTCTTCAGTCCTTGCTCTCAGGTATTATTTTCTTTCGAGTTACATCTCATAACTCGCTTTGCTTTCAACTTCAGTCTTGCAAATTTTTTCTTGCATTTTACTTGTCTTCATGTCATATTAATCTCATCCATTTGTCATACATATTTTGAAAGTAAATATATTTGTATCGGGACAGTTTTGAGGGCCCAGACCAGCCTGATATCTCCTTGTGCTGATTGCTGCTCAGTAGTAAAAAGTGTCTGGCTCAAAAATCTGGTGCTATTAAAAGACTCTGGAACAAATGAGAGAGTCATGGGGATGTAACACTGTTAAGTAGTTGTGATATTGTTACGTGCAAACCTGCTCAAGCTTTAAAAATGTACTCAGGAGCAGTTCTAACATAGTTCGGATGTTAAGGCTGTGATGTCCAAGCATGATCCAGCAGAGCAGACTTTGTCCAGCACGATCTGGACTTAGGTGCCTCTGTCTCCCTCTTCTTCTTTTGTCTGAGATCTAGAGGGGGTCACTCAAGTACTTTTCCATGGTTGTTTTTGTTTTAATTGCATTAATTTATGGAGTGTCTGGGAAGAGACGGCAGCTCCTATTCATTCTCAGTGTCTGATTTCTGGAAGATGATGACACCTGGGCAGAACATCCATATGGCCGGAGTGGTCTGCAGCTCCAACCTGCAGAGTGAGCTACAGTAGTAGGAAGTCAGTATCTGATGAAGAATAAAACTGGTGTGGAGTGCAGATGAAAAGTCAGGATAATACTGGGAATATATCCTTCCTGTAGAGGTGGTTTAAAAATCACAACTTGTGATTGCTGCTGTGTTGTGTGTCTTTGGTGAAAACATTAATAAATTCAGTTAAAACTCCGCATAAGCATTTAAAGACCATCTGTGCATGTTTATACTGGTTTGCTACGATCCCCACTCTGCTATATAGTATTTCAAATATTTTTACTACTTAAATCAAAATGCAAATCTCGTAGTTCAGTGTTATAATATTAAGGCTAAGGATGAAGTGGAATTTTTATTTTTATTCAGTTTAAGAAATGTTTTATGAAAATCCACGTTTGTAATCTGATTTGAGGCAGGGCTTTCTTCCCAGCAAGATGGTCCCTAGTAGCTGGCACAGGTCCACACGACTAAGCGCACTGAGGGGCCGCTGCTTTTATGCGATCGGTGTTTCCTCTGAGTAGTGGCCAGAAGTCTTTATCACAGGTACCCGGTGTTCAGTCTGCTATGTGCTGTGGACAGCCTGACTGAAGTTGTGATCGTATTATCTGGGCTTTCAGAGGCTTCTGCTTTCCTAAGACCCATCTCTTTCTGTCTAGCCGTTACTATTTGCAAGCGAAACAGAAACCTTTGCTGCGATGCTGGTGATTGCTGGTGGGTAACGTTTGGGCAGGTGGAGCCACGGCTCCGCAGGGCAGCTGTTCACCTGAGCAGCGCGGCCGTTCCCGCTGGGCTGCGGGAGGGAGCCCAGGCAGCAGCAAGCCGGAGCTGGTGTTTCCACAGAGGTCCTTCTCGGAATGCCCTCAGCGCAACGCGTGTCCGGGTTTAAAAGCGGGTCAGCCGTGGGAGAGGATATAACTGTAGGCTTGGGTTGCTCCAGACCTGCTGGTCTTTGCCTGGAGTTTGTTGGGGAGCTTACCCCAGCCAGCTGCAGTGGGATGTCCTCTCCTGCATCGCAATGCAGAGTCACATCCATTTGAGATTTCGTGGAGAAAAGTTGCTCCTGGACTGTGAGGCAAGCTGAGATGGCATACAGTGGGTTTTGGCTGAAAAGAAGGAAAACAGGTAGTACAGAAGCTATGCCTTTCCACTGTGCTGAGCAAAGTGACTGTGGCTGGCCATTCCTGTGGATAATCTCTCCCAATAAACTTTCCTCGCAGCTTTCTTGTGCTGCTTATAATCCGTCTTTTATATCTTAGTGATCCAGATGTCATACCACATTGGTGTTTTCACGTGAATTTTATAATAGTTTTCAATGTGTTCAGTGGTTTTGCACAGCAGTTTGTAAGTGGCAATCAATTAGCAAACTTGTTTTGTGTTTGTGAATTTGTTCAGGATCAATTAAGTATCTGTAACTTTCGTAAGATTATATTTTAAACTTTAGAGAAATATGAGAATCATAGAATCATAGTTGGAAGGGACCCAGAGAACGTGGATTCATGCTTACAATTAAAAAAAAAATCTGTCCACTCTGCAGAAGTTTTGGATTAGAACTTGGTCATTTGTAATTTCTGCAACTCCAATTTTCAGGAATGAAGTGTTGCCCTACTTAAAGGATTGGTAGGTCAGATCCATCAATGGTATATCTGTGGGACAGTAATTTTGAAATCAAACCTGTGCTCAAATTTCTATTTTCTCAGCTACATGAAGAACTTAATTTAGTAGCTTTGTAAAGTATTTTCTCTGTGATGTTTTCTACACAAAAAAGCTCTTTCATTTTGTAGAAGGTAAAATGTACTATGCTTCTCTCTGCCATTCCTCACAAAAATGTCGATAAACTGGTTTCTTCTGGTCAGAAACTAATTGAAGAAAAAATACTAACCAAAACAAATGTGAATTAGATGGTTAGCTTTTTATTTGTATAGAATTTTCATGATGAGATGAAAGTTTCTATCTCAGGTGATAGAAACTACTTAAGTGAGCAAAGGAGGCAGTGCTTGTATATCCCACAAACTGCTCTTGGTAGTCCTCAGGATTTTTTTAAAATTCTGATTATGTACTAACATTATGGTGATAAAATCTTAAATCTCTTGTTCTTCCTATTGAATATATCAGTTAAGTGACATGGCTGTGGGTTTATCAACAGGAAACTCAGTACTTGTTTCTTTCCCTAAAACCAGCAAAAATGTAATGATGTAAAGCTTTGGTTAGCCTCAGTTGGAACAGATTGAATGTATTATTGTTACCAAACTATTTTTTGTTGCAAATAGGTTATTAAAATGAAAAACTTTGATTATCTGTCTTCCTAAAAAGGAACCAACATCTGAATGTCTATTAAATGTGATTTATAAAATGTCTACTCTGTGCGCTCCTTCTCCACACTGCTGTTAATTTTATTCAAGTACATGGATTGGTAAGTGCTGCTAGCCATATCTTAGGTGGTAATATTCTCTTTTCTGTGTTTTTTGTCTGAGGTCATTAGAAAAGATGACCTTGAAAATCCTATGTTGTCATCACAGACTCAGCGTTGAAGGGTCCAGTTCTTCTGAGAACAAACAGGGATGTCTTTTTTTTTAAATTTTTTTTTTTACAAGCTGTTGGTTGTTGTTTAATTTTAAACTGTCAAATATGAAAGATGTTGCAGTAAATTTCTCACCTGAGTGCCTGTAGTGAAAAATGTCTGCAATAATTTTTTGTGTTCTTAGAGTTAATGAGTTCAGAAGGATGGAACAGGGGAAAAGCAATCAAGAGCCTAAACTTTAAGGGGGGTAGAGGGAGAATAGCTCTCCTTTCTCTGTACTTTCTTTCTTTAGTTTCTGTCACAATAGGAATTAATATGAATAACAAAGATATGTAGGGAAGAGAGAGAAGCTATAACTTTAACTTGTTTGTTTATTTTTAGGTTAACAAAACCCTTGTCGTTTGCGGATTGTGTTGGGGATGAACTGCCGTGGGGATGGGAAGCTGCATATGATCCTCAGATTGGTGTGTACTATATTGATCACATCAACCGTAAGTATTTTTCAGTTTGCTATATTGATTATGTAAGAAGGCTCATCATGATTAGACTTTCCTGAGAAGCTCCTGAAGCATGACTGGGAGTAGGAAAAGATTTCTTGTGTGAGAATTGTAGTTACAGTAACAGTTCACCATGTTCAGTAATCAAATTATCACATTTGTGTGCTTGGGTTTGTGAATGGTTGCAGATGTACTCACAATTATTCACATGACTCTTATTCTTTTTTTGTGGATGAAATCCTTGTAATGAATGTATGGTAAAGATGGTTTACATCTGTTGGTACCTGTAAAGTGTAGGATGTTGAGTGGCTGTTAAATATTCAGCAATGCATACTGATGAATATCAGTATAGTCAGATATGAGTAACCAAAAACTGGCTTCAGTCAGACTACTGAAAGGAACTATGTAGATTAGGCAGTATGGAGTGTGGGGGATTTTGTAATTTGTATATGAGGTCTGGCAAATGTCTTGTAGTTTTAAGAATGTTGTACAATACAATTCAGGCTATAAATAGTGTTGTGTTTTGTAGTAATTGGAAAGGGAATGGGGAATCAAAATGCAGGGGAGAAAATGACCTTTGGTATAACATTATTGGCTTCAGAAGGCTTACAAGAAAATCTGGTACAGGATGACTACATCTACTTCTGCATATATTTTTAATTGCATGGGAGATGTGTCTAAACCATACAGAATTGTAGCAAAAAAAAAAAAAAAATTGAAATACAATGCATGTTAGACTTATCTAAATGAATATATTACTGAAAGCATTTCTATCTTCTTTTTATGTCTTTGTTTGTCCATACTGATTGATGCCTTTCTCTCTTTTCTTGGAAATGATCTTTAATAACGTAATAGAAGGGATTCCATGTGAGATACCTGAACGTAGGTGCCTGTGTATGTGCTAGCAGCACTGTGTACTTAAACAATAATAAGGTGTCTGTGGCCATTTGAGATACTGTACGTTATCAAGGACAACTGCACAAGGTCAGTAGATAGGGCAGAGGTGGTGAGAGAGCAATGGTCTTCAGGAACAAAAGCTGAAGAAGAGGCTGGTTACCCAGTGGTATCTCAAATGTGTGCATAAGTGAATCGAGGTGCCTAAGCTGCTACAGTAGTCAATAGTTATCTAGTCAGTACAACCAGTGTAATGAGAAGTGTGATTTAAATGACTAGCTGGGTGTCTGCTTTGAAGATAAGCTGGTTTAAACTCCTTTGGTTGGGTTGGACTAGAACTCCAATAAATAGAATGTGACATTCTACATCTGCTATGCTTGTTGAACACCTGCAGGTAGACCCCTAATCTTAATCTTGAACTGAATCCTATCCAGTAACCTCACTTGGGTGTTTATAGCCCTGTTTTACTGGAATAACAATGAGAGACCACTGATCTTGCATGTGATATTAAACATTTCTGAACTTTAAAAAAAAAGAAAAAAAAAAAAAAGGGCATACTTGACTAAATTCAAAAGATGAAGAAAGAAGAGGATTTGCTTCTGAATCTAAATGCTATTACAAGATGAAACTTGTCTTTAACTACTACTGCTTTGGCCAAGATTATAAAACTTTAGGATAGGCCATAAAATTTTGAGCAGGCAATTTACATTTCTGAGTGTTTTGAAAGTGCTTTTAGATCACTGCTCTGATAATCATGCTCTTTTATTCTATGCATGTTCAAAATTTTTAATCACTTCTAAAAATCTCAGTCCTGTAGTTTTGTTTGTTTCTTTCTTTCTTTCTTTTTTTTTTTTGGAAGGAGTAAATATTTTCTCTGTTTAAATGCTATTTCTATGCATTGAAGGTGAATTCCTGAGTTTTACAAGCAGCTCATGGGCTGAAGTTCCATTTTAGACGTGTAAAGAGTTTAGGCCTGGACTGCATTGTCTTGGAATTCTCTTGAAAATTGTAGTGTACTACAAACAGTAATGCTTCCACTTAATAGAGAAGAATTGTGTATATCCATCTGAATATGTTTGTCTTTCTGTGGCTGGTACAAATAAGTGTGATTAACTGTGTTTCTTTATATCGTGTTTATAAATGACGGATGACGGTGTAGTTTGGACTTTGGTATGGTTAACCTGGTTTACCTCCAGTGTTCGGCAGAGCGTTTGGTTCTTGTTTTATTGATACAGGTTGCTTTATAGCAATTCCAGTGAAAATTCTTATTTTGTAAAATGGTGTGTTTTAGTTTTGTGCACTGTATTTTGCATTGTTTTGGTGAGGGTTACTGGAATTGCTGGAGGTAAACTGCCTAAGGGTCTTTTAAGCAGGTCTGATGTGCCAGATGTGGGCATTACAGCTTCTGCCTCATCTGACTGGGACTGGGGTGCAATATATTGTGTTGATATTATTGGCATCTCTAGTATGGAGCTCCTGCTTACCGCTTTCATAGCGTAATAATTCGGATGTGTTGGATATGTTTTCTGGATTTGAACTGGTAAAATTCTCTTTCAGGACAGCAGGTATGTTAGAACAAAGACTCCTCTTTATTCTTTTAGCTGTATTGATTCTAATTTTGTTAATTCTTTTAGTGGACAAAGAAATCCAGTGAGGGAGAAAAACAAACTGCATCCATTGCTAGGAGGAGGACCAAATAGACAGATGCAAGGTTCAGGTTGCGCACAGAGCAGTAGTAGTAAAACTGGCCAATCTTGTTGAGTTTCTCAAACAAAACCATTAAACCAGGAGCAGCAGGCTAGACCTTAGTGCAAAAGACCGTAAATTCAGAAGGTCTTACTTTTGCTTGCTCCCTCCTTTTCTGTTAAAAACTGAAGGTTGAAAATTTTAATGGTAAAATTTCTATTAGTGCACAGTGCTGGACTTATTCCACTCCTTCAGAAGGTGGATAGAGGCAAAGGTCCCACTGATTTCAAGAAAAAGGTACTAGTCTGGAGCTTGCAAAGTTATAAAAATTCTACCAAATTTCTATAATAAAAGGTTAAATTCTTCAAATATTATATATATCAATAGATCTTAAAACAAAACAAAAACCTGTAAATATTTTCCCTGTCTGTGTAATTATCTTAGTCCTTTACCTTCCCTTCTCCTATACAAACCCGAGAAGAGCCAACTTTCCTTATTTGCCAGTGGCAACTCAGTTTCTCCTCCAAAGAGAGGTAAGAGTTGGCTGTGAGCAGTCTGCAATCATAAATGCTCGCTCAGACTTGAGGAGATGTGCATTTGGTGTCAATATGTTTAAGTATAATTTGGTTTTATTATCATCACACATTTTGTATAGTTTTATGTATTTCTATGAGGTTCTTTTCAGATATAATTTTTTTCTGTCGCTTAGTGATTGCCTTAGAGCTTTCTTGTGATCCTCTTGGATGATGTAACCCACTTACACTGAGAAACACTGACTGAGGTCATTATTTTATGAATATATTACCCCACTTAGGAGTTTTAATGTGATACTTTCAGCCTCAAGGGAGACCAGATTACAGGCCATCTGTCAAGGCAGAACATGCATGTGATGCGAGTAGCTAATACCGTAAGAACCTAAATGCTTACCCTGTGGTTCAGTAGCACCCTTTGTTAGAGGGATGACTAAAGGGATATTATCGGTGATCTGGGACTGAGGAGTTCCTTTCATGCAGGATCCTTCTTACTGTGGTTTGGGAGAGTTCAAAGATTTTTAGCTTGTGCTCTTCACCCTTAAAATCTTCATTGCCCGTGTGTACTTGTGTTTATCCACTTTAGGTGTCAAATTTGCTAACATTTACTAATTTTGCTAAATAATATGGCTAGGAACTCAAAGCAATATCAAAAATAATGTAAACCTATTATTCCACTTAATTTCATACATCTACAGGCAAAGCCACTGCTTCCACATTTTTCCAGTTATTCTGCAGGGTTTCCAACATCATACTTTAAGTGGCTAAGGTGCAAACATTTGTGCTCTTAAAGATTGGATTTGCAAACACTTTTAAGCTGATATAATCTCTGAAAGAATTGGTCCTGCTCTATTGCTGCCTCTGGCCTTTTGTTCTGTCCCTGCAGTGTTTTAGCTTGTATTGGCATGAATATTTTTGCATGGCCAGACAGTGAATCAGATCAGGGAGCTGATTCGAGTTGAAACTAATCCAGCATGGAAAAAAAAAGTTGCTGTTTGTTCTCCTTTCCACACCCCTCTTTATGCAAGCAAGGGAGGGAAGGTGACCCAGGGATATGCATGAACACTCCGGTGGATGAGATGGGGGACAGCAGCTTTTTGCAGTAGCACAAGGTGTTTTGAAACAACACCCCTGAACTTTCGTCTGGTCTGTGCCCTGTGCAGGCTTGCCAGGAAGTAGTTTTGACTCTGAGGCTGTGATTTCCAGGTGCACTTCTTAGGTGGTGGTGCCAGCTGCAGTAATCATCGCTTGCTCTGGTTCCTGCCCCCATGTCATGTCAGTGTGACCATGTAGGGAACAAGGACGATGGGCAAGCATTGTGCTTCCTGAGGTGTGTGAGTTGTCATCCCCCTCCTCCTGTTCCTTTCCCAGTGCCGCTCAGCTTTTCTGATCTGGATCATTGCATGGGATGTGTGTACATGAGCAGCTGCAGAAAGGGAAAACTTGGCAAAATCTTAAGTTTGTTCTCCTTTTGGGGCCAGAAGGAGGTCCTAAGAGTTGGTGGGGCACTGGGTGGGTAGAACACAGGTGGTGATGGGGGAAGTGTAGGGTGGGAATCTTTTTAGCCAGTGGAACTGGCTCGTGCATGGGAAACAGTCTGGGAAAGGGAATTCAAGTTTGAGGATAGGCAGCGCCACTGACGTTCACCCTGTAAATGTGCTTGTTTGCACGTTTTAGGTGCAGAAGTATATGGACCTATGGAAAATGAAAGTTTCACTGAAATGAGTGAATTAGGTGTAACTGTATTGTTCTGTGTTTTTTTGAATGAGACTGTGAAGCTAGGAAATTAAGTCAACATATTTATGTGTAGCTTTTTTCTGTTGTATCTGCAGATAACGTCAGTTATGAACTCTTTATTCAGCATGAAGAGGGAGGGATCACTACGAAATGATAACTGTTTGCACACTTTTTCTTTTCGTAGCACTTAGTGGTTGGCCAAGTATCTGAATATCTAATATCTATTGGGTTTGTGGTTTTGGTTTGGAAGGAAGGATGATAATCAAAATCGTTGTACAGCTCTTTGTGATCAACAAGACTGCTCTTCAACTGTAGAACTTCCAGATGCATTTTACTGAGTCTGTGTCATCTTGTGGTGATATTTCATTTGTTTCTGGATGGGTCCAAATAACAGATCTCAGTATCTAAAGACAGGCAAAAACAAAAAAGAGAAAAAGCTGATGAATATAGATGTACACATGTATCAGACTATGACAGAACTTTGATTTTCCTCAGCATTGCTAGAGATACCAATGTACTATTAACACTTACTATAATAAAAATTGAAGTGTTAAAATTCTGATTTATATTCTTAAATGCTTGAAATTTGAGAGATTACTTTGTAATATGACCAGTTCATTTCCATAAGCAGTATTAATAGTATTCAAGAAGTTTGTTTCCTTTATGTTTTGAGAATTTACAGAGTTTGGGGAATAAAGTCCAAGCCCCGTCATTCTAAACCCTCTCTCTCTTTCTGAGACCTTGGCTTATCTGAAAGACTTCTGCTTTTGGCTCAACACGAATACTCTGAGGGAATCCTGCGCTGGGACAAGCTCTGCCTTGCTTTCAGCACCCTATATATTCCTAAATAACTAATCTCCTTCCAGGTTTATTTTCAGGCTCAGGAATAAGCAGGCAAGAGGTTGTTTTCTTCATGGCATTGATCTAGCTAACCTGGAAAACAAGTACTCTGCTGTTGGTAGGTTAGTGGCAAAGGCATTAGAAAGGAGCTGAGTGACAGTATTTAAAAGATAAGGATGGGAAGGAATACTCCTAGCCCAGTTGTATTTCAATTCATTGCATCTTTTTTTTTTTTTGGCAACTCTTTACTTTGTATTCAATATGATTGTTCTCCCTGCCCTGCACCCCTGGCACTTTTCTTCAAACAAGTTGAGCATCTACTTTCTCTGCTTCTGCAGCTCCTCCCTACTTAGTTTTAATTTTCCACTTAGGAAGCATGAATGCGCATTTTGGTCCTTTCCCAGAAGCTGTTTTCTGCCACTGGTTCCTCCACAGAGAAAACAAAAATTAAGTCAGAGTGATGCTAAAAGGTCAGGAAGCACAGAGGTACAGGGATTTTTGTCTACTTAGCTCAAGACTAGAATTCATTGAAGGTCCCTATTTTCCCACTTGGTTTCCTTACTTCTTAAAATTTCAAAGCCTAGCTGTTTACATACGCTGTTTGACAGTCCTAACGATATTTTAACTACAGGTGCTCTCTTTCTTGTTGTAATCATAAAGGCTTTCGTGCCGTTTTATGCCTGTGTGACTGGTTTATCTGTCGCAGGGACTTTGTGGATAGAGTGACACTTCTCTGCTCCAGCCTGGGACTCAAGTACATCTACACATATGAAAGTATGCCAGACTATATTCTTGGGCAAGGGAAAAATCTGAAAATCGCACCGTGAGTCTGCAATTAGCATGAGTTTGACGGAGTAGGGTTGTGCATCTTGTTCGTAAGCGCCTACCGCTTGTTCCCATGACACATCCCACGTCTTTTAAGCAAGTAGTGCCATGCAAGCATTTGGGAAACAATTGTGAAGACTTTACTGTCAGCAAACACGTGGTGAAAACCCAAGTGCAGCATATCTTATCTTGAATCTTATTTATAGGTTGCTATCTTCCCTGCCCCCTGGCTATAGAGAGTCCTATGTAATAGGAAGGAATTAGGGTAATCTGGTCTGTGCTGGCTACAGAAGGAGGGCTAAGGCAGTGAAGGCTCTGGGTTAAAGACGATTTTAGCTGCTGACTTTTATGTAAAGATTATACTTGCATTTTTTCTTCTCATGTCATATTTCTGATACCCATAGCAGCAGAACATTACCTACCTACCTACCTACTGGATAATGTAGAGCAAAATGCTCAGAGTTTCTACTGTGCTCGACTCTGAGATATATAAGCATATGCTACCACGATGTCTAGAGGAAACTAAAGTACCATAAGGATAACATGTTGTTCAGTATTTCTTAGTAAAAACCTCTGAATAAATACTTCTTGGAAACCTGCTCATGCTTGCACAGTAGAGCTGGAAAACATTCTCATTTTTTCTCATTTCTCAATTCAAGCACAGAATTGTTTTATGGAAAAGTGAAGAAGGTGTCTGGAAGGAAGGAGGCATTGTTTGTGTGCAAGTTCTATGGCAGGAAACAAACTGTAGAGAGCTCAGTTTAGACCATACTCTGAATATCCCGATTTTCCTTCATGACTCTCCTTAGAACCCATATTCCATCTTATTATGTGGTAGAATGTGATTTTGAGTATCCAGCAATGTTTTAGATCGTGTTAAAGACACCATATACGTCATCTTGTTGGGCTGCATGGTCTTCTACCCTCTCTGTTTTTATGTACCTGTTGAACAAAGATAACAGTTTGAAACAATATAATATTTCTTTGTGACTTCATCCTCAAATTTGTGGGTACAAATTCTTTTCTTATTCGAGTTTGAATACTAAGTATTTTAAAAAGGGGGAAGTTGAGAGAAAAAGGAATAAGAAAAATGTTTCAGAAAGCCTCTGGTATGTAAACAATGAGGCACATTCCTTACTCTGGTCTGGGAACACTGTTACTCTCCCTGAAACTAGTGCTAGTGCATTTGTGCCTTTACTGTTCATTAAGACTTGCACCTCAGTTTCCTGCAGTATTTGTTATGCCAGCTGAAGTATGATGAAGTAATATTTACACCTTTTTTTTCCACATGTACTTTTGTCTGATTGCAGGCAAAAAAACTGGAGATTTGAAAGCCAGTTTGCTTATCAAGAAACACAGGATATACTTGTAGAGTCAACATATCCATAGTGATTATGTGATGGTGTTTATAAAATTGCTTTCACCACCCACCATTGATCTGATTTGAATTACCCTGTGATGGTTGGTATCAGACACCACTTTTCCTCTTCTGATGTTATATATCAAAGGGTTGTTGGTCGTTTTGTGTTTGTGCCATCTTGAGATGTTTTCCTGCGAGATACTATTGAAATCCTGACTCTCACCACAGCTATCCCCAGTTTGGCTTGATAGCAGCTGTTCTCCAGGGACTTGCCCTCAGCATGCTATGGGCTATTTTCCAGCTGTCCCCTCCTTCTCAAACCACTTCTGTGGAACAGAATGTAATGCTACCACAGCAGAGGCATTGGGGACTATTGAAAGACCAATCTGGATTTAGTTTGCACACTTTCTTCAGCTACTGGGCTTCAGGAGAAACACCAGAGATGGAGGAATCCTGAATGTAGTCGGTTTCAGGGTTTGAGTTTTTGAGGCCCGTGCTGTTCACTTGAAGTTGGGATTCCATTTGGTTGGAGGTAGTAGTTGTGTAATTATGATGCAAGATAACCAGAAGTGGCAGGTATAATAGTTATATTCTCATCACATCATTTTTCAGGTAGAGATACCGCCGCTCTGACACGGAGGTCGGGCCGAGTTGTTGTGACATGGCGCAGCCCAGAGCGTGGCTGACTGTATGTGGCACGCTGCTGCATCCGTCAGAACCTCCTGCTTCTCACGGCTCAGCTCCTGCTGTTTTGTCACCACTTGCCTTGTGTTGTAGCCCTGGCTTCCTGGAAGCCTTCCTGAAATCCTCCTGATCCAAGGATTCCTCTGTTTTGAGATCTGAGCCAAATCTCCTCGTTTTTCTGTAAGCTGGTATTAGAGGGGGAAGACAAATAATATTGATGAGTTGATCCACAGTTAGGATCCTAGTGGATGAGTAGATCCATAATTGGGATTTTAATAGGCTTGCTTGCAACTGTCAAAAGAAAGGATATCCAGTTCCTTCCCCACCTGGATTCTTCTTCCTTCTTTATACTGGTTACTTGGACCTTCAGTAACCTGGCACAATTCACCTAACCTGCCAGGACGTGATACTCTTGCTTTTACGTTTTGACCCAGTGAGTGTTTGGGTGGATTTAGCGTGTCCAAAAGGTTTTGTGCTGGGTTGGGGGAACACCAGAGACTGCACAAAAGAGAACATGTGAATGCCCAGCACTGGGGAGCATGGGTGGAGACGACATGGTGGAAACCACCGCCTCCAAAAAGGGGGCTTTTACAGCAGCCACAGCTGTGACACATGACTCCCCCTGCTCTCCTGTCTAGCAGCAGGCATGCCCACTGCAGTACAGATCTTGGGTCTGTGGTCCTCATTTCTTGTCAGGCAAACTAGTTTCTGTTGGAATAACAGGCTGTAGCCCCCTCTTCAGAGATAGCGATTCTGGTACATTTACAAACTGGAACAATAAGGGCATGGGATTAAACAGATAAGAGGTCTGTCATCTGGATGAAAAGTGTAACGCCACAAAGTTGTCTCCGCCTGCTATGCGTGTGTCCTTCTCAAGCAGCAGTCCAGCATCTCTGGTATTTTTTTGGTGGGGTCCTTTCAGAGTCCTTGCTCTCTTAATTGTGTTGCCTAAATGCAACCTGCCTGACTGAAGACAGCTTGTGTTACGGGTCGTTCTAGAGCCAATTGACACTATTATTTTATTTGGCAAAAGGAGATGCTAGAAAAACTATTGCTTCCACATATTGTTAATTCTGTAGTAAAATGTCCAACTCTCTCATGTCTAGCAGTAGGGCGTCAGGGAGCCATTCCCTTCCCTGTGGGATTTTCTAGCGGGATTTTAATTCCATGTGTTTTAGAGAAATACAATCTACTGCTGATAAGGTAATAGTTTCCTTCTGTTGAAGTAGACTACAAAAATTTGGCAGAGCATCTGGATAGCAGACAGAAACATAACATCTGACTATCTAATACAAAGAAAAAAAATGACATGCCTGAATATCCTGTGTGTCTGATGTATAGTATATATCTTACGTATAATTACACTGGGCAAGTGTAACAACATACCTTGAAAAGCTTTGTTTATTCCGTGGGTTAGAACTTGCTTCAGGTTCAACAGTAAAGTAAGTCCTGGCATTTTGGCTTTGAATGATTGTTTGGGCCTGATTCTTTACTCAGTGTAAGTGCCTCAAACCTGGCTGGCAGTTAGCCGCGAAGATTGTATTTCATTAATAGCAGTATGATTAAAGCCAACACAGCTTGATCTTTTACGCTGTAAGGCTGTGATAATTTCAGTGCTCAGGAATGTCCTTGGGTGGAGCATGCCATCCTGCTGCTTGTGTGGTTCTGCTGGCCCAGAACTTCACCACAGCCTGGGTAGTCACTCAGATCTTTAAAAATAGAAGGAAATGAATTGCTGGTTTATAATTTTTCATAAATTACTTAAACATGTACTTGCAGTGTTTAATTTATTAAAAGTTAAATTAATTGGTTTTGAATCAAGATCTCTTAATAGAATTGAGTAATTTTGATTCGCAAGTGGCTTTGCCAAATGACGCTAAAACCAAGTTAAATTAGGAATGTGTAATGTGAATATCAGACATCCCCCCCATGCATTCTGTTACTAGGGTTTATTATTTTGCGTTGTGATTGGACTGAGAAAGTTAAAATATAAAGACTTTTTTTTTTTTAATTTCATCAGTGCTTTTGAATAGAGCCTGATGTGCTACTCTTAGTACAACTCTTAGTTGCTTAAAGATCCATTTTAAGGAGATGAGTTTTCATATCAAAGTTTATGCCACAGAAAATGATGGCCACTATATCATCTTCATTTTCTCTGCAAGAAACAGCTGAATTCTTGAATTTAACTATCTGGTGATCCTGAAAGTGTTGGAGAGGTCGTGCCTAGGGGGATGGTTTGTCTGTTCTCCACTGCTGATAATGGAAGTCCAGTTAGCGTTTTCTAGAACAGATTTAACCCTAGAGTTCTGTCTTGTGTTTTAAATTAGTGTTTACTCCTCACTTGACCAGAAGAAAGAACATCTCCCTGTCTGTCTAGCTAGCAATCTGTTTCTTGCATGATTTGTGTCTTCTGTAGACAAGGTTGTAAGGCACCCGATTGCAGTCACCAGTGGAAACTTCTATGTGCCTTAAAAAAGGAATGAGCCTCTCCAAAGTTTGTTCTTCATCAGCCCTTGAATTAGAAAGGTAGGAAAATGTTGGGATCTTCTTTGTGGTTTGAATCTCTCTTTATGATTTAATGATAAGGGAATTCACGTCTCACTTTGAAACATTCAGCAAGCTGTTCCCTCGGTACCATGCATGTAACTAGCCCAATAATATCCTTGTACATACAAATTCGACCTTAACAGCAGGTGCTTAAAACATTCTCTTCCAAGGGAAAAAAAAAAAAAATCCTTATCTTTCTGAGGGCTTTACAATGAGAACTATAAATATTTGTTTTTGAAAGGAGAATTCTGCTTTTAAAAGAAATTCATTGGCTATTGCAAGATACATGTGCTCAAATGAACATACTTCTCAAAACACAGCATTACAATGCCAGAACTATTATCCATAGTTCTGTCCGTGTGTTGTTTTTTTCTCCTCTGTAGGGTAAAAACGCTGATTACAATTGAGACGACTGAAAATTATAAATGAACAAGCATTTAGTGCTGCTACAGAGACACATGTTTATATATATGAACAACTGGCCAAACAAGCAATTTAATTTTGGGAGTTTTCCACTTCATAATATTTGAGAAGACAGAGTGAAAAATACTCTAGAGCCCTGCTTGGTGAAAGCTGACAGGAGTATCAGTTCTGGGATAGTCATTCCAATACTGCTTTGAATTTTCCAGGATTATGTATTTTATGTATTTTCTCTACTGAGCATTCGTTCTGGAATAAAATACCCACAGACAGAATTGGCTGCGAATAGTTTGGCCAGCCAGCTTACCTACATGAGCAGTTACCCAAACCTCAGTATGCTGAAGTTACACTTTTTAAAATGCAGGGTCACCTTTAGTTCACTTACGACTATCTGAATAAAAGATGCTAGGTCATATAATCATAGTGTTGTTTTGCACATGCGGCTTTGAGAGGCAAAAAGAAAATGTTTGATTGTTTTTGTCAGCAATAAAAAAAATCATCTGCGCTTGATCAGCTTTGTCCTTCTCTTGCAGTCACAAGGACAGGGCATCTGTAGGCCGTGTTTTAGGACTCTGCAGGCTACATTTGGTCTTTGGGCTGCATGTTGAGCAATCCTCACTTAAAACCTACAAGACAATTACCTGCAACACGCTCGAAGATGAGACCTTCCAATCTTGTAAGATTATTTGGTGGCTGCTGGTTGCACTCTTAAAACACAATCACATCATTACACTCTTCTAAAAAAACAACATAACTGCATTTATCCTATTTGTTCAGTGACCCATGAGAATCCTGCTTCATGCTCTTCATCCTGCTTCACAAAGAAGGACACCTCTGGAAACAGGCACTTCTTATCTTGTGTAAATAACTGTGAATGTGGAGGTGTGTTAAAGCACAATGGCAATAAGTGGCCACAGATAGGGACATGTGTTGACTGTTTAGGAAAGAAAAGGTATTGATTTGCTTCTTTGTGCGCCTGATATCTTTGTGGAAAAGAGCAGGTGGCTATAAACATGGGGGTGTGTGTGTGTGTGTGTGTCTGTCGCTATAGTCACTTTTTTGGAAAGTGTTCTTGTTGGGATTATTGGAAAACCAACTGCGTATAAAGCTTCTCTACTTTAATCTTTTATGCGCCACACTTGGGTTTATGTGATTTATACTCTCGATGCTTCCACTGTGTGCATCTGAGAAGCACATTCCCAAGTGTAAATACAAAAGCTTGACATGTTTGTAAATGATGGAGGGGTCACCAGCATAGGGGGGGTACCTGTATTTTTTTGTCAAAGCATCAGTAGTTACATTATACATTGTCAGTTTAGGATTCTACAGAGTTAATTTTGTGGTAAGCTTCCTTTTATTTCCATGTCTCTGGTTTATGTGATATTAGCACCAAGAAGAGCTTTTGAAAACCTGGTGATTAGTCGTTATGGGAAATTGCTGTTAACCAGAACCTGTCCTTACCAGCTTTTGCAGTTACAAAAAGTCCTTTCAATACTTAAAGGGGGCTTATAAAAAAGATGGGGAGGGACTTTTTACATGCGCAGATAGTGATAGGACAAGGGATAATGATTTTAAACTAAAAGAGGGTAGGTTTAGGTTAGATATAAGGAAGAAATTATTTACTCAGAGGGTGGTGAGACACTGTAATAGGTTGCTCACAGAAGCTGTGGATGCCCCATCCCTGGAGGTGTTCAAGGCCAGGTTGGATGGGGCCCTGGGCAACCTGGTCTAGTGGGTGGCATCCCTGCCCATGGCAGGGGGATTGGAGCTAGGTGATCTTTAAGGCCCCTTCCAACCCAAACCGTTCTATGATGTGATTCTATGATATGTCATTATATGAAAATGTGTTTTCAAATATGTAGTTGAGAGAATGCCTTCTCCCCAGGAGTGTAGTTCAGATATGGGTTAGAGCAATCAGGTTGGTTCTGCTGCAGTTCTTTCTCCTCCCCTCCATGTCTTCAGCCACGTGTTCCTGCTTTTTTTTCCCCTGCATTGGTTCTCCCAGTGAACCAGTTCAAAGAATTAGAGTGGCAGAAAAGTTAAGCCAGAGAAGAGATTTTTCACTCGCTTTTTGCAAAAAAGTTGTGAAGTAAATACGTTAGTACTGAATATTTTTGCCTGTGTAGATCTACGTAGATTTATAGTATGGAACTTAGAAAGAAAATGGCATGTGGTGCACAGCTTGCATGTAGCTTTCAAACTTTTCATGGCTATGTCTTATGAGAACATCTGTTTTTCTACTTGGTATGGCTTTAAAGGAAGAATATTCACTGTACAGCTTCAAAATGTGCCGAACTAAGTGAGGAAATATTAATGATGAGATTGAACATTCAGCCTTAACTATTCCTCTTTGCACGTTTACATTAAAAAAAAAAATATCATAAAACCTAGGTAGATTGATAACCATGTACTTTCTGTAATATATACCACCACAATACATCTGATGCTTTTCTCTGTGCATTGTATGCAGTTCTTACCTCTGTGTGGCTACTTGAGTTAAAATGGTTGATCTAAAATCTTTTTAAGGGCCTGTTCCAGCCTACTTAGTTATATTACCTGGGTAGTCAGTGGAAAGAAGGAGGCTCTTCAGAAAGGCAGTTTGGTCCCATGTATCTTAGGCACCTGTCTTAAATGGAATGACATGCTGTCTGAGGGTGCCCCTCTCTTGCTATTGACCATAAATAAAGCTATGTTATGTCTTGGATCAGATGCCTAACGGTGATAGGGGTAGAGTTAGGAGAGATGATCTGGAGAGTTAATGTTCTGTTAGTTCAGATACAGTGGAAAAGATAAACATAAAGGCTGTTTTCATAGAGGAGGAGGAGAGAGATAACCACAATAAAACATGAATAACATATAGCTGTAAAAATTAATGAAGTGGGGGGGAAGGGTTTTTGGAAAAAAAAATGTAATACCTAAGAATACATTTCATTTTTTTCTTCAGAAATATATTCAAATTTAAGGTGTCATTTGAGGACTTTTTATTGATCCTATTATTTCCAAATACTTTGATGCAAAAAATATGGATGAAAATTTTTAGGATGTTTTTAATTCAATGTTGGGAGTGTAGGAATGATCTATGTACAGCGTTATGTGTTGTACTCCAATTCTGAATTTTGCAAGTGTTCACTTAAATACTGTTCCTCACACACACTATTGTGGCAAAGAAAAATTTCAATAAAACTGAGCATCTGCTTAGTAACCAAAGTCAAGCTATGGTTTAGACTTGTAAAACTGGATTACAAGCAAAGAAACAATTCAGTTGTGAACAGGTTTCAGCAGAAGTAACTTTAAATTCTTTTTCTTTTTCTTTTTTTTTTTTTCCCCTCCTGTAAAGAAACAACACAAATAGAAGATCCCAGGAAACAATGGAGGCAAGAACAAGAGAGAATGTTAAAAGATTATCTTATGGTAGCCCAGGATGCTCTCAGTACTCAGAAAGAACTGTACCAGGTGAAAGAACAGAGGCTAGCACTTGCACTGGATGAGTATGTACGGTTGAATGATGCCTACAAAGAAAAATCAAGCTCTCGTACAAGCTGTAAGTACAGTAGAAAATACAGTGTAACCTCTTTGATCTGTGCCCTGCAGGAGATCCTGTTTCGCTTTAGGATGAGTTTTCAAGGTTTGCTATGAACACCTTGTACTCTGGCTTTTTTTTTTTAGAGATAGTATCCCTACTTTTTTTTTTTTTTAATATAAAGATATTCTGCTGGAAAGATCTCTTTTCTGTCTGATACAATTGAACTCCTTTGAGCCATGGTTTAGAGCAATTGGCTCTGAACTCTATTTTGTCACGCAGTTTGTCAGAACAAAATTCTGCCAAATCTAGGTTCAAAGTAAATAGGATCTCCTGCACTTCATGGCTGCATACTGAAATGACCCTACTGTGTTGACAGGTACCTGCAATAGACCAAAGGGAATTTGTTGCTGCTTCATGCAATAATTTTGCAACATGTATGAAGTGATAGCTTTAAGTAGAGGTACATGTTATAGTATTGGTCAAGGAATTAGTGTGTGGTGAAGTGCTTTCAGAAGCCTATATTTGGCTTGTTGGCTAAATACTTCTCTTAGAAGTGGATAGTGTGATAGAAGTAACGTGCATCTCGGGAAGAACTGAGCAACAGAGCTCTGAGGCTTCTGAATTAAATCTTCCTCTGCTTTCCAAAAGTCTCTTTAGAAGTTATACCTTCCAGGAAGAGGTGATTGCATGATTTTGAGATGTCTTAGCTAGAAGAGTGGGAACAGAAAGCAAGGACTGGAAAGCCAGGGAAAATGAGGTGCTACTTTAGGATTCCGTGATAGATGAAGGAGGAGAGAGATCAAATAGTGATAGAAGAAAGAAAGAGGGAGATTTTTATTATTCATTAATTATTGCCATGCTGCAATGCTGACTGTGCTATAAAGGGATATATATATGTAAAGTATTACATGTTTTTCTGGACTTTTTAGTGTTAGATCAATGTGGTTTTGTCAAGGAAGGGAGTAATTAGTGATTTAAAAATACTTAAATATTTGTACTTTTTTGTCTCTTTAAAAAAAAGTGTTCTCAGGCTCCTCATCAAGCACAAAGTATGACCCTGACATTCTGAAGGCTGAAATCTCCACTACAAGATTAAGGGTGAGTTCTTAATTCATATTAATTTATATTCTGTATGCAAAGATTCTGACTATAGAATGCAAAGCTTGAACTAGCACAGGTATCTTGTACACTGATACTGAAACTTCCTAATATTCTCATTAAATACCATTCAAGGGTTTTTAATGAATTTTTTTTAATGAATTTTTAAAGCTGTCTCAGCTTCTTCTAGAGAACATGCTTTGGTGAAACGTTGACAGATACTCTAATAAGATGTGGGTTTAAATAAATCTGATGTCTATTTTCACTTTTATGCTTTTGCTTTTAAAAGGAAGAGTAAAAATAATTAGGTGAAAATAAAAAAAAAGTAGGCAAAGATGAGATGCAGCTAGATGACTGTTTTTACACAATCTTTCTTCTATGAGAAATGTACCATTAGCTACATGAACTGCTTCACAGATTTCTGTTGGTTTAAAAAACACTTTCCAGGAATGGTGTGAAGCTTTGCTCTGATTTGTCAGAGTGGAACACTTCAGATCAAGAATGAAAGTTGTTATTCACTTTTTAGAATTGCTAACAAGCAAAAAACATTATTTGGAGAACTGCTTTCAGTGTGGTCACTAACATACTCCATATAAGGAACCTTCATTCACAGGTTAGTCTCTAGTGAATTCATCTTGAATAAGGAGAAAATGGTGTAGAAAACATTTAAAATCTATGTAGGGAGTTCATTTATTTAAGCTGTGGCATATAGTGCTCAATGGGTAACCTGGGCTTTCTGTAGTTAGTAATGAAAAAAAATCAGATCAAACCATGCAGGTTAAAAAGACAGCACCTCACAGCATAGTCCTTGAATGAGGGCTGGGATAGATTCTGCATGAGCAGAGGCAGCACAAGTGATGGCAGTTATTCAGCTCTTCCATTGCCCCCTCCTGGCTTCTGCACAGAGCAGCACTCACAGAAGCCTCAGTAACTAACACCCTTCTTCACCTAGAGTAATGAGTTAAGATTAGGAGTCTAAACAATTAATGTTTAAAAGGAATTGTGGAATAGCTCATTAAAATTTAAAAACAGTATAAATGAGTGATGGAATACACTGTAAAACCGGTGTCCAGATGTTGCCCTCTCGACTGCTTGTACAGCCTGTTCTTCCTTAGAAATCTGGTTTTAGTCCATTATTTTTTAAGCAGAAGGGAGAGTCATTAGTGAGAAAACCCATTTCATCAGTGAGGAGGTTGGACGAAAAATTTTGGAAGCTTTAGGAGGGAGAATCTATGACGATAAGGACCCTGGCCAGGAGCAAGATCGAAAAGAGAAGGGTAGAGCTTCTTTCTAAAATCAGTGCAGCAGTAAGAGATGTTCCCTGTTGGCAAGGGGATCACCAGCATATTCGGGAACTTAATAGTGTTGTTGAAGAGCGAAACACGTGAGCAAATGTAAATATAGTCACCTAAGAGTCAGAGGAGAAAATTCAGATGTGGTCCTATGTTTAGTTTTTCCTGTTACTTAACTCTGGTCAGCTCCCAACTCAGAATGCATAAACACTGAATCAGCTCATGGCTACAGATCTACAAATTGTCCATTCACTGAGGAGAGAGGCAAATGTGCTAATCACAGTAGTTAAATTTTTGGAGGTGTTTTCCTCTCTTCGTTGCTTGTTGGAGTCAAGGAGCCTAACATCCTGCTGGTTCTCAACACAAGGTTTAATGGCATTGCAAAGTCCAAGTTGCATATGTGCCTAAAATAGGTGACCTGAATCTTGTCTGCAGAGTTTAGAAGGGTGCAGTCCAAGAATATCTGTATCAGCATAAAGTGTGTTGTCATCCAAACCCACGGGATATGAAAATCATTGAGATAACAAAAAATGGAGCCCTGAGATGCTAGGGCTGGAAAGTGGTTTTCAAGGAAGATGGCAAGAGAGGTATGACTGTATTATCTCATAGTTTACCCTTATTTGGATGTTTGAGGATGCTTTGCTAATGTTCAGCCTTTTGGCATTCTGCAGTATATGCATGCATGGACTTAATGGGAAACAAAGTTAGTCATTAGTGAGCTGCGAGCCAACTGGTTAGAATTTGCACATTGTTTAGTGATCTATTAGGTCAGATGTACTAAACCTGTTTCTCTCACACTGGCTGAGGCTTACTGGCATCATCAGGTTAATGGTGGCTGGAGGGGGGGAAACTCAGCATTCGAGGAAGTTCTGAAATGGCTTTTGGCCTTTTCCTTGTTAGCTGTGCTTAATATATGCATACAGAACCTTTTGGATACGTGAATTGCCTAGTGCACAATATGTCATAGAGAACATATGACAGAAAGCAGGGGCAAAAATTTGGTATGTGATCAAGATCTGTTTTATGCATATGCAGCGAGTAGGGGATGAACCTTTATAAAATCACAGGAGATTCTCCTGTTGTTCCATTAGTGCTTGAGTGCTGGGGATAGAAGGGGTTAGCACCAAAGCCTGCTTGAAGATAGAGTTAGAAGGAGGAAGCAAGAGGCCTGTCAGGTGGCTTAGGAAGATGTGCAGAAGCAGTAGGAAGGGGGTGAAGGATAAAACAAGTGAAGAGTTGTGGAGAAAGAGGGGATTATATAGAAGTTTTGAAGGAGAAGGCAAGGAGCACAAGAATAGTTCAATGCGACTACAGTGCAGTAAACACAGAGTCTCTATCATCATGTAGGTCACATCCTTCTATGATAACGTACCTACCTCACATTTCTAGATAATGAAATGATGATGAATTGCAGCCAAGGGCGCTCAGAAAATGATCTTGAGAAAAATGTAAGGGCTTCTGAGAGATCCAGTTGAATGCGAGTATGCCTTCTGCAATTACTATAAATTCACATTTAAGATTTTAAAAAAGGTTTAGCCATTCTTCGTTTCTTGGAAAAGTTGGGGCCTTTTTCATATTTAACGTGTTACTTTACCTGAAACCCAGTGGTAATATCTGTTTGTTTTCTGTATATTTGACTGGAACACTTAAGGGAGATTATTCTTGCAGTTTAATATTCTCATTTAGTTCTCTGTTCTGCTTAACTGCAGGAAAATATCATGCTAGTCTGGGAAGAAATAGTTAAGGAGAGCTGAATGTGTAGTTAGGGACATTGCCAATTTATCATGCTAAATATTCAGTACAGTCAAAATAAAAACAGTTTTCTGTCAAGTAAAGCAAGTAGTGATAGTTTCTAAAAGCCTGAATGTAACCCCTAATAATCTAGGTAACAGATTTGCTTTGGAGAAAATGGAGATTGTAAGCATTTTATTTCTGACAAAGAAAATTCATTAGCCAGAAGTTACAAACTTGAATGCCTAAGTATCATTCACAAACCCATATGCAGAAACACCTAAATCACTGGTTATTTTAGACATATGAAGCATTTTAAGTCTTTTGGAAAGCTACAGCAGCTGCTGATACTCCATACTTTTGGTCTCCTGGCATGTTGGGTATCTTACATTTTTTGATTTGAAGAATAGCATGACATAGGAAGTCTAAGGGGAAATGGTTGCAAAAAGTCTTGGAGACATAATTTTGAAATCTACTTCAGTTAAAGTGGTCAAAATTCTTTATTTTAATATAGTGCATTTTTCAAAATGGAGTTGAGTATCTGAAGACTTGTATGAAAACAAGCAGGTGTTTCACATTGGTAGTGACAGTAGGGGACTTCTAGCAGGTTTTTCTTTTTTTTTTTTTTTNTCTTCATTTAATTTTTAATTTAATCCTGATTCATAAATACTTTGTAGTGTATTCGTCTGCTGGCTTCTGAAATAGAAATAGTTCAGGTTAAAAAACAATTGAGCATGCAAATTTAGGCAAAGTAGGCAATGTTTTGCCAAAGACATTTCTATTGAATAGACGCATATATTTGTGATCCAAATGTGTTTAGTTATTGCTGTCTTGGAATTAAATGAATGTGAATTATATATTTAGGGATCCAATGCCTGTAAATCCTTTGTAAGAAAGGACAATTAATAGCAAAAAGGAGAGTCTACACTTCATCTTTTACAGTGCAAATGACTTGAGAGCTTCCTGGAATGAAGAAGTGAAAATATAATAAGCTTAAAAATAAACAAGAATGTCTCTGTAGGACAGTTGGAATGCATGCTTAACAAGTGAGAAGTAAATTACTTGTTAAAGTTCTCTCAGGTTTAATAACGCAGTGTGGTATCAATACAAATAAGGAATGTGATTTAATCTGCTTGTGTCCCTTTAATACTAAAGCATGTTGCCCATAGACATAAGGAAGAGAGCAGATCCTTTTGTTTTTAATGTGTGTCAGTAGAGCAATTTACTTTCTCATTCGATGTAGAGAATACATTAATTGTTCAAAGCCATGTGTTATGCCGTTTAACAAGAGGAATTTTCTAAGTCTTACTTTGATTTAACACAAGGTTAAGAAGCTGAAGAGGGAACTTTCTCAGATGAAGCAAGAGCTGCTGTACAAGGAACAGGGCTTTGAAACACTACAACAGTGAGTAACGGAAAAAAAAAGTTAAAATTGACTTAATTCTGTTGTCTGATTTTTTTTGTCATGGCATTGAATACATCTTATGTGAGATAATTATTGGGGGAAAAATGAGAATCTGACAACTCTTTTTGTTACAGTTAGGAAACAGGAAATCTATAGAAATAGCAAACCTATTATGCAAGTGTTAACATGAGAAATCTGTTCCCCCTTCTATTTTTTTCATGAAGGAGCTTGTGTTGCAAAGAGGCAGAAAGAAGGTCAGTGGTTAAGGCTCCCTAGGAAGAATTTAGCTGCTTTGCATGTCCCATTTACCAAAATAAATTAATTTTTAATTAATTTACCAAAAATAAAGTAAAAAGTAATTAGATCTGTCTTTCCTTCTTCCCCGCATCTGAGAGAGAGAGAGAGAGACAGAGGAGTGCTTATCTCAGAGGTATAAATGGTGGCACAACTGTGCAGAGTTTGAAGTCACAATATGAGGATTAGAGACTTGACTTTCTTGGTTCCAGTTGCTGGGATGCCTGGGCTCCAGAGGGCTGATGCTGAGCTTGGTGAGCATTCTGGGTGTTTAACCAGTTGGATTATCAAAACTGTTTTTTTTCTTCAGTTTGCGCAGTTCCTGCTGCTCCTGACTTACAAAGTTGGGCCCTAGAATATTAAGTGTTACTCAAAACTATGACCACAGAGAACGTGGTGGTTCACTGTGGGACATTACTTACTGCAGAGCGACTTTACTAACAAGCACGTTTTCTTAGCTAATGTGAACAGAGAATCATTAATGCTAGCTGTTTTCTGTATTGTGGTACATACCTGTACTTTTAGGGTTCATTTACGCAGTAAAATGCTGAGCTGTGTGCTCTTCGTACACTAGTTCTAGTAGCAGAAGCAATGTTGCAGCATTAATATAATAATATCTGGATTCTTTTACCCTTTTCCTCAGGAACTCCTGTGTAGGGTAGTGTAATGTCATATAAGTCGTAATCTTTATTCTGGAGAGCTTGCAGAATATATAGGGAAGATGGACAAAATGTGGGAGAAAGGAAGTATATTTCTATCTTGCTTGTAGAATACTAAAATACAGAGAAGTGAGTTGCCCAGGATGACAGAGAGTCTGTATTTAGAGGTGAGTGGTGGGGGTTCAGTTTCCAGTTCTAACCAAAGCATGTGTTGTAGGTTATTTCCTGTGTATTTTAATAGATCAGTTTTATACAGTAGGATTTTTTTTTTTTTTAACTGAGAGAAAGAAATTCTGATCCAGGCACCTTAGGAGGATGCCAGTCAAGTCATTATCCTCTTTCCTTTTGACTAAAACAGAAATGTAAGATTTGTTTGTTATTTAAATATATAAAGACTGGAGTGCAGTGAGGGGAGAAAAAGAAAATTGATTGAATTTATTTAACCATGANTTTGAACTGTTTTTTCCCTTCCTAGATGGCAGAAGATAACTTGAAATATATTCTGTTGGGCATGTTGGCTTTATTCCTCTGTTCTGCTCCTCCTCCTTCTCTGCTTTTTCATTCTCTCTCATCTATATCTGTACACTGACACTGTCCTGTTCTTTCATTGCTTGTTTTCTGGGTATAATTCTGGAGTAGTTATAAGCACCCTATGTTGAGAATGTTGCTTGCTTTATATATTCTTATTCTGAGTTTTAATTGAGATTTTTGTTTTTCTCATGACATGTTGTGTTCTGGCTAAGGAAAACAATTCTTATGGTGGAGTAGGATGAATTTCCCAAGGGTAAATGCTTGTTATGACTTGTACCTTTGAAACAGCAAGCAGTGATTCTTGTCTGAAAGGCAAATGAAACTGAGTTTTCTACTAATTATTAAAATTCCTGATTCCTAAAATGGTTAAACTCAAAATTTCTTAAAAAAAAAAAAAAAAAAAGTGGAGAAAGGAAGAAAAGATACTCTCACATCTTTAATGACTGCTTTAGAACCTTGATATCTTTGTGCACAAAATTACAAGAAAAATAGAATACTTTGTTACAGGTGTTTTGTGTACTTGCAGGGGATGCTCAAGATCACTTCTGATCACTAAAGCATTTGTTCATTTCTCACTCACAAGGTTAATGTCTTGTAGCAAAGATGATGGGTGATGATAAAAACAGAAAACCAAATGCACTATAAAAGAATGTATTCTCTACTAGATGCTTGGCTTTTGTGAAGATGCCTGTTGTTTTTAA
>VXAL01016952.1:623160-716351 GCA_013399475.1 Chauna torquata
TGGCTTTTGTGATGATGCCTGTTGTTTTTAATTTTGTGAAGCACAGCTGCAATCATTTATATGATGCTATGAAATATTCAGTTAAACTAGAGGTTGGAAAAATGTGTTTACAAACTATACTTTTTGAAGTCAATATGTAAATACTGAAATAGCTTTTTATCTGNGCTGCAGAGAGTTAGGGTGGGAATGGGATTTTTGATCGTGTTGTCAGCAATACGCTATGCTTCTGGTAGCGTGTGCAGGAGTATTACTTCAGATAGTGCTCTGTGCCCCACATCTTTGAGACTGGATCAACTAAAACTGCTTGTGGAGTCTCTGCTTTTGGTAAAGCCCCAGTAGTTTAGCCGAGGTGGTTTTAATGCCAACAGTAGGTTTTTCCATAAAATTTCCCAATGTCAGCAAAACACATCCGCTGCGTATGTTAGCTTGACGTTTTTGCCAAACGTTAAATAGTAAGTATTTTAATGCAGACTTCAATGTCCTTTTTCTCTTTGCATGTCTGTTAAAGGAAATAGTCTCTCTTACCTCCTTCCCTTTTGTTCTCTAACTGTGCTTGTCTGAAACAGAACACCAGAGATGTTATTTGCTGTATCCAGTATTAATAATCTCTTTTTTCCAAAGAATTGACCAAAAAATGTCTGGAGGCCAGAGTGGGTATGAACTATGTGAAGCCAAAGCCATCCTGAGTGAACTGAAATCCATCAGAAAGGCGATAAGTTCAGGGGAGAGAGAAAAACAAGATTTAATGAAGGTATTTTGTAGTGTTGACATAAGCTTTCTGTGGATTTGTTTTATCATAAGGAGCTTTAATGATGCTAAATACATTTTATACTTTTTCAAGGGATGCTCAGAACTGTGAGCCAAACTAGTATTAAAATCAATTTTCAGATGCAGAAAGTGAAGCCTGTGACTTTCCTAATTCAAAAAGCTGCTCTATGGCAGTCAGAGAATATAGATATCTGAACTTGTAGGTAAGGCACAATGCATGTTACCTCTAAACCACAATTTAAAATATTAAATGGACAAAACTTGAGATACATGTTTTGAGACATGTGACCATTTTCTAAATTAGTGCAAGTTTTCCAAATCTAAATTGCCCTATATCAGCTTCTTAAAGCAGATCTTTTCTTTTTTTTTAATTGTCCAAATATTTAATTGGTTGATAAAGGGGTGGGAGAGAGAGAGAGAGAATTAGAACAACATGGTCAGACTTAGTATCACCTATGAACTGCTTAGTTAAAAGGATAGTTTGCTTAATGTGAGGAATGAAAACTAGAAATTTTATGTTGGAGTCTTCGAGGTAAACGTCTTTTGAAGATAAACTGGTATAAACACTGTAAAGTATAAAGGCACTTTAACACCACCTTGTTCTCTGTTTCCTGGACAGAGTCTTGCAAAGCTGAGAGAGAAATTCAGTCTTGACCAGGCCATTGGGACATCTGAACCAGACTTGAGTTCCAGCTCTGTAAACTCCCAGCTGTGTTTTTCTAAACAAACATTGGATACAGGGTCTCAGACTGACATTTTTGGTGAGGTGAGCTTTTTTCATTTTGTCAAATGTACAGAGAAATTGAATCAGAATGCTGCAGTTAATGGAACTGGCTGTTTCAAATGGCTGTTTGCTGTTGCTGATGGGTGTTTATATATGCATATTTAAGAGAAAATTACTTAAGATAAGTCACCTGATTTTCCCCTTAAATTTTAAATCAGGACTCAGATGAAGTTTTTACGTTTCGGCGAGAAGCATTTATGACAATCTGATTTAATCAAACAGTTCCAGTACAGTGAAGTTCAGCATAAGTAGATAGTATTTTGTGGATCCATCTGTATGGTTATGTTGCACTTTATAGACTTATTTTGATCTGAAGACGTTTTTAATTTTCAGAAACAAGATCTTAGAATTTAACTGTGCAATTTCATTTCACACAGCTGAAAAACTGTTAATGGAACTACCTCTTCAGTGATTCATTAATGATTTCCTTGTTTCACTGACAGTATATTTATGGTGACAGAAAGCTGTGCTTAATTTTGGCACCTTCTTTGAACTTCTGTGGGCTAGATTTATAAGGAAGAGATTGTACTAGGTTTTCCAAACAAAGAGCTACGCTTGCCTATGTTTTGTAGCAAGTTTTTTGAAGTCTTACTTTGAAATGCACTGTCTTAACCCTAAATTTTGAGTTCAGTGGAGTTAAAAGTGGATCAAAATTTTGGGTGCAATCAATGGAAGACTTCTTTGAAAATGCACTTGATTTACACTGTTAGAATATGGTAGTACAGTAGCTGAAAGCAGATGAACTCTGTCAGAAGAAAACAGCACTGTCTTGTATAGCTGAGTATATTCCTAACCATGTATATAACAGCAAGTGTGTGGCTGAAGGTAGGTGTGGTTTTATTTTTTAAGTAGTTTTTTCTAGTCTGTGCATTTGTTTTGTGTTGTTGATTCATTTTACAGTTTTACACAGTAATAAGGCTAATATTTTTTTCTTAACAGGTTGGAGCAAGAAGTAGATCAAATTTAGCAGAAAAGGTCAGACTAAGTCTTCAATATGAAGAGGCAAAAAGAAGGTAATGGGGTTAGTTACTTTGTTAAATTACAGTCTCCAGTTGGGAGGTTTCTGACCTCTCCAGTACTAACATTGTACTCACAGTGACATCTAGTGGACGCCTCTCTGGAGGCACTGGAAGCATTACTGCAAAATGTTTCTTTTTCTCCAGAATGCAAAGCAGGCTTTCAGGAGCCATGAGTGCTTTTGAGCAGTAGTTTTTACATTTAATGCTAAGTTAAGTATGTTAAGAAATAAAATGCAGATAGTGACAGGTTAATGGCAGTTCCAGGATTAAGGGAATAGAGTGAATTGGCGTTTCACTGACAGGGGTTGCCAGGCTATTTTATTTCCATGTAAATCCTTCTTTGGGGTCGTCATTTCAGTTCACTATGCCACTGAAGGTTCTACAGTTTTAGAGTTGCTTCCAACCTCCAGTGCAGGTTTGGTAGACTTAATTATCTCTTTTTCCCTGGGACTTGGAATAATTTAAATACTTGTTATCACTGTGGGGGTATTTTTTAATGAGTTTAACCTGATGAGAGAAGAAATCAGGAACCGCCCCACTGCTGAATGTGAAATGCCTTTCAAATAAAGTTCTGCTGTCATTGCTCTTGAAAGCAGTGCCATTTTGATGGATTGTCACAGTACCAAAGAGTGGTCATCAGAAAACAGAACATTCTGGGTTAGAGTGACATACCTTCTGGTACAGCAGAGGAGTAGTGCTTCATAGGTCCTGGTGGAAGATTTACTTTATTAAAAAAAAATAAATCATGGATATTCTTTATTATTAATGTATTAATTGTGTTGTATTATTTTCTAGTATTTTTCACGAAATTAAATATTAGCTATTCAGAAATCTTACAGCTTTTGTAATTCAAGAGAAATAGAAATCTGGAAAGTTATTTCACATCCAAGGTTCCTTTTTTATGTTAAAAAACAAAGCAAGACAATAAAATAAAAACTAGCATTTTTCTGCAGGTGAAAACTATGTCTAGAATGCCATTTACTCTGTGACTTAAGTATTAATTCACTTGGAATATTGTGGCATGCTCAATTAGAAAACCAGGATGGAAAATTTGTAGCTTAAAAACTATGTAAGTCTTTACTTTGTATTGATATGTTTTAAAGGCAGAAGGCTGCACAACTGACGTTTTCCTGTCTAATTGCAAACGTATATCCTTTTCATATATATTAGTAGCTGCCATCCTTGCTGGAAACAACAGTAACCGTTTATATCCTTATATTTAGATCATAAATTTTTATTATATAATCAATGCAGTCAACAAAGAGTCCTGTGGCTATTGTGTTTCTTCAGTATTGAACTCGTATGAATTTGGCTTAAAGTCATCATGTACATAATATTATATGTCAGACGGTATTTTACATGCATGTAAATGGCATTTTGTGAGAACTTCTTTGATCCAAAACCAGATCATTCTCTGTTTTGACTATGTCTTGATACCAAAAAGGCCTGCGATTGTGTTTTATTTTTCATTCGCAGGAACAAAAAAGTACCCTTGGCAGTAAGTTGGTGTATCACTTCTAGCTAATAAAAAAGCACAGTGTTTGGGGTATGGACTACTGCAGCACAAGATCTTGCTTTCTCGTGAATTAGCAAATAATGTGGGTCAAAATTGAAGTAGCTCAAGTACTTTGAATAACTAAGTATTTGTTCTGTATAACATCAGTGTGCTTCAAGGTTAAATTACCTTTTAAATGGTGTCTTTATTCAGTTTTGTCTGGGAACTTCAAATAATGAATTTTACTTTCCACTTTAAATAAGGCAATCGGATTACTTGAAGACACTGCTAAAGTCTTTAAAGTGTCAGAATGTACTGGTTTTGTCGGTGATTATAGGGTGAACTTAATAAAGCATACATATCTTGGAATAATGAAGAAACATACCAAAATTCAGTATCTAATTTCACACCCCTTAGTTATTATGGCCATTGTAATCATCACTGTAAGTTAATAAGTACTGACCATCTTTTCTGAAATACTAAATGTGCAAATTCTTACTTGTTTTGTGCTTAAAAAGAGAGGGAGAGAGAGAGGATCTTCTGAGTGAAGTTCTCCATTTGGAAATGATCAGATAATTTTGCATGTTGTACATCTTACGTTGTTTAGCCAGCAGAGCCTCTTGAAGAGGTTGAATGTTGTCTATAAGTACTCTTGGTTTTTTTGAGGAAAGTGTAAAGTTATGTGGCCCAAACTTTAATGTGGCTTAAATAAGTAAAAGCTACTGACTTCGGCAAAGTAAGATATGCATAAAGAATTTGATGTTTGTCAACTGTACCAAATTCAGTGTGAAGCTGTAATTGTTACTCAGAAGGATCTGATGCAGTATGCTGACAGTCGTATCCTAACGTGGGGAAACTCCAGCTAATATGCCTTGTTGACCTGTTGGCAAGGTCTATCTCAACAGAGTGAACCAGTTCATTTTTCATATCCTTTGCCTTTCTTGGTGAGACAGTGGAAAAAGGTGTCGGTTAGGATAGTGGAGAGTTATCTATAGCAGAGGGAGCAAAAGAACTGTTGGGAGACCACCATCCCATTCCATAAGCCATCAAACAGCTGGCAGTAGCACCTACTTACAGGACAAGGTTAGCTAGAGCTAGTGACCTGGAGATGAAAATCTTAACACATCATTATCCGTCTGAAATGATTTAGTTGTTTTCCCTCTGCATACAGCTCCTCTAAAGGACTGTTGAATATAAATTATGTATATAGCTGCAAAATATGTCAAAATGCTTAATTTAATTTCATGCTACCATTTGGTCATGATAACACTGCTGATTTTCCATTGTTTATTTGCACTGTTTATTCTGCATTGTTGTTCTGTGAAAATACTTAGAGTCAAACTCATTCTTGCAGCAGTTTGGTGGGTGAATTTTTTTTGTTTTTTTTTGTTTTTTTTTTAAGGCTGTTTTTTTTTTCATTGAGGTGCAGATGAGAAAGAAATTTTACCTCTAGAAAAAGAAAGAGGAGGTTCCCCTTAAGCTTCTAGTGTAAGCAATGGCATACTTAGATTCAATATTAACTGTTCTTAGTTTTGTCCATAAATAAGTGCCTTAATGTACTGTAAAATTAATAATTGAGATGCAAAATAAGCATGATATTATTAGTTTTGTTAATCACAGAAAACAGATTGGAAAGAAGAAAAGTGTTTTCCTAGAAATCTGTCAGGACTACAGAAAGACTATACAAACCAAATTATGTGTGTGTGGTTATGCAGCATGGCATGGGTCATTACCTTAGGTAGCGCCTGTTAACATTGAAGTTGCATAGACTTGTATCAGTTTGTGAGTTAGCTTAGGCGTATTTAACTACAATAGTTATAAATAAAAGCAACAGATAAGTTTCTCTTGCCCTAGATTGTCTGGGAACGTCCTTCCCTTTTAACTTTTCCTTTCTCTGCCTTTTTCCCAGTCTACAACAAAGAGGTGCGGAAGGCTAGGAGCTGTTACATAGTTCAGAGCTTCCATAACTTTATCTGTGCAGCTGTTTCAGGTGTAGCTAAGGCTGGAAGTGATTAAAAGTTATCATCTGGCTAGATATGTGGCACCTATAATGGGAATTTTTATGCTTTATATAGTTCGCAGTGGACAATGAGTCTTTATTGCAAAACCTGTACTTCTAAGCTATGCCGCTGAGCCCAATGACAGGATGGTTCTGGAGACTGAATACTGGAATAACCTTTCTTGATCAGAACTGAGCTATTGTACAATAATAATATAGGGAAGTTCCTGCTACCATTGTGTGTGTATCAGTGCTATTTGTGTGGATAACCAAGTCTTGGGTCTCCTAACTCTGTCATCAGACGTCTGCAATGGGAATAGCAGTTGCACAAGCTTCTGAATAGATACTCTTCCTTTAGGTGGCCACTGTCATATTACCTTTTCTTTTAATCACATAGGAGAACGATCCTTTTGCCTTTCAAGATTTGCATGCATATCTGCAACTGAAGTGAGCACCTTGATATCGTGCATATTCTTTAACAATGCTGTTTGAGAAGCAATCAGTCTCCAACAGCTTAGGAGAAATAGATCATACTTCTGCATGAGTAAAGCAAAGTGCCACTATGTTACCAGAGGATCACTTTCAATAAAGCTTTTATTAAAGTTGAGACTTTTAATTCAACTCAGGAGAAACTCGTTTTTAATGCATATACATATGCTTTCGTCCATATATGAAACAGGTAAATTTAGAAAGGGCACCATAGTTCCAAAGTTTGCCATTAATTTCTTAGTGCTTCTCAGACGTACATTCTTCTGTGATATCTAGGACAGAGAGGATCACACAGCCTTTTGGCCTGGATAGGTGGCTTGCTTCTCTGGCAAAGTCTGCATTCTTGTGAAATAAAGATAATTAGAAGTATGGCTTTAAGTAGAAAAAGTTGTTATATAGTTATACCTTTCAAAATACTGTATCTCTTCTGTCCTTCCTGGAAATTGTGTGCTGTGTTGGGCTCAGACAAATCTGCTATGTTTTATTTTAGCATGGCTAACTTAAAGATCGAACTGTCTAAGCTAGATAGTGAGGCCTGGCCTGGGGCACTGGATGTGGAAAAAGAAAAACTGATGTTAATCAATGAAAAAGAAGAGCTTTTAAAGGAACTCCAGTTTATTACACCACGCAAACGTACTCAAGATGAGCTAGAGCAGCTAGAAGCGGAAAGGAAGAGGCTTGAAGAAGAGCTGCATTCTGTAAAAAGCACACCCAGTCAAGCACTTGCTGAAAGGTAAGGGGTTGTCTTTTGCTAGTATTAAATGCCTCTTTCTGCAATCTAACCTTTGTACTCGTTACAGACCCTGAACTATGCCTTGATGGGCTGTTTTCCTTCAGTAAGTGTTCTATGTAGGTCTTAATTAAATTTGTTATTAGCCCACTGGGCAGAAACACAAAGAAGTCTTCTGTACTCTGAGAGAATGCGAACACCCTGTATGTGCTCTGCAATATCATTTGCTCTGCATTTGTTACCAGCATGAAAATGCCTGTGACAGATGTTAAATAACTGAGGAATGTCAACATACCAGCAGGGGGGCAATACATCATTCACTGGTTTCTGATAATGGCTGTAAACTATTTGAACTCAGGTTACAAAGATTATCTTGATTGTTGCAACATCTGAAGCCTTTCATTGTGAGTTTTATTACATGCAAGAATGCTACCAAAAGAAAAAAAAGGAAAAGAAAAAAAAAAAAAGAAAAAGTTCAGAGGAAAAGTATAATTGCTGCAAAACTTTCCTGACTGGTTGCTTCCGAACTGGCAACTGAAGCAACTGCCATGATAGATGATATTAGCCAGATTCAGAGTTGGAGAAAATCAAAGGTGACTGTCACAAATGGACTTTTCATCAACTGTAAGTGGAAATAAATCTATGGGAACCTCTAGCACACATAAAAAATGCAATAAGCAGAAAATGTCGTTGTATGTATCAGTGTAGTATGCTTTATTGTAGTAATATAATCAGCATTGTAAGACTTTCCTACTTCCCTCTGCTAGGAAACACCTGCTGTTGCTCCATTTTCTCTGAATGGTGAAATTGTTATTAGTGGCATTAGAAGGTGGGTCTTAAATTTTAGCTGAGTAGTGAGGAAATTTGTTGTTGTTTATGAAGTACATGTGTGTGAATTAGGCATGATTTTTAAACATATTTGTATACATTCTAGTATTTTAAACTCCATTATATTGAGAATCCAGAAGTGTTTTAGAATAAGGGTTGTGGGGTTGTATCCTACTGGAAGTACACTTCTACGGGAGAAATTACCAGTTTGTGTTAGTAGTATCTAAATTACGATGGACCCATTGCTTTCTGACTTCCATTAATAAATGGACAATAAGGGGTCGAATGATAAAAACACATTGACAAAAAATTGAACCTAGAGTTTTGATAATGATGCTGTTTAAGTAATAGCTAAGTCTTGATTCTTGCTGTAAATTGTTTAGCCTGGAAAAGAGAAGACTGAGGGGAGACCTCATTAATGTATAGAAACATCTGAGGGGAGGGCGTCGAGAGGATGGAGCCGGTCTCTTTTCAGTTGTGCCCAGCGACAGGACGAGAGGCAATGGGCACAAAAAACACAGGAGGTTCCGGCTCAACATGAGGCGGCACTTCTTTACTGTGAGGGTGACAGAGCACTGGAACAGGTTGCCCAGAGAGGCTGTGGAGTCTCCTTCTCCAGAGATATTCACAGCCCGCCTGGATGCCATCCTGCGCCACGTGCTCTAGGTGATCCTGCTCGGCAGGGGGGTTGGACTAGGTGATCTTCAGAGGTCCCTTCCAACCCTGCCCGTTCTGTGATTCTGTGAAATAGCTGATTTCTTAGTCTTGAGTTTGGGGTTTGCATGTTTAGTGCCAAAGAAAATTCTGCATGTAACCTTTTTCCCATACATGTCAGATGCCAAATGTGGAGTACCAAGGGCAAGTAAAATTGTTTCCCGTTCATGTAAAAATGAAACAGCAGGGGGTTTGTTTGTTTGTTTGTTTTTCTATGTATAGTGGCACCGGTACTTATTATATCTTAAGATTTTCTTTTCCTCTATTTTCTTCAAATTATTCTGTGATTTTTATCCCAGAACTGAAAATGTGGAATCTCTTTCTGAGGTTACTGTAAGATTTCATGTCATACTCTGCTGGTTGAGGCAGTATTTACGGTGTTTTCTGGTTTACTTTAGTGCCCTTCTGGTGAAGCTCCAGCAAATGTCTACCTGCAACTTTTTGTTGTATTAAAACTGTGTCTCCCTTGATAACTTCAGAGCAAGTCAATTCCTTCACACCAAGCTATTTTGGGGATTATTTCTGGTGTGTCTGCTATGCATGTAAAGAAAATCTTCATTTTGTAGAAAGATTCAGATGATGAAACTTTTCCTGAATGTGTTAAAAGAATACAGTTAATTGTGTGAGATCAAACATCAGCATTTTATTTCTTGGAGATGAGGAAGATTCTCCTCTCCGTTTTCAATGGAGGAGCCACACCATCTTCAAAGCACAGCGCTATCGTTGTATTACTATTTTCTTTCATAAAATTTCATGAATACCTTAGGTTTCCAGTATTTTACTGGTACTGATAATAAAGCAACAGTGTAAGGAGCTATGGATTGTGTCAAGAGCTTGATGTGACAAGTTGTTTTTCCTTTTTTTTAAGTTTTTGTTTGTTTTTGTTTTTAAAGGGGGAAGAATAAACAGAAGCCTTGCTCTGACTTACTAACATTGTCAGTATAGCCCTGGGTTATTTTGGAGTAGAATGCTGAAACTGCCACTAGTAGATGTACTTGGAGTCAATTTACAGAAGGAGGGTATAAATCGTAACATATTAGCTTCAAAAAAACAGACAGGGCATAGTCTAACTGCATTAAGAAGCCTTCCAGCAATGGTTTAGAAATATCTGGATTGTGGAACTGCTGAGAACTATTTGCTTCTTCCTTGCCCCTGCATTCATGTTAGGGAGATTCTGTAACTTCTTGAGTCCTTGACAAAATCTTCTAAGTAATCACAGGCATTTAGATAGATGCATGGTTTAACTCCTTTATTGTGATGTTGCCTGTAAAACTGGCCCCCGCTCTTGTGTCTTATAAACAAACATGTCCACATAAATTTCCATTGAAAGAAGGTGAAGTGTGTGCACTTTAACTTTTTAATTTTGTGTTTGTTTTAAGATTTTGTGCCTCTGTTTTCAGTGTTACAATTTATGATCAAAACTAGAGAAAGATGTCTCACAATCAAGTCACTCCTGTAATGAATATTAGGTTAATTCAGATAGGAGGATTGCAAAGGGAGTTTACCACGATGATGGTTTGGGTGTTTACCTGTTTTTTGGCATATTAAAGACCCTGCCTATGCTATAAATTAGGAAGGTTTAAAAGTTTTTAATTTGGCCTGATGTAGAAAGGGAAAAAATAACGTGAATATCAATTTGTTGTGGGATAGTAAAATTATTTATTGAAAAGTCACAAAAGAGTTAATGAAGAGCACTGTTGCTTGAGAAAAGCAAGATAGATTATGCTTTGAAAGAATGCAGAGGGCATTATATAGTTAAAAAAAAATGCTGGGAAAGAATGTCTGATACTATAGATGAGATTAATTCTTGGTTTGGAAACCTATGTGCATGAGCAAAGAATGAAATACTGTGTATGCTTTTAACAGTGTTAGCAGATATTGGCAGATGAACGCATTATTGCAGTATAAGAGCACATGCAGCCTATGCAGTGAAGTGGAAGTTCACACCCTGGCTGACCTCGGGGTAACTTATTCACCTTTGCATAACCCAGATTCGCTTGCTGAATAAGCATGGGTATAAGCAAGTGCTTTTCATGCTTTGTTGAATTGAGGACTTAATGCCTTTTTACTGGTATCTTACACTGGGGGAGTGAATTCTGGGAACTCTGGAGTATTTCTTTCAGTTTGCCTAAGAAAGCAATGGCTGATTTTTGGTTTTGTCTTTGAAGTGTTCTCTGCAGTTGAATTTTAATTTACGCATCTTTGAGATGCCAGAAAGGCCAAAGGAAAGGTTTCCGAGAGTGAACCTCAAATCTTTTTAAAGTAATTTTTGTCCTCCCTCAGATTAGTTGCTTAAGAACTTGTTACATGTATCAGTTGACTGAACAGGGGCTGGAGGAGAATATACTAATCCACAGCTATAGGAGGGTTTTACCTGAATCCACTGAGGGAAAGCAATTTATTTGGTGTTGCAAATGGAGTGATAAAAGGGAGTTATAAAAAGGAAAAGCCACTGTAAAGGTTACTGAATCCTTTTGGTTAGCAGCCAGCCAAAAGGAATGGGAGAACTCTACCATTTGTGTCTTTAGAGCTAGGATGGATAGTAGTGCAGGAGGCAATAATCCTGCTTTGTAATAAAGGTGAACCTTGATAATGAGCCTTACAATGCTGTGTTGCTCAGATGTGATGAAAAAGCTGTTGGGAATGTAAAAATCTTTACCAAGGACTCCTAAATAGGGCCCATCATCGAAGAACCTTACATTTGGATCCTGCCTTGATTTATTGTACTTTGTCTATTTAGGAAGACTCTGATATCAAAGGGAGTGCTTTAATTTTAAACTTCCTGCAGCGCTACGCGAAGTTCTTGCATTATGAGAATTAATACTGGTATTGGTGTTCTTTTGTCGTTTGTTTTTTTGTGCTACCCCCTCCCCCCCAAAACTATACTAAGTGAGGAGCCAGTCTGTAGCATGGCTTTTTAAAACAGTATTAGTGCAGATCTTATTTTCCTGAAGTTGCAGCTATTTTCCCAGTGCTTATGTGTTAGTCCTTTATTGGGTGCATGTTTCACTTGATGCAGTATGAATGTGCCAACACACTGCTTGCTTGTACGCTCAGGAGGTTTGTTACAGTGCTTGGTATTCCGCAGTTAAAGCCACTCTGCAGAAGTGGTTAGGATTTAATGATAGGATTGAGAGCTAACGTAGTCTCTTGGATTTTAGTAGTCAGCAACGAGATGAAAGTGAGGGATCTTTGCTTTGTTTCTGTGTTATCTGTGAAGTATTTTAGCCTTATGACTATTAGGTAATGCTTTCCCCTACTTACATGTACCTCTATTTCCAGATTGAAATTGGAGGAGAGAAGAAAAGAGTTGGTGCAGAAACTTGAAGAAACTACAAAATTGACTACTTATTTGCATTCACAGCTTAGGAGGTGAGGCTATACTGCATAATGTAAAACCTGTTTTCAGCAACAGTTTAGTGGACTTGGTTGTCTAAACTTCATTCTTAGAGTTTTCTCTTAGCTGGAGGCTGAACAAAATTTGTTTAATATTTCAGTAAGAAAATGCATGTATAATAGCTTCAAGCGTTTTGCCACCATGTGAACCTGGTGTACCTTTATATTTTCAGTAGGTATTCAAGACTTGATTAAATGGATTTTTTTTGCATAGCTTCTATGATTAAGCAAGGATACATTTTCTTCAGTGTAAATAAATAAACCAGAAATTCTTTAATTGGTCAGATCTCCAAAATGCTGTCATTGAGGAGACAAAATAGTTTCTCAGACATCTGTTTAAAATGAGAACTGTAGCCTTTATTCTGCATAATAACTGGAGAGGCTCAATGAATACATATATACATGTATATACTTGTGCGAATAGTTGATTCTGATTTTATTCTTCAACACTGACTTGTGCTTTCTGTAGACAGAGAAGTACCCTCAGCAGGATGTTTTCCTGACAGTCATTGTTTCAAAATCTGACTCTGGGTTCATGAAATTCATAGTAATAACACAATAGTAACCAGTTACAGCAACTGTGAACTCGAGCTCGTTGCTCTGATGGGAATTCTAATATTTAACGACACATGTAATTTGTACTACAGAAGAGCTTCTCCCATTTCCAGACTATACATTGGGCTACCAAACCATGTGTACATTTTATTTATATAGAAAATCCTGAGTTTGGTCAAACTCCTTACATATCCTAGCGGGATACACCAATCAGACAGCTACATTAACGTTTAGCTATTCTTTTAGAAATGAAAATGGGGCTTTAAGAGGAAAAATGTTTTTAAGTATTTTATAAAGGTTCTCTCACAATAAGCCATACCATCCTATTCTTGGGGTCTAGGTTGGCTTAGCTATTTCAAACATCTCAGGCAGATCCTGTAAATTTTATCTTGATTGGTCGTTAGTTAGGGAAAGAGTCTTCTAAGTCCTTCTTTTTTTTTTTTTTTTTTAAATGTATTTTGTGATCTTGTTTGGACTTAAGTGTCATTTGTCCCGTTAAAGGCAGTTGTCTAGCCCAGTGGCAAAATTTTTAAAGTTGATAGCTCTGTTACTGTGTTAAAAAGGGACTGCCTTGAATTATTTTTCCTGATGGTTTTTCCCGGTAGAGTCCTTCTGAGCCTAGGCAGTGACACTCAGTTTCTCTGTCCTGGCAGGGCTCCTTATTTTCACTTTTTAACAGGAAAATATTGTGTGTTATGGCCTGTACCATGCTTATGTATTTCCTGTGCATATAGAGTGTGTGTTGTCTTATAGATGTGAAGTAGTTCTGCTGTGAGTCATCTGCTTCTGAAAGCTGCCATCTTTCCCAGGTGCGTGGGCAGAGAGCAGGCTACATAAATTTCTCTAGAGGTGGCAGCAGTCTTCTGCGGTCATAACCTCTTTCCTTTGCTGTGACATTAACCCTATGAGCACCCACACCAGTGTGGAGCAGGTCATTTGAGGGAACAGAGCAGCTGAGAAAGCTGCTGTCACTGCCAGACCAGTTTGTGAAATCCGCAGCCTTCTCCAGGAAAAAAAGGGGACTTTGGGAACAGGCCGTAGGCTGTTTAAATTGCTCTGATGGCGTGCAGGTTGGGCACACTAATCTAAACCACGTATGGTTGCAAAAGAAAAAAAAAAAAAAAAAAAAAAACAACATTCAATTTTAAGAAATTGTTACAGTGCAGCTCCCAGTCAATCTTATCTCTCCTTGTACTGCTTTTTGCTGGTTTAATTTAGTAACATCAGTGTACATTTTTGTTCTTTCTTTGCAGCCTCTCAGCTAGTACGTTATCTGTGTCTTCAGGGAGCAGTTTGGGATCTCTGGCATCCAGCCGGGGATCTCTGAACACGTCAAGCAGAGGGTCGCTAAACTCGCTCAGCTCCATGGATCTCTATTATAACCAAGGCGATCAAATAACAGATTTGGACTATCAGTATAAACTCGACTTCATATTGCAAGAAAAAAGTGGTTACATTCCTTCGGGGCCTATCACTACTATTCATGAAAATGAAGTTGTCAGCTGCCATGGGAGACTGGGTTACAGTGACTCTCCTTCAGCTGCAGACAGTCCCAAACTGACTGAGCCTCCCAAATCTGTGACATCACTGTCTTCCAGATCCTCACTGTCCTCCTTGTCCCCCCCTGGCTCCCCTTTGGTTTTAGAAGCTGCATTTTCTGTCTCTGCTCAAAATTCCCCTCTGCATCACCTCACTACAGACTTTGAAGACTGTGACCTTTCAGGTGATTTTGCAGGCATTAGTCTCTGTGAGAACCAAATATTATTGGACTCTGAAGCCAGAGCAGGATCTCAGATTCCTACAGATGATAAAGATCTTAATGAAGGCATTAGGCAGCCTCTGCCTTCTCTACATGAAGGAAGTTCAGGTAATTAAAAAAAATCTAATGTCAAATGTGTATGTAACATGAAGATTTCAAACTAACAGATGGCTTTTGAATAGACAGCTCCTGTAACTGAAAAGCAGCTTGATGAACATACATTAGTCATTGTGGGCAGTCAGTAATTCTGAGGGATGCTACGTAACTTCAAGCTTTGGGTGCAGAGAGCTATGATCACCCCTATTCCATCTACATTTGTTCAATAGCTGTCTCAGAAGGAATGTTCATGTGTTACACACTTTCTATCCTGAAAAATAACAAAAGAAACAAAAGCTGGATCTTGAGGACAAGGAGGATGCATGGTGTCCCTAGGTATTGTGAGAATGTGTGGAAAAATACCGTTTTTAGTAACTTGAAATCGGATACTTTGTTTCTCACTGAAGAATAAGTTACAACTTGGCATCCTCAGTAAGGAGATTTCTGGATTTAAGAGTTAGAATGTTTTTGTGTATATGTATATCCAGTTGTTTGAACCTACCAGAAGATCTGCAGTTCATTTTGGATGTGAGTTGAGAAAGAGACGAGTTACCACATGCCATGTAAGTTACAGTGATACTCCATCTGTTTTTAACATGGATTTCATAGCTTTTAGCTTTTTATCCATCTGAAAGTTAGAACAGAGCACCTAAGCTAGTCTAGGCTTCCCCTGCAGTCTGTGGGTAACTTCCAAAAGGATGAGTCATTGCATCCTAGAACTTGCTTGCCTTTAACGAAGAGGGATGAATGACCCTGTGAGTTATGGAGATATCCTAAGTAACTAGGTAACGTTAACTTCCAGATGGCTGAATTAGATGTAGTGAATCCCACTCCTGGTCTGTAGTAAAGGCAATGCAACATAGTGTTCTTACATTGTCACAGCCTTTGGCAGAGTCAGAATTTCAAAAATCAGCTACCAGGAACTGAAGGCTTGTCTGTAGAACGTCGACTTTGCTGCCAGTTGTTGAGGTGCTTTCTCTGCACATTTACTTATTGACTTTCCCTAGAGCCATGCAGTGGATCAGTTTTGCCAGTGAGGAACTGAGGGAGCCAGATTTCCGCTAGCACTGAGCACTGGCAGCCCTATTTGAAATGCATCTCATCAGCACCTAGCATTTCCAGTTCTGCATTTTTCGGTCTGAGCTAATAGTGAAGCAGCTAACTGAGAAATTTGGGTGTCTTAGAACAGATATAGCCTAGTTAGAGAGTGCATTGTCTGGATATGTTACCAAGTTTGAACTCTTGTGTCTGGAATTTGCCAGTTTGCCAAAAAGAAAAAAAAAAGTACCTGGACATACAGAGACAAGCATATTTTAATGAGCAATTTTTATTTTTATGGTTTTTTAAATAGCAAGGAATAAGATCAATATAATAACATCTGTTGGTTAATTAGCTTAGCTTAATGCAATATTGTAGTAATTTCAATATTGACCAGTGCAATGTGATATCAGAAGAGAAATCTATGGAATGCAATAGCACAGGTTGGGAGTCCCCATTCCACTCAACAGTGCAGAAAGAGGGGAAAAAAAAAAAAGAAGAAAAAAAAGACAGAAACTAACTGATGTCTTAATGGTCTGAACCTGTGAAACACAATGTAGAAAAACATGGAAAGAGATTGAGGGGGCATAGGGGGTGTCATTTTGTCCTTTGTCTTTTCAGTATAGTAGAACACAGTAGTTATTTTGCTTTAGAGCTATCTTATAGAAAATGGAAAACATAGTTAATTTTCCTGCCCATATTTCAGCAGCATATCCTTTCCAAACTAACCACAACTTTCTGTCTCTCTTTGCGATCTGGCTGCAACCCATCAAGTCTGAGAATTGAATTTAAGACAGTTTGGAATTTGGAAACACACAGGGCTTTGAGGAATCAGAAATTTTTTTGAAAAATGTATTTCTTGAGATTGTTATTTTTCAAAGGCATTACGTGGTTGACTAATATTTCTGAGGTTTTTGAGGACCTGTAGTTCTGGATAGTGTCAGGGCATCTTGTAAGTCTATAAGCAGTTCCGATTTTAAAATACAAATTCATCCAGGTATTCTTCACACTGATACTTCCTCATGTAGGGTCACATATATGATGTAAATTATTTTAAAATCTACATTAAGACTGCCAAAATGAGCACTCAGATTTTCAAAAGCCAGAAATTAATTAATTAAGCTTCTTATACCACTAGTTTCCACAGTAGAATGGGCCTCATGGTGCGGCTTCACTACATTAGAAGTGAGGTACGGAGCTGGGGTTGGTTCAGTGTTTCTACTCTAATTTCACTCTTGGCAATGCTGAATGGAAAGGTTTTCAGCAAACTCAGCCTGAGGCATAAAACCTGCATGGAAAATTTCTGCCTGAACATGCAAGTTTTACAAGGCTACGAATCTGAATACTACAGAATCTTAATTTGGGGGTAGACAAACAGCTGAAGACAGTATGGCTAGTATTTTCATGTCATAATCTACCTGGGCTATTTAGATGCAGTGCTCACCACCACCTCTCTGTCTCTCTGACTTTTCTCTACAGGTGAACCATACATACATTTGCTCCTCTGTACATGTCCCTGCTGTCAGAAACCAACTTGGAATATCATGTAGTTCTTCCACAGTCAGTCTCTGTCATTGTCAAAGTCAATTCGGGCTGCTGTGGTAATTCCTAAGGGTAATCAATAAATCATGTCATCACCTTCACCCCTCACATGGTGGGGGGGAAGGGAAAGAGCACTTCATCATCAAGGAAAAAGCATTCCTACTGCCATAAATAAAAGCACAAATGCAGCAATCAATCATCTAATCTGAAGCCTTAAATTTTAAACATCTTAACAAGATGTAAAGTCATGATTCAGGCGGGGACCATAATGCGTACCAACATCTTCACCCCTTGGCAGATAAAAGTACTGCACAGGCCCTCCACTTACTACGTTGTGGAACATGGCTTTCAGTGAGTGCTGCTGCTTCACTGTGTGAGACTAGCGTGTCAGTTAAGATTAAAGATGAATAGTAGTTAATAGTAAAGACTCTGTAGAATAAACATTTTCTGATGATAGTAAACCAGGGGGTATTTTTCATTTCTAGTAGTTATATCACTGGGGAGAGGGCTTCTGTCTGGCTTCTGAATATTTAATAAACAGTAGGCAATCGCTTTGCATGTAGCTGCAGTGTTACTACAGCGCAGAATGTGAACATGGCAAATACAGGTTCAAAGATCAGGATAATGGAAGTTAATAGTGAAGATAATGAACGATAATAACTAGCTCAACTGATACAGGTGATGATAGAAGCATGTGTCTTTGGAAAGAAAGAATAGTTGTACATTTTCAAGTTCATCAGTTTGGATATATCACCTAGCCAGAATATGTGGTAACAGTAATACAGTCTCAGAATGCTTAATGATGTGGAACAAAACTACTCTGTGGTACTCAGTTAAGGGTCACTGCTTTCAACTTGACAACTTCCTAAGCTATGCACTTCTCTTTTTCTGACTATTAATCTCTTGGACTAATTTTCATTCTTCTTTCTTTTCATAGGTATTGACTTACCAAGAAGAGCAGCTAGTCACCTGCTTGCAGAGAAAACAGCGTGTGTATCTGCTGCTGTGTCTGATGAGTCTGTAGCTGGAGATAGTGGTGTATATGAAGCTTCTGTGAAACAGTAGGTTTGAGAAATAATGCAAGCCTTTCTACCAAAAAATTAAATGTATCTATAAGCAGTTATATAATATCAGCATAAGGAATTTAGAAATGCTGTACAGGTTCTGCCATGTGGCCGTATTGACACTGCTCAGAGTGACTTTTGTTACTTCTTGTTTTGTATAAATCTTAGGACTGCGTAGCATCTTGCTTGAATATTTTCTTTGTTTAAAAAAATGGATATTGGAAGGATGAGAAGATCCCCAGCTGAAATGTTAGTATAAAAATAATCCAGGTTAGGGTTTAATATTCATACTTGAATGTGGTAAACAGGATACAAGAAGAAACATTTGCCGTTGTTGCTTTTTGACAAGACATGACTTCCATGGGATTCTTCATGTTTGTTTATGTAGTATTTTCACTTTTCTAGCAGCAAAAACGATGAACTTTAGGCTGGATAACAGAAGACTATTGCAAACTGTGAAAGAAACTAAAATCTTTGTTTTCTGTCTCAGTTTTGGCAAGTTCTTGACATGCAGAATTTTTTTATCCTTTTGAGTATTCTGAGGGATGTTTTTGCAGGATGCTTACGAAGATGTAGATGCATGTCTTCTGTTGCCAGACTAAATACTTTTTTATTAGGACAGATAAAGGTGCATTATGGTATCATAAATGGGCTTCATAGCCTCTGCTAAAGGTACTTGTGAAGTCTTTCACAAATTAAAAGGTAATAAAAATAGATAAGACCAAATACAAAAGCACAAATACAAAAGGTATTTCTCGTGAAGTATTACAATGGCCATTCCATCTCATCGTAGGTCATGGACTCATATTTCAACCCGAACTCTGAATCCTAGTATTAGTATGCTTCATATCTTCAGTTAGAGCTAAAGCAATTTCTTATGCTGTAATAAACTTATGCCTATAAAAAGGACAGCACTTCTTTCAGGAAGCACTTCTTTACCATACGGGGGATGGAGCACTGGAATAGGTTGCCCAGAGAGGTAGTGGAGACTTACTTCCTTCTTTGAAGATCTTAGAGATCTTCAGAAGCTGCCTGGACATGGTCTTGGGCTACCTCCTGTAGGGTGTCCCTACTTAAGCAGGGGAGTTGGAGCAGATAACCCTTCCAACCTGAACCATTCTGTGATTCTATGAAACCTCAGCCTTCACTTGACTAAGTGACTGTGGTTGTGCAGTTTAATTCACTAACCATTGTTGTCTTTCTTCTTTGTTTCAATTCTGAGCCCCTGTGATCAAAACTTACCCTCTGCTCTGGTTATAAGCACAGTGGATAGAAATTAACAAATATTGGACCAAAAGCTGTGGATGTTCTGTGGAGCTCTTTAGTTGTCCTCTCCAGTGACTGGTGGGGTAGGTGGAATCTTCCTGAACAGTGACAGAGAAGAGAGGAGAGGAGACAGTTGCATCCACTAAGCCTGTGTACAAGAGCAAACTATTGCCATTCGCACAAGCTAAGATTTACAGACAGTAGGTTTTCTGTGATAGCTCCAGGTGTGGATACTCCTAATTCTTACTGAGTAGGAAGTAGTGAAGAGATAATGAATGCCTCTTTATGTTTGGTAGAAGTATCTTTATGAGCACTCTGTATGGAATAACTTATAATTTGTTGGTGTGCTCCTGAAGTTACAGTACGGTGATTTCCACTGTATAGACCAGTCCTTTGTGTTGAGTAATTTAAGGCAGGGGAGAAAATAAATACACCCTATCATATTAGCCAGCTGCTAGGAAATGAGTAGTAAGACTGTAGATGTAGAGTCTTAAAATAACACTGTCATGTCTTGACAAGGTATGGGATGTCTGTGTCATTCTCCACATTTCCTATTTTGACCACTGTTTATTGATCCCAACTATTTTTAAAAATCAGTGAAACACATTAATACCACATCCTCATTCAAAGCTCCCAGAAAATGACTGGAAATTTTTTTGCCGCACTGATTCTCTGTAATTCCATTCTGTACTAGAGTTGCTCTTCAGCTACAAGACTCGAGTCCTTTTGGTTATTTGAATAGTGCTGAAAACAGGCCCAGAGGAAAGATCTTCCTTGTTTTCTCAGAAACCTCTCCATTATACAGAGCTCCTCTTTCTCAAATGCTCTCTCAAGCAGTATTTCATATCCAGCTTACGTGTGGTCTGTTGTTTATTAGAAACTTTAATTTCCGATTTTGTATTCAGGGGGATAAAGAAGTACTAAGCATGTGTAGAAAAATGTCAGTTTTTCTCTTGCCTGTTAGTCTGGCCTGCTTCAGTAATCAGCCTAAGGCCTTTCCAGCTAATTACTGGAGTTGCCAAAATGTTCGGGCACCAACTATCTTGAAACAGGAGTTGCTACTGTGTAGGCTGTGAAATTTTCATTTGGACTGCATGCTGCAATTAAATCAGCCTGTTTAGGAGAATGTATGTACGTTCTGTGTATGCATACCTCAATTATTGCTGAAAGCTAAGTATAATTTTCCTAACTATTGAATATTTGCTTGTTTGCCCTAGACCAAATGAAACTGAGGACATTGTATATAGTGAAGATGATGCAACAATTCTAGAGGCTGCCCAGGTACAAATAGGACTCAGGTGAGTGACCAGTAAAGGGAACATTTCTGTTCCTATGTAAATGCAAATAGTAAACTTTCCTCGTATTGTCCTTTCTTTAACAGATATGACCGCAGCAGTTCAAGTTTTGTGATAATCATAGTCCAGCTCAGAAATCTTCCAGCGTTTTCTGTCCCTCTTGGCTCTAAAGTGTAAGTCAAACAATCACTGAGCAGTAGTGTTGAAATATGGCAGTATAATAATAAATTGCACAAATTCTCCAAAGGAATGGATTGATTTACTGCTTTACAACACTAAAATATGTATAAAACATTTCAAGCTGTAGTAGTACTTAGCTTTTACAGATTTCAGCAACGCTGCAGGAAGAAAGAAGTTAGCAGGAAATTTGCACATTGCTCTAAAGTGGAATACTTAATATTTGCATCAGGGGCGTTTTTTGATCAGTCGAGAAGTTACAGGTTTGTTACAGCAAAATCTGAGGCACTGATTGACATTTTAACTTCTTTTTAATAGAAATGAAAGTAAACACTCATGTTAAACAAAGCACTTTATCTTTTACTTGTTTGTTTACCCAACATTCCAGCCTGATGCAAATAAATTGGCTAACAAATATTCAAAGAATGCGCCAATGAACCACCTTTTAAACATAATTTTAATATACTCTGTCTACTATTCCTATTTATTTTCTAAACGTTTCCTAATTGTATTTCTTAATCTACTAAAATGTGTACTTTCAGTAGACCATGCAAATTGCTCACCTGCGTTTATGTGAATGCCACAGCAGCATTACTGGAATTACATTACACTGCCCCTTAACTTTGGAATTGGTTTGTCAGAAGGCTATGTACCTGCTCTCCAGGCTATACTTGATAACCAAACAACGTAGATCTTACTCTTTATCCCAAGAAGCTGCGCATAATTGGGGAATAAAAGCTATGCCCAAATTCAGAGATCAAAATCAAATTTCTCCCAGACCTAATTTCTTCTGGTTTATTTCATGTAAAACTAAATTTTTAATAATACTAGCAGTATGTATAAAGTCACTACCATAAAATACCGCAATAGTACTATAATTCTGGGGAGAATAAGTTTTTTCCAGAATACTTTTCCTTGGCCCACTTGTTCTTCTTCCTTATTTAGCTTCATTGCATTCTGTTCTACAGTGAGTACCAATAATATTTAAAGCCAATACCAGAAGTAGGTTAATGCATAGGCACAGAAAAGATGCAAAACAATTACTGTGCTCTGCTTATGTATGTGAGGCGCTGTGCAGTAGGTGAATAACATCTACAAATTGTATTAGGAATGTCTTTACTCTGTCAAACTACTTTTAAAGTGAGACTTCCAAGTTAAGTATTACTACCGTTATTCACATAGTATCCATTCATATTTGTTACATAAAAAGAATGCAGCTGTGTAACAATTTCAAGATATTTCCTGTACTTAAGTTTAGGCTTTCAAGCTGCATTCTTCTAAGTCTCACGTCATGTATTATGAATTAGTCTTAAGCAGCTATGGCCATAACTATTTTCTTCCTCATTTTTCTTAGTTTTCTGTTTTCTTTGGAGTTTTTGTTTTGTTTGCTTTTTAAAAAAGATTAAAGGACATGTTGCTGCTTTTCAGGGCTGCTCACGCTGTTCTAAGAGTTTAACTTTTACCTCTACCCAAATTTTTTCTCACCTATTTTTTAATTAACATTAAGATCGTGTTTCTTCCTGTCTGTGACATGGTCTTCAGTGCCATGTGCTAAACCAGAGGATAAATTTGGATAGAGACAGAAATAGCTACCTCTTTTGCTACTACCATCCCAGAAATTCCTTTTTGGGAAATGTTTGTGCAAGGGATGGAGGGGAGTTTCTCAGCCCCTTCTCTCTTTTTCACCACTTTTTCATTCCACTTCTGATTTGTTGCTGTTTCATTTTCTTGCCATGCAGTCCTTTAGACGATGGGGTCAACTTCTATCATGCATCACCAGCAAATGCTAGTTTAAATACAGGTAAAGATTTTGTTTTGTTTCTGGCAGGTATATTAGAGTAGCTGTACTTCCATCCTCAACTGATATCAGCTGTCTGTTCCGCACTAAAGTTCATCCTGCCATGGAAACCATTTTATTCAACGACATATTCAGAGTAGCCATTTCCCAAGTAACGCTGCTACAGAAGACGCTGAGAGTAGATGTTTGTGCTGTCAGTAGAAGTCGTCGGGAAGAGTGCTTGGTATGCAGTTTTACTTCTGGCTTTTTGGCATGTGTTTGTAGTGTCCCCTCTTATTTTGATGGGCAAGGCCACTGAAATTTCACAATACTTGCTTCAGAATTTTTCTCCTTATCACGCTTGTTGCTTTAATACTTAAAATACTACCTTTCTCTGAAATTCCAGATACACAATCTAAGCCTGGATGGGTGTTTTACAAGATGTTTTGATAATTCTAACACTGCATTACCTTAAGCCTTTAATTACAGACCGGTACTGCAGCTTTGCAGTTTTAGATATTAAAAAATCATACACTTCATTGCAACATTACACTAACACTAGATTTTAAAGTAAAAGCTGAATGAGGGCCACAGTATGTCTAAAAAAATCAGTGCTAACCCTCCTTATCAAAACTTGTCAGAAAGAACAAACTGAATTAAATTTTTGCACACTCTTGTAGATAATATTAAGTCCACCTTTCTAGTCCTTATGATCTGTAGAAATAGTAAAAAGGCATGACATTCATAGACCAGCCTATTGGAAACTGGCTTTGTTGTATTCTGTTGTTAATTGTGGTCATCGCCTAATTAGTGATACTTCATTTACTTTCAGATTGTTTTTGCACTATCTGGTGCAAGTCAGCTTAGTTTTTCACCATGAGTCTGACTTAGTAGCACAATGAGATTTTTAGTTAAAACACCGTGAAGAGATGCTGGAATTCTGGTGGGGTTCATCAGACCAGATTACTGGGAATGGCCTCTCACTTTCAAAAATGCAGAAGTTAACATAGTTCCTGGGGGATGTGTTGGCCTTTCTCGGTGTGTTAGCGGACTGAACTCATCAGTTTGACGGATGTGAAGAAAACCAAGAGGTTTCCCCTCAGGTAAGGGAAGAGTCACAGATCAAAAATGCAACAGAATAGAGGATTTAAAGGTGAAGGGAAGAAGAAAAAAAGAACAACAACAAAAAAACCAACCCACACCAAAAGACATGCGGGCTAATCACAAGATCAAAAGAAAGAGTCAGGAATATGACCCCTAGCAGAAAACCCTAGGCAACATGACCCAAGTCTTGGCAAGAGCTATGTACGCAGCCCAGTAGCTGTGAGGATGATTTGCTTTACCAAAGAATGGAGGATTTTAATCTCCAAGGCACAGCCCAAACACGAGTATTTTATAAGTTTTCCCAGAGTGCCAACTCAGTGGATGTCAGTGCTTGTCCAAATGAAAGGGTTTCTTAATCTCTTTTATAGTGTCTGTTCATCTGCTTCTTCACTGGTTAGAGCAAACAAGATCATCCGTTGTTTGCTGTACTGATGATTTTTGTGGTGGAACAACTGAAAAATTGACTGAAACTTGCTGTTCCATGAGTTGACGCTACAGGTTTCACTAACACTAAGTTTTTCATTATCGAATGCAACAGAAAGCAGATGTGTGCGTTACGGTGGTAGAGAGGGATTTGTGTGTATGCATGGGGGGAGAAATTCTGTAGACTGGAAAAAAAAAAAATGGCAGAATGGACAGTATGGGCCTTTACATATACTTCTCTTTATTTTGTTTAACTAGAAGTGGAGGGAAATAGAAGATTGTACAGTTAAAAAGAAAATTAAGATCCATGTCAAATTTGTGCTGCCTAATTTACTTGATAAATTCTGTAGAATTTATTTTCAGCTGTCTTAAATGACAAATTTAAACTTTTTTCTTTCCATTTATTTTTTGTGCAGGCCGGAACTCAGATCAGTCTGGCAGATTTATCGTTTTCTGATGAGACTTGTACTCTGTGGTACAACCTTTTGCCTTGCAAGCAAATTCCTGGCAAAAAAAACAAGGAGCGCAATGAAGAATCCATGTTTCTGTTAAGTAAACAGTCGTCAGACTCGCTGGACTTGGTGAGCAATGTGTTGGTTATTACTGTAATAACGAGACAAAAAGTCATAGACTGTACTTGTGCCATTGCACTATGATTCTGTGTGTATTAATTGTCCTCCTCGAAGGTCCAAGGCCCTGTTTTGCATGCAGTTTTGTTTATAGTGACTTTTTGTGTGAGTAGGTCCTATATGGGATTAGAAACTTGTTGCTAAGTGTGGGGAGGGATGAAGCTTCTTTGTGGATTACAAAATTGCACTCCACTTCGAAACACTTGAGCTGTTTCTTTTTGAAAATAATGTTATTAAAGAACTTTGTTAAGATTACCATTGACCTTCATATGAGTCTATTAAAAATTGCTATTTATTAATTGTTTGAATTTGCATGCTTAAAAAATGCTGTTGCACTAAAAATGCTGCTTATGCAAAACACATGCTGATTTTTCTAGTTAAATAAACTTTTCTGCTTCAAGTTTAAGAGAACTATATTAAAAATGTGACTTTTAAGAACAACTGTTTTACCTAGCGATATTACAAACATGAGGGGAAAAGAGAGACAAAATGACAGGAACATGTTTGATTCCATTATCATTTTACAAACAATCCATTTTTGATTGAGATTTATCAGTTAGTGTGCTACACACTGACAATTCAAACCCCTTGTATTTGTGATCTAAGTCGCGTTTTTGCCGGCACCAGGGCAATACTGCTTTTGTAAGAGTTGTCTTTTTTTTTTTTTTTTTTGTTTAACCTATGTTATGTATCACTCAGTTCTGTTATCGTCTTCTCTTTCCTTGTAAGCAGGATGCTGTGTCAGCTCTGCTGGAGAGGACATCTGCTGAGCTGGAAGCGGTAGAACAAGAGCTGGCTGAAGACGAGGAGGAGGAGGATGAACAGGAGCAAAGGGGCTCTGAGGAAGACTGGTAAAGCCATTTTTTTCCCCTTATTGTTCGTGCCTGAATGATTCTGCTCCTTCCTCCTGTCCTTGGACAAATGAAAGGGCTGTACTTTCAGAGGAGATGGCAGGGAGAGGAGACTCATTCTCTTTTGTGGTCAATCCATTCACCTTCTTTTAGGTTTACAGTGTCTTGGCTGCTCTGTTAACTCCCACTGCTAATGCTCCTCCATGCACATCTTCCTGTGAAAGCATTTGGGGTGTCTAAGCCATTGGAGGTGTACTAGAATGTCTCATATTAAGTATTAGTTGCGTTAATAGGCCTTGAAGGGGGAGCTGCTGTCTGACAGAGTCAGTGTGTAGGTGCTTGCACTGATTGATTGTCTTGTTTTTGAAGAAGCTGTGAACTTTCCCCAGAAACAGATTTCTTGCTGAATCGCTATGTTGAGTTCTGTTCCCATGCAATTTTTTTAGCTACAGTGTAAAAATAAATACATGCTTTATTGTGGGGGAAGGAGGGATTTGCTCACTTCTTTTGTGACCGAAGTCCTTCAATGTTATCAGTATACAGCTATAGAATATAGCGCAGTGTTATCGTAATGATCCTGAAGTTGAACTGTAGTAGAGCTTGCTGGGATTTATTGGAGCATATAATGAAATATACCTTCATGTGAACTTTGTGGAAGCATTTCAGTGACACTTGTTTTTCCGGTCAGGAAAATGCATACATTCTACATGGGTTAATATCTTTCTGTGGTGGGCTTTATCAGTTCAAGAATAAGCCTGGACCACTTCTGTTCGTACAGGTTAGAAATGCTTGTAGAAGCTTCTGATGAAATTGTGGATGAAGAGGACAACGGCATTAAGCTGGCAGTAGAAGGCAACTGTACCGATGACATGGGTTTATTCATTGATGCAGCAGAAACAGAGGAAGACAAGGACAGAGAGAGCAGTGATGAGGCCCATGAAAGCCAGCAAGCTGCTGTAATACTAACGCTGGTGAGTATCTTAGAATATGCATTCCTACGGGATCTTACTATGTCTGAAGACCTATTTCTGAGCAGTTAATCTAGAAATCTGTCACATCTGAGCATTCACAATTTGATCTGGCATTTGCTGTAGCACTTGTGTGTACTTTTAACAAAATTGGCGCAGTCACTTCTGAACTGTGCAGAAGGCATTTAACAGGCATGCTACACAGACTTTCTAAGTCAAAGACAATTAAAAACGTCAATCCTCACCTTTTCTTTTTTGGTTGCACAATGAGAATATTCAAGGTACAGGTGCAGTTCAGTAGTTTCAACCTGTGCATACTTGCATACTTAAAATATTTCTGAAGGTCTGTTTCATTGTTTTGTATTTTTTTCTGATTTATCTGTTGTTTCCCTTCTAATAAACAGAGGGAGACACAGAACAGGAGTCAAGATCTTTAAACCAATGAGGGGATTTCTTTATTTCTTCTCTTTATTTTAGGGCATGAAATACAAAAACCGGCCTAGCAGAGACGAGGAGAAAACACTAATGAACAGAAAATTCCAAAATGTGCATTAAACTGTGTACTATTGAACTACCCACACACTGCACATAACAAATTCCATGTCCTTGTTAACTGTTTGCCTAAAATTATATTTCACCTTTCAGAGATCACCTTTAGAAAATCTTTTTTACAGACAGGCCTGATGTGGTAGCACATACTCTAGAAATAAAATTGTTAGAACACTTTTCTGCATCTTAATGAAAATACTGTTGCATACATTAAACCTACACGTTCTGTAAAATAGCAAAGGTAAAAAGACAAGAATGACAGCTTATTCCTTCAAGTTTGTGACGATACAAAAGTTTGACACCTCAGTGGACTTGCTGTAAATTGTAATTAACTTCCAATTAATGTGGAAAGATGCCAAATGAACTAAGGCCATGGTATGAAGGGACTGACAGTCTTCTGGGTAGCAGACAAATATAGATCAAAGCTCTAACTCAGCAAGGGGAGGCATCAAGGAGAACATCTGAAGGTTAGACACGTACATAAGTCTTTTGCTAAGCCAGGGCTGGATGGACCTGGACAGTGAGTGAAAGGCATAGTGGACCTGATTATAAACCAGCCACAGCATAGATCGTCTTGTGCCAGATCCTCTCAGGGTTGCAGTTGTGCTATTTAGGTCCTTGCATTTATCACCTGTGCATTCAAAACCATGAACCTCATTAAATTGCCCAAGTTGAAGAAAATGCCCCAGTGCACATCAGTAACATCAAATGTGCCAGCTGCTGCCGTGCTTATTCTAGCCCTGCTGTCAAGATGATTGCTGCATGTAAGCACAGACTGCGCCACCTACGGGGATGTTGGCACCTGAGGCTGCCTGTGACACGTGTGGGGTAACTGTAGTAGGCAGCAGCCCCTTCTGAGGGACAGGAGCTAGCAATGCCTTCTGCCTGGGTTTCACAAGGCTGGCGCAGCTCTGCAGGTTGCCACAAAGAAGCCCCGCTGCTGGGCCCTTGGGGATGTACAGCAGTACGGAAGAGCCCGGGCAATGCAGCTTTCCCAGCTGCTGCTTTCAGTGTGCCTAGGCACCATCTCGAGCGTGGCAGAACCTTGCTGTTCTGCAAAGGCAGAACAAACCAATAGAAATAGAAATGCATAATCGTAACAATAATAATAATCTTTGCAGATGTCAAACCAAAACACCTGTTGTACCATGGTTGTATCAGACCATCTGCAGGGCAGCAGAGGCGGAAGCTATGGTTCTATTGGATACATAGAGTACCTTCAAAGACTCCCCCCAGCGCCACTAAGCATTTGGGACGTTTTGTGTTTCTTTACCTGATGTAGCTTCTCTGTTATGTGCAAGATGATTTTTGCTACTGGTCTTTTTCTGTCCTCTGAAAGGTGACAAGAATGCTTGTAAAATCCAAAGACATAAAAACTATGTAGTCTGGATACAGTAGTTCTTATAAACTACATTCCTTTTGATAGGTTGATAAAGAGACTAACACTGAGGAATCGGTTAATGAGAATGCAACAGTCCGACCCAAGGACAGAGCCAGCTGGAGCTCAAGACAGCGTCCTTTTGTCAGGAACAGCATGATAGTGCGCTCACAAACCTTCTCTCCAGGCGAGCGGAACCAATACATCTGTAGGGTAAGAGGAAAAACACTTGGAAGGAAGAGCTATAAACTGAAGAGTCATTTAACTTCTTGGGAATGATGCATTAATGACAGTGAGTAATGTTCCAATTTTCCCTGCAAGAGGCAGAGCCTATGCTTTCTCTAGGTTTGTTCTTTCCCTAACTGACCTGATGCATAGTAGAATTGGCTTTCAACAAAGTTGCGTACTCTTGCAAAACGCCTTTACAAGGGCAAAAATACATCCTATTGGAGAGAAGTAACAGATTCCTGTGCTGGCTGTCTGCAAAAAGTGTTTCACTGTGCGTCAGCGACTACAGCTCTCTCACAGCAAAATAATTTGTTAAAACATAGAATAGAGTTCACTGTAAACTGCCATTACATTGACATGTTTTAATAATATGACCGTTTAAATGTAACAGTGTGGAAAGAGCTCAGTCATCAGTTGTAAATCTCACTTTGTATCTTAACTGGTTTTAAACCTGCACAACCCGAATCCTGCAGTAATTACCTCTTTGAAAGATGGGTGAGCGCAGCCTAGGGGCTAAGTTTTAAACATGGCTTTGGCAACAAAATTCTTCAGTCTTTATAGATGGTAGCATGGGGAAAAAAGAAGAACAGCAGCAGCAGCAGGGCAGATACTTTAAAAGTAACTATGAAAATCATGTGTTTAAAGATTTTAAGCATGGACTACCAGCTTTATAGCTTGTAATTGACAGACACCCTAGAAAAGGCAATTTATTTTGATCTTTAGTTTCTACAGGCTACTCACGTAAGTATGACTTTTCTAAATACTTGATGCTTTAATTCTTCTCCAGTTCAGTTAGGGGTGGTTGCCTTTATCATTTGGAAATAGTACAGTTGGTTGCTTCTCTATGATTATCATTGGCCTAAAAAATCTATAGTCAGTATCTAAATACTTAAATAACCATTCGTATATATATGAGTGAAATGGAACAGATAGCATTGTAGTAATCCTTACGTAATTCGGATAGATCATTGGCTGAATCCAGAACCTAGCCTTCATTTTAATTCCTGTGTACTGGCAACTGGTTGTAGTGGCAAAAAAGAAAAAATGTAGCCTGAACTTACTGTCTGTGGAGGTCATCTACAGGAAGTAATACTAGATGCTCTGGTGGTTTAGTTAGTATAAACTCCTGAGGTTTCTGCATCCATAAAAGTTCTGGGGTTTTGTAGCTTTGAAACTTGCCACATACCTGCTGCCAGAAGCCAGAACAAACTTTGACCAAACCACTGTCTCTCTCATCGTGTACAGTATGGCCTGGAAGCAAAGTAGCCTAGGAAAAAAACACGTTTGCACAAATCAGTCTTTTGCAGCTTCAGAAATACTCACAGTCCGTTGCCCGGGCTCAAGAGCGGGCACTGTAGCTGCATCCGAGTCCACGGATAGGGCTGAACAGCTCAGGTCTCTGTGGTCCTAGTCATCAGTGAGCACCACAAGCGTATCCAGCCTTCCTTGCTCTGTGGTACCATACTAGAGGAAAGCATGTGATGGATATGCTCTGGCTAGCTGCCAGCTGTTCTCCTTTCAGAAGAAATGGCCTAGCTTAAGAAAGCACCTACTCTCGTACAATGTTACAGCAAACAAAAAAATATATTTTTGAGGCCTAAAGGATGGACCCAAAGTCTGGTGCCTTTGAAAATCTCCCTTGAAAAGTGCTTAAAGAACATCAGTGATGATAACCACCTGTGTGTATCCAGGGGTGAGTTCCCAGCAGCATATCCATAGTGAAAAGACAGACCTCTCTCTAGAGAGGTGTATTCATATTGCAAGAGTATTGTATTTCTCACCGCCAACTCCCAGTCAGTCCTGTGTAAGCATGCTTTAGGGCTCTGGCTTTGTTGGTTATTGAAAAGTTAGCAGAATGATGCTTTTTATGTCCTTTTCTGAAGAGGTGAAAATAAATATTTTTTAGATAGGTTCTTCTGTTTTCTTTGAAGATTTACCACCACGCATGTTGATGCATCTAACACTCAGTCTACTTTGATGTATATGGAAATAGTGCTATAGTTAAGAAAAAACTACTGTTGTGCTGTCGTACGTATTTCTGAGAAGCACAAAGTGCTTCTGAAGGAAGCTGTAGGCACAGCTGTACTTGTAACAAGTAATAACACAAAAAAACTGTTTGTTGGACAGGTGCATGTCTACAGTAATTTACCTTCCCAGTGGTAAATTCATTAAAGCCTGCCCCAAGTAAATGAAATCCATAGTATAATCTGCAGTCATCTGAAAGCCAGCCAGTGATTTGGCCGTACTTAATAACCAGCTACCTTCCTTGATTCCTGAATAGTCTACTTACTGTTCATTCAGTAAGATCAATGGTTGTCTTGGCCTAGGAATAGAATTTTAAAGTAGACACTCTAGTTGAAAAATTGTTTAATTTATACTGAGAATGGCCTACATGTCTATCAACACTGAGGTTTTCTGACTGGTTTTATCAATACAGATGTATTTGTATGTAAAGATGCTTTATATCTCTGTTCATTATGTACATTTTGACAGTTGAATCGAAGTGACAGTGACAGCTCAACACTAGCTAAAAAGTCTCTCTTTGTGAGAAACGCCACAGAAAGGAGGAGCCTAAGAGTTAAACGGGTATGTGCTGCGTTACCTGGACGGTTTAAGACAAAGTTTGGGGAGATTAGGAGTGGCAAATAACTTAAACCATATGCTTTATTTTGAGCAAAAGCAATGCAAGTATCATATGTAGCCCCTGAAGTTTCAGGTTGAAATCTCAACACAGTGGTCTTCATCCTTCATCTTCCCCCACAGACAATGCTTACGTTGTTCTAGTTGTGGCTGAAGCCAGCAGCAAGACACGGGTGCTCAGCATCCCATTTACTATTGAACTTTAACATGTTACTGTCAAAGGGATATGGGTTGAAGAACCTTAGTATTACAGAGTGACCCAAGGCAGCTTAAGCTGCAGAAATGTGAACATCAGCAACCTGCATCTTGAGCAAATTTTGGTGGAAATTTCAAGGATTCAGATATGCTTTTAAAGTTGATTCACTCTTCTCCAAGAGTGTTTGAGTAACGAAGTGATTGAAGGAGAAGAGAGTGAAGTTATATTTATTTTACACAGAGTTCATTCTTATAAGTTGTGAGGTATATTTTAATCTTGATTGTAACTAAAAACGTGCTTCCACAGAAGGGTTGTTACCAGGTAGCAGGATTTCATTTGGCATAAGAAAGAAATACAGAACAGTCTAGGATGGCTTGTTCTGCCCAATTTATTCACGTGAAAATGCACAGTGAAAGGATTGTAAATAAAAGTGAAGTACAGTAAAGAAGTGCATGTTAACAGAGTTCATACCATTAAGTGTTTGCTTGGGCCTTGAAAAAGCACGTGTTTACTGAAAAAAAAAATGTAGTTGAAATCTGTGGGGAAGTCTGTATAGTTTTGGACTACTGGTATTGTGCTGTCCTGAGGATCAGAACAGGGTTTTTTGGTTTTAATCTGTCAGTATATCATTCTACTAGTGGTTGGTGAAACTTTTGCACTTAGTTTTAACTACTGACTAAAGAGTAATTCCAGAATAGATGGATTTTTTGGACTTGGATCTTATTATAGCAGCTTTCTGCTAAAGGAAAACAAAAAAATAGTTGAGCTTTTCTGGCTGTATTATGTCAAACTCTACACTAGCCTCTCTAGACACTAATTTTTATTTTTCTCTTTCCCAAATGATTCAGCCTGTTTGCCAGCCAATCATGCGAAGAGCTACGCAAGAGTGCCCTACACGCACTTCCCTTGACTTGGAGCTGGACCTCCAGGCGTCACGCACACGACAGAATCGACTGAATGATGAGCTTCAGGCCTTGCGGGATCTTAAACAAAAGCTTGAGGAAATGAAAGGTAGAGGAGAGACAGACCTTCCCCCGTGTGTGCTAGAGGATGAACGATTTCAGAAACTCTTGAAACAAGCTGAAAAACAGGTATGAGCAGCATACAGATTGTGTGAATGAATAGATACGCCCCTACCTTTTCTACAAATTTGTTAAAAGATTTTTACAGAAGCTTACATTTGTCTACTTATGCTATGTAGTTCAGATGTGTAAACAATAATATACTAAATACTTCACTAATTCAGAGTACAAACTCTATTATTTGGGGTAATAGGTGTGGCTGGTATAGTAAAATAGCAGAGACATCTACTTGAAAGTTCATTTAACATTTGCATCCCAGCCATACATCTGCAGAGCTTCATGTACTTTTTGTCCTTCAGCATTAGCTGATTTGCAGTCTTCACAGCACTGGTAGCCAAAAGATCTTTCTAACAGGCAGGGAGAGGCAACGGCCGTTACTTATACTGGTGGGGGCATACGGGAAAGGCGGTACTTCCACTGTGGCTTATTTCCTTACGCAGGACATACTTGTTCCAGTTTTGGCAGATGAAAGCCACATTCTGCTCTCCATGTGCATAATTTTCTCTAAAACAATATAAATATATATTCAGTCTCTAAACTAACATAAACTAAGATGGGATGCCCTCATGTGGATAAAAGACAAGAAGCAGGATAACAGTGACAAGCTGGAACATTGGAAATTCTGACTCAATACATGAAAAGAGTTGGATATTGTTTTGTTTTGGGGAGTGTTTTTGTTTTTAAAGTGTGAGGGTGATGATCCTCTTCTGGAGAGTGACTTTTGACACAGGCAGATAATGATAGGACAAAGGGGAACGGTTTTAAACTACAAGATGGGAGATTTAGATTAGATGTTAGGGGGTAATTCTTCACTCCGAGGGTGGTGAGGCACTGGAACAGGTTGCCCAGAGAAGCTGTGGATGCCCCATCCCTGGAGGTGTTCAAGGCCAGGCTGGATGGGGTCCTGGGCAACCTGGTCTAGTGGGCGGCATCCCTGCCCATGGCAGGGGGGTTGGAACTGGATGGTCTTTAAGGTTCCTTCCAACCCAAACCATTCTATGGTTCTATGATCATACAGTGAAATAGGAGCCCAGAGAGGTTGTAAACAAACAAAACAAACAAAAAGCAAACAAACAGAAAAAAAACCAACAACAGCAAAAACCCACCTCCACTACCTCCCTATTGAAGATATTGAGAACTTAACTGGACAAGACCCTGAATATGCAGCTCTAGCTTGACCTGTTCTGAGCAGGAGGTTAGAGTGGGTGCCCTCTGGAGCCCCCTTCCTATCTATGTCAGTCTATAAATGTCAGTTCTCAATGAGGGGGAGGTTGGTGCTGACATCCAGGAGGGATTAGTATTCTTTAGTCATTCATGGTTGATAGAGACGAGTGTTTTGACGACACCAAGTTATTCAAAGTAGTAAAAATGGAAACAGATTTTAACAAGGTGAAGAGGACCTCTTAATACGTAAGCAACAGTTTAAAAAAAAAAAAAAAGGTAAATGTCAGTAAATAGCCTTGTGTAGGGCAGGGAAGGGATAATCCTGATATTTACACATGTAGAGATGGGCTCTGAATTAGGAATGAGATACTGCAGATACAAGAAACAAACATCAGCAAAAACATCACAGCGCTCAGATGTCAAAAAGCGAATAGGACATTGGGAATTACAAAGAAAGGAAGCTGGAACAAAACCAATCATCATTCTTTAATGATAATAAAATACATGTTATGCCTGCAACTTAGACATTGTTCAGTTCTGGTTCCCCGTCTCAAAGTAGATAATAAAACTACTGAGGGTGAACAAGTACGGTCAAAGGAAGGAAGCAGCTGCTGTGTCAGGAATGGCCAAGTAGCTACAACTGTAAAATCATGAGTGACGTGGAGGAGAGCAATTAATCATCGTCTTTTATAATATGGGAAGTAGGGAATTGAAGAGGTAGCAAGCTGAAAACAAGCAAATATAGCATGACATTTAAAAACTATAAAAATATTTTTGACTGAACGTAGTAGATATTGCAAGTAGATATTTACATATATTCAAAGAGCAGTTTGATAAATTCATGGAAGAAAAATACAGAAGAGGTCATTAACCATAATATCACCTACTTGAAGAAGTCCTAGACCATCAGCTTAGAAAACAAAGCTTTTCCCCAGTATGTTCTCCCAGCTCTGTTCTTGACCAGTGCTGTCCTCTGTCTCTTTCCTTGGCATCTGCTGTTGGCCATACTTAGTTGAGTTCTAAAATGGCTATAAAATACTAGCACAGTTTAGGCTGAGTATTGAAAAGTGTTTTGAAAGACCCTTAAGCAAAATGGAGTAAGACAGCACAGCGTTTAAATGTCACACATTGTAACTATGTATTGTTGTTTTTTTATTTGAATTTGAATGTATCTGATCTTTGAAAATTTTAACCCATAAGGATAGTGATTTATATAAAAGAAATGTAGATAAATTTATTTAGAAGTTCATAGCTTGTATCTAATGCTCAATGCAGGATTGAAATGATCATTTTAAATTGTTTATTTAATTTAAAACTAAGCCCACTCTAAAGCTTATTCTCACTAGAATAGAGCATTGTTTAATATTAAAAATCCTTTGGATTTGTGCTTTCTTATTTCAGCCAGCTCTTCCAAGAAGGAGATGGGTCTGTCTGTATTTTGTATTTCTGGTGTCAGTCATCAGCACAGTGACACGCGCTGTGATGAGGAATAAGGGCAGTAACGCCCTTTCCTAAAATACGTGCAGGCTGCAGCACAGCGTTTAAGTCCCTCTTTCCAAGCTAAAAGCCAGATCAATGATGACAGCCACTCCACCTCTTTGAACAGTGCTTAACAATTTTCTAGAAATATTTCTACCTTTAGTACCATTGCAGCCTTCCCCTGTGGAACAAAACAACCCTGAGAATGCTGTACTCTGCTGTCAGTGTTTCCTCTTGGGTTAGCAGAACACAGCAGTCTAGAGAACGTTGTCAGATTATTTTTTAGATCCTGCAGGCATTATAACGGCACAGACTAATGCAGCAGCTAGAAATACCAGAGTAAATGAGAAAGTCTCAAGTGAAAAAAGAAACTGCAGGTGTTGGGGGATGTTGAAAATCAGTGGCTGCTTGCTAGCACGCAGTTACTCTGCTTGAAGCCCAGTACACAGGCTTCGTTCCTTCCCTTCCCACCATGCCTTCCTAAGTATAGCAAGAATGTAAAGCCCACTGATAACTGCAGATCAGAAAACAGTAGGTCATTCTGTGCAGCAGAAACATTTTCTCTTATTTAGATAGCATTTCTGTGAGAAATCATCCAGGATTTCAAAGTTTGTCTTAAATCCTCATAGAAGTAAGTTTTCAGATACCTAGTGTCCTTTGAAGTACTTCCTCTTTGTGCATGTCCAAAAAAGACTCCTGTGTATAGCTGTAAATATCTTCTTTATTTCTTTCTATGTAGAAGTAGTCTTTAATTATGTCATTAATAACGTAAACATGTCCTTGTTCCAGTGTTCTGGTGTTTAGCACAGTTAACAGTTTTTCTTTAGATTCACTTTCATTCTTCCATGTAGAAGCACTGAACAAGACAGGAGTTAGCATTTCAGCTTTAATTTTGCTAGTCTTTCCTTATTCTTTGTTATCTCATGCTTAAGTTAAGTATGGATACAGAGATTCCTCTCTGGCTGAGGCCAGATTTTTGGCACTTAATGAATGTACAGCCAAAGTGTTAGTGTGCCTTTCTGTATTTTATATAGATGGAGGATTGACTGTCTTTATAAAGACAGAAACATGATATTAACAAAAACCTGCTCTTGTACATACCTTCTCACGTGCATACTCTTAGACACACTGGGCTGAAAGCAGTCTACCTGCGAGCATCCTGAAACTGTCAAGTTCTGAGTCCTGATCCATGTTTGACGTAACTGTGGCAAATGGGAGAAATTACTTCCCTCTGTTGTCCACTCCTTCCTTCTATTGGAGACGGCTGCTTTACACTAGCAGAGAATATCTTTGAGCTTCCTGCAGACTGCAGCCTGCCACTCGAGTTCAAAACAAAATTGACAGCTGTCTGACAGAGGTCATAAGTCTGTAGATCCTTGATCTCTCGCTATGGATTGTTGGCTCAGAGTAATTTCACGTATATGAAAAATAAAAGGTTTAACAAAATATCAGAAAGGAGTGCATGCATCTAAACAGCAAGGTGAATGGACAGCATTAAGAAAAAAGTCGTATTTATGCTGTTAGCCTGAAATGCAGTAGTCACAAGAATCTTGCATATAATTAGGGAAAAGATAAAATTAGAAAACTTTGAAAAATTGTGTGCTTAGTGCCTTGATGATAAATATTAGCTAGGGGAACTGATAAAAACATATGGCCAGTGACATACATAAAATTTAATTAATACACTACCCGTTGTAGACTGCAAATTTATGTTCACTAACTAATAGGGAAAACAATGTTTATAGGTTAATTTCATCTTAAAATCTTAGCTGTTCTGGAGTTGGGGACTGAAGTTAACAGCAGTACAAGCTGACCAGAGGCTTTTGAGATGGTGGTGTTTCATACAAACACTGGAGTGCATTTCAACAGGCAGAGGACACCAGTATCCTGCTGTCACCAGGTTTCTATAAATACTATGAAATTGATAGGATGGTCTAACACTTGAATTAGTTGGATTTGTTGTTTGGGAGTCTACTGGGTTGAATTCAGAACTGGAGACATGAACTCCTAAGTTACACACCATGTTTGAAGATCACCATTTCTGGCTTGAGTGTGTGTTTTAATTTGAGGTAACAGACCAGCATTTAAGCCTGAGTGCTTAAAGTTAAGCATCAAAAATTACCATCTACGCAACTTCAAAAAAAAAATGTTTAAGAACAGAAAGTGATTCTGTTAAATTTTGATGGCTGGCAAAATTGAAGATGCAGTAAATAACCTTTGTGTGACAGCCCTACAGTCTAGGAGAGAAGGTAAGTGCACACGCAAGGTGGCATTGCCCGTGCCTTGCATCCCACACATAATGAGGGTGATAATGCATGTCTTTAGGAACTTGTCTGCATGTGAACAGTGGCCACTTGTCTAAAAGACCCAGATGACTGCCCACTGAAAATGAGCCACTCTTCAAATTATTGGGCATTCAGATGCCCTTGGAAAGTTTTTTAAACAAAAACAACAACAACAAAAACCAGCACTGTTAATGGTGGATGGTACAGCCATGATTGTCCTGTTGATGTGGCAGTGCTTGGTAAAGAAATATGTAATAGAGACAGCAGTACCGAGGTACAGAAATGCAGTACCTTACTGGTGGGTAGGTGTCTGCTGAACTGTATTCACATCAAGAAGGCTCCTTGATCTCTTGTACCAGACTGGTGTTCTTGCCTTGGCTTTGACACTGCAACAATGCAAATGAAAGAATGAGTCTTTATCCACATGCAAAATCTGTGTTTTTTAAGCAGCTTAAGTGAACCTGTCTGCTAGGTCTGTGACTTCACTGCCATTAGGACTGAGAGAGCATTGATGGGTATCGCCCGCTGTAGGGAGAAGCAAGTCAGCAAGGACTGCTGAGATGGAAATCAGTGTCCATGGAGCAAAGACCCCCCTTGGGAGCTCTCGTCTTTCACCTGTTGTTTATTCCAAAGCTCCTGTTCCCTTCAGCTCTTATTTGCAGTGTCTAGTAAGGGATTCGTGGGATAAGGAAAGGGCTGCTCCTAATCTGACCTTACAGAAAGTGCTAAGACACATCCTTTGTATACATAATGCTCTTGTCTTGTATCTACCCCTCTACCAGGTTGTTTTTAATCCCTTATTAACATCATAAAACAAGGGCTTTCAGAAGATTTCAGTAGAAAATTTGGATGTAGTAATATAAATGCGTTTGTTAATGATAAGTGACCGTATTTCCCATTCATACTTGGTTGTATGGTACTGGGATTTTGATTCCAATGGGTTTAGCAGCAGCTTAACTTGGTTTTGGTTTATGCCGTCAGTGTATACAAAGCATTTTAATACTAGAAGATGGTGATGTGAAAAATACATTTCAGAGGAAAACAATTATTTTATTGCTTTGTTTTCCCAGCTAACCATTTCAATATACAGTAAGCATTGCAGCATTCTAAAATGGGTATTTTCTTACATAAAATTACAGACCTCTAAGCCGAAGTGCATACTAAAGCTAGACTTTGAGTTAGGTGAAAGCAATTTGAAAGGATATGTCTTCCGTCCCTCACATTTCTTTCAGACTAGTGTAGTGCATTCTAGCATTTTAAACAAAAAACTGAAGTGTTATTGCAAGTATTGCAATTGGCATACAGTTGAGTAATAGATCAATATGGTTTCTCTTTAAAAACAGGTGTTGTCATAAATAAAAGTGCAAGAGTTCATGAATATTAACTTTGCAAAGAAGGTTAGCAGAACTTGAGAGCACATATTTGCTTTCTTTTTTTTTAATCTGTCATTTCAGATTAGGTATAGACAATTTTCCTAAGAGCTTGCATTAGGAAATAAAAATATTTTACATGGAAAGAGAATTACTGTCTCCCAGTTCTAAAAAGACATTTGGATAGACAGCGTTTGTTTGTACAAATTTAGGTATTGTCTGACGATAGCCCTAAGAATTACCTCATCAAACTTTACAGCACCTAGTAACCACCTGTGATGGCATGGTTTGTTCTATTTAGTTTTTTTAGAAAATGCTCTGTTATCTTATTTAGTGCCTTCTGCTTAGGCATGTAACATCAGTCTTCTGTCCTGCTGGCCCTTTGTGTAGCAATTTTGGTTGACAGAGGAATTTGTCATTTCTGTGAAATAAGCAGTTGCCCATTATTAGCAAAACATAGTTACAGTTATTTTACAGGCTGAACAATCAAAAGAAGAGCAGAAACAAGGTTTAAGTGCTGAGAAACTGATGAGGAAAGCTTCTAAGGACGTATGCCGGTTACGGGAGCAGAGCCAGAAAGTGCCGCTGCAGGTGCAGTCATTCAGGTATGCTTTTCATGCTCTTTTTAGTGTAGTTAAGTAACATGAATTTTTGTAAATATAACCAAACACACCCTGTACTATTAGTTAAAAAATCCGCACACCTTTGAATTGCAAGAAACATCATATGTTTCTAACATAGCTAAAAGTTGGAGATTCAGAGGACTGGGTAACTTGCTCATGCGACAGAAGCAGCAGTACGTCAGCTGAGCTGTGGTGGTGGTAAGGAAGCAGGGTGAAGTTTCAGACCGCTGTGGGCTAAGCACACGAGCGGCCATTGCCACGGCTCAGCTGACCCACAGCAGGTTGACAGTGGGCTTTAAGTAATAGGATGCCAGGTGTGATGCCAGGTACCCAAAGCAAATCTCCTTTCAAGGAAAAGCAGAACAGTATACATCTGATCTGGAAACTGATTAACCAGTACTTTTGTCTTGGTCAAGACTTTTTATTTACGGGAGATCTGTGGTTCCCTACTACTTTTGGTCACAGGAACAGCAGTGGGTACATGAAGCAATTAATCGGGTGTTCTTGCTTAGCATAAGCTAGCATGAACACTTTTATATCTCAAACCTTAATTTTAAATGGACTAAATTCCTAAGAGGCTGGACAGTAAGTGGCAGGGAGGCTAGCAGCCTGAAGGCCCTGCTTCCATGTAAAAATAAACTGTTGACTGAAAAATACAATGCTTACTCTTCCACATAGGAACAGTATTACAACCTTTCTTGTCACTAACATACATCTTAAAAGTTTGATTTCTGGATTCCTGTGTAGGAAATTTAAGTCAGCTGCTAATAAGCATGAGGATTGCTGTTTTTTTCTTTTCTTTAACCTTCTCTGTTGTGAACAGTTTGAAAAGTCCATAAGCAAACAGGAGCACACATTGAAAACCACAACTGTAAGCGATGCAGAATGGAAGCACAATCGAAGCAGAAGCGGTTCCTCAGCAAAGCGTTACAGTTGTGCTATTTAACTTCAGTATGAAATTCAGCACATCTTCAAAGAGTTTTCATTTTCTCTGCAACTTTTTCTAAAAAGAATTTTGGGGGTGGGGATGCCAGTCATTTAACGGTCATCACAGACATGCTGCTGCATAAACTTACAGAAACATGTCATAGTGCTTTTAAGACATTATCATTCCTCTGCAAGAAGGCTGTAGTAAACCTCCATTCCCCTTTATCATCTAATCACCACACAATTAGCCCAGGAATCCCATTATGTAGTTGATTTTGCTCTGGGCTACTGTTTTTGATCAGAAGTCAAGCTTAGCCAGTGGAAAAGATGGTTTAGTCTATTGGACAAATAGTTACCTCCTAAGGCCGAGTTGTACTCCTCCTGCTAGATGGGCTTGGTACAATGATGTGGCCTCAAAGACCAATCACACAGAGGCATTTTGAAGCTCTCAAGAAGAGTGTCTCTTCTGAGCTTTGATTTTTAAGCCCCCAGTACTTATCATCTGCTTTCTAGGCGTCTGGCAGACAAGCACGTACAAACTTGTTATGCTTCAGTAATCTCTCAGTTTGTAGGAGACAGAAATGGTAACAGTACAGGGGAAGCAACTGGAGAATGGGATGACAATCCTGCTTCTTGCCCAGACCTAATTCTTAAGTTTTCTTTCCCTTTTTCAAAGTCAGGATCAAATGGTTTTTTTTGCCTTTTCTTCTACCCCACTGAACTATCATCATAGGAAATGCAGTGACTAGATCAATATTTGTCTTGTCCTTGGAGTTATTACTGAAACATTGAATTTTTCTTGTTCAAAACCAGAGCTGCTTTTAACATAAATCTGCCTAAGAAAGGAATTACATCAGAATGCTCTGGCAACCAGTGGTAAATAAATTCACTCTGTATTTTCCTCACTGTGTATTTTTCCAAGCCTATATTTTAAAGAACTATGCTGTAACATTAGCAACTTTACAGTAGATGATATTAGAGTCATGCCATACATGGTAAAATAACTTGTTTCTTTCTAATTTCAGGGAGAAGATAGCATATTTCACAAGAGCAAAGATCAGTATACCAGCCCTTCCAGCTGATGATGTATAATTATGCATTTTCATTGAAGTGTTTTTCCACTTGCTCATCTTTTTTTTAGATGAACTTTGTAGTTCTAGTGACCTGCTTCTAAAGATCTTCTATGTTACATTCACTATTGACATGTTTATTTGTAAAATACAGTGAATTGAGTTGTTGTATGCCTAAAAAAAAATGACAAAAAAAACAACACAACAACTGGAAAACCAAAGTAGATTAATTTTGGTATACTGATGCTGATTTTGTACAGTTTGTAATGTATTGCATGTGTGTTTTTATTTTGTAAAGATGGAACAAAGGAACAAAGGCAGTACTAAGCATGTATCCTGTTGAACTGCACTGTGTTGAGAAATATTACGTTCAACAGAGGATTGTTTATCTTTTCACTATTTTCATGTGAGCAGACTGTGAAGATGGCTGTTTTGCCATGCAATATTTTTATATGAGTGTGACTTCCATAGTTTGAAGTTAACTACAAGTGTAAGCTCCTTTCCAAAACATCAAGGCTGCCTTACAACAGCTGCTAATTAGATTCATCACCCACATTGGAATTTTGTTTCTGAAAACATTTCTTCTGTTTTTTTTTTTTTAATACTTTGTAGGAGGAGACAGAATTCAGAGTTTAGTTTCATGAATGTACAGTACTTTAACCTGCACTAAAAGGTTTCTTGCATCTGCAGGAGAGTGGGAAAAGACAAGGCAGACAAGTAACCCTAAAACCTTATTATGAGACTACCAAAAGGGCAGCTGCTTTCTGAACTGGAAGCTGAATCAAATTTGTAATACCAACACTGAAATCGGAATAGTTATATCTGCTCTACACTTAGAAATTAGAGTTTCTCTATATTTAATCTTTTGTCCTAGAGGCTGTCTTATTGCTGACTAGGAGAATATAAAAATGTACATTAGGCTTACAACTATGAAGAGGCCTTTACTAAAGTATTTGTACCAGGAGAAAAATCTGTCAGATAGTAACTCAGATATCAGAAGTCTGTTGGGAAAGTAAACCCTCTCTGGAAAAAAAAAAATCCTGACTAAAAGGCTTCATGTATTTCAGTACAGTAACATTTTTAAAAATACACAATTGTCTCTGTATGCAGTTGAGGGTGCACAGGTTTAATAAATAGATGTGAACAGCACATTTCAAATTTGTTTTACATGAACCAGCCTGCTAGGAAGAAGCATCAACTTGAATTAATTCTGTTTGTTAGAAGTCCAGAACACTAGATGTACATGTTTACACAGCCCTGTCTGGGTAAAGCAGTTGGGGTTTTATCTTGTGTGAACTGTGCAAGTAGGCAGACATTATAGACAGAATTATTTCATTTTCTACTTAGTATGTTGCATTCAGATGTATTTAATTCAGTTGCTTTAGTTTTCTTCCCCAAGCAACAAGCCACATACGCATGGTCTTAATCTTTCAAAAAGGCTGTAATTGCTTGGTGAGAAAATGGAAGTGACTGTAACCACAATATTGTAGCAGCTGTCTGAAGTTCAAAGTGACAATTCTGCGATGAAAGGTCTGTGTTTTCTTGTGCACAAATACATCAGTTCACTTACATGTATAGCCAAACATGCTATTTTGGGCAGCATGACTGGTTGAACATTCTTTATGAATGCCCCATTTGTTTTTTCTTTTTTGGGTTGGAGATAACATTCATATTTGAAAGGTCAATTTTTAGAAACAAATCTGGAATTATTTAATGTAGAGGTGAAATGAAGGTTGACAGTTTCAACTTCTCAATTTGATTATATAAGATGTTTGTAGAATGATGTTTAGAGGTGTACTTTATGATTTTTCTTTTATTTATTTACAGTCTTATTTATGTTGTTTAATATAGTTCAGTTCTGGCCATAAAAATATTTGACATAAGGATGCTGTTTTGAAAAGTATTTAGAGCTGCCTAAATTCTTGCCAGATTAGCTGTATTTTCTCATATGTTGAATAATTTTCAAAAAAAAGTATTATAATCTGATTTGTAATATGGGGTAAGGCCAAAATTTAAGTATTCCTGGCTTTAGCTTTCAAAACTCATTTAAAAATGAGAGACTTAAACATATTCGTGCTCCTCCCTTTCCACAGTGGTAAAGTTGAACATATTTATAGGCAGCTTTTTAACAATTCTGGTTTTAGAGGTTTTTTTTTGTTTAACTAATTCAAGTTATCCACACTCAAAATGCTCAATAGAATAAGCTAAAATAATGTATACAAATAACCCCCCTGTCAGTTTAAAATTATAAATATTACTCTAAGTAGAACTTACTCTGCACAGCAGGGTATAACAAGTATAATTCTGTTTCCAGGTACCAATATCACTGCAGTTGCATATATAAAAATCTAAATATTACTGGTACAAGAATAGTTAGCCAAATGAGCAAAGGTTAGCAGAAATTGTAATAGAACACAAATCAAATAATTTTTTTTTCCTATTGCTATGTTTATACTGTATTAAATATCAAATGCTCAGGACTGAACTAAATATTTAATCAGGTTATATTCTGAATGTGTTTCTGTTCTAATTTTGTCTGTAAGAATATGCAAATACATCACATAGATTAACTTGTCTGCACTTTCCATGTGTTGCAGTGATTGGATATTTTTTTTTTTTTAAACAAAGCTCTTTTTCAGACTGGTGTTTTATTTAATTCTTTTACTGCTGTTCTATGTCTTCATATGCTCTTTGCAGAAACAGATGGCTGGTACAGCTTTGTCAATGTAAAATCATTGCAATTTATAGAAAGTTCCCATCAATCACTGACAAGTCTTAGGATAAGTTATAAAGAAAATGATTCATACACTTGAAGTTAGTTCTTTACATTCATTAAATAAAAACTGCAGTAGCACTGAGCATGGTCAACTCTCCACCAGACAGTATCTCATTATTATTCAAAAATGCTGTCTTTCCAGAGAGCGTGTGTTTGTGCTGGGATGTATTCAGTCATATATTCACGCACACACACTCTGGATGGAGAATCTTGTATTACATGACATTGAGAACATTTTGTTTACACTCGTGTAAATGAATATAGGTCCACGGAATTTCATTTAAGGTTATACCTTGTATTAGATTTTTGTCATGTATGTTGAACTAGCACTACAAACTGTTTCAGGACTTTAATATTTTTGTAAGAAAGACGTTCTCTAAAGCAGCCCCACTAAGTCAGTAGGGCTTCTGCCATGTAAAAGATAGTCAAGTCTCCATGCATGCCTAGAGATCCAAAATTTAATACTTATCCTTTAAAAAAGGAAATAAACACACAAACCCACCCACCCACAAAAAACACTGCGATTGATCAGATTTTGGAGAAAAGCAATGGTGACTTAGATCTCCATAGCTCATCTATTAATATAATTAAAATGGAAGGTAAGTAGTAATTAAAGAAACTACACAGTAAGAAACAATCCCTCCCCCCCAATCTTGTAAACAGTTACCTGTCTGTTCAACAGCCTTTTCTTACTGTAATGCAAGAGTAAGAAATCTGAAAACCTAGTATCTACCCTTTTTAAAGTCTTCTATTTCCAATTTCCACATGTTGATAGGTGTCTTGCATATCTGCCATTGTATTCTCTTCTGGTAATTGATGGTCAGATGATATGAAGATTGTGGAGAGGAGTAGAGAGCCGCCTAGAATTATTAAGAAGTCCTCCAAACCAGCCACTGAACAGCACATCCCCTGTTTCCCATCTGGGCACAATCTCTGGGTTCCCTTCATCCCCAGATTCCTGGATTATAGCATGGGCAACCCAAGAAACAGGGACTAAGACCAGAACTCCAGCTATCCACATGATTATTCCTCCAAGCAGTAGCAGCTGTTTCTTTAGCTTCTGCTCTGTATCCTCCATCTTTCAGCAGTCCAAACCAAGACTAGAGATCACAAGGCTCAGAAATCCTAGTCCATTTGATGTAGATACTAAAATCCTGGAAATCCTGAATTCTACAGGCAAAGCTAGGAAAGAATCGAAGTCTTTACACTGTGTTCCTCCTACGTCTTGGACTATACACATTTGCCAGAGTCCCGTGGTCCAAAGCTGCAGTTTGTTTAAGTCTAAGCTGCGATTTTTCCAGTCTGGTAAACAGTTACAGGTACCAGATGAAATCCATCCTAGTATAGACAACAGCAATCCTACTAACTGTAGCCTGTGGCTGTGGACCAAGTTCGTTTTTAGCAGTCAAAGAAGCACTGAACTGCTTGCTTTTGCAGACAATATTCTGCACATACTGAACACTGGCAAAAGTGAAAACAATGCTTTATAAAGCATGAAATACTCCTCCCCCTGCAGCTTTATGTTACCTGGTTCCATGTGCAGTGTTTGGGGCATAGGGAAGTAGTGTGGTTAAACCAGTAATTGAAGGGTGTGACCACAGCTAGGCTCACTTTTTGTTAGTTTGTAGATTGTAAATTATTTTAATTACATATTTTGCTGTCCATCAATCTGCTAGAGCACTACAACAGTTCTGCTAATTTTGGCGTTTCATAGTTTGTTTTAAATTAAGAACCACAAATACAAGGTATTTTAATACCATGTTGATATATTCCTACTTAAGTGGGGCTGTCTGCTTTGAGGCCAGTTAAATATCATTTGCTTAAAGGTTACATGTTGAGAGCAACATGTTGCTATAGGTGAACGGAGCTCAAGAAGCCTTTGATAGGATGCACGAAACCTCAATACCCGTGTCAGAAGAAGACAGTGTAAGTATTTTGAAAGCTGTCTCTCTCAGCCTATTTTTGGTGCATCAAGTACGCAGATGCCAAAACACTCAGAAAAACTTGTATGGGCAGTTTTATGTGCTAGATTGGTTAAACGACTTCTTGGGTACGAAGCACCCACACCGTAATACCCTGTGCACAAAAAGGCATCTGCAAATCTTGGTAGCACTTCAGAAATCTACGGTTTTCTTTGCACAACAATTTGCTAGTACACAGAAAACCAATTTGGGCAATGCCTTTATGTAGACTGGTTCGGATGTGAAAAAACACTCAAGCTCATATGTCGCTGCATTAGGCAAGTGGAAAATTGCAACAGGGAATCAAGCTTTGAGGCTCAGTTAATTGGTTTCATATGAAAAGGAAGCATATTTTGGTTAAAAGCCAAGACGTAATAGAACATGCATATTCATTTTCAGGATTTTACAGTGCAGTTGAGAAAACAAAAGCACCTTTTCTACACAGACTATGAAAAAACGTAGCATTCTCCTGTGAAACAACATTAAATAGTTCTGCAGGTGAGAAAATACACCACTTTCAAATACCAGTTATGAAGAAAACATAAAATTTTAGGAATCGGCTAAGTAACAAAGAGTCCTTTGAATTACTACTGAAACAAGCTTCTGGCTTGCAGTAGAGTTTGGAAAAGACTGGGCAGTCTTTCTGTGCTACTTAAACCCTTTGGTTTTAAGGCCTAGTTTCAGTTTCCAAGCGTTGACACTGATCTTGCTGTTCTGCTACTGCATAACGGACCGAAGATGGATGGACTTCAGTTGAACAGATTGTGCAATTAAGTAGGGATCCTCCTAATATAAGACAAAATCCAGCAAGCCAGCCAACAAATAACGCTTCCCCCAAATCCCACCTGGGAACAATATCTGGTATATTCTCATCCCAAAATTGCTGGACTGTGGAGTGGGCAACCCAAGAAACTGGGACAATAGCTGTAATCCCCGATATCCAGAAGAGCATTCCTCCAAACAGCAACAGCCGTTTCTTTTGATCTTGTTGTCTTCCACCAATTTTCAAACAGTCCAACCCAAATCCTGAGAGCAAGAGGCCCAAAAGCCCCAATCCATTGGAAAAAAACATCAAAATCCTAGAAATCCTGAGTTCTGGAGGCAAAGCTAAGAAAGAATCAAAGTCCTTGCATTGCATTCCCCCTTCTTCCTGGACAACGCAAGCTTGCCAGAGTCCCATGGTCCAGATCTCCAGTTCATTCAGTTCCAAGTTAAGATTTTTCCACTGGGGTAAATAGGTGGTGAGGCAGGATAGGACCCATCCCAACAGAGATGATAACATGCCACTGCATTGCATCACTGGTCGATAGACCAAGGCCATTACAAGAGCAGAGTCCTAGAAGCTTGAGGAGGAAGGTCTCCCCAGCAGCTCTGTAACAACTGCTGCCTCGAGCGGTCGTGGAAGCTATGATGATTTTAGTTCTCTGCTGCCCCAAATATAAGCCTTTGCTATTAACCCTTTGTGAGCTCTCAAACACTTTTTTGTTCTTCATGAATATAACGTTTCACATAAAGGACGAAGGACTTCACTAAACCATGAGTTAGGCTTTCTGATAAGGATTTGATCTGTTACCTTCCAATTTGCTTGGTAAAATTATATCCCAATGCCTGATGATTACAAGCCTGAGGATGAACAAAGAAGGCTCTATGACCCCTCACCCTAAAACACAACAGAAATCTTTGTGCTTCAATACGGATTAATTAGATTTTAAGTGGTGATAAAGAGTCAGCTCTGTGTGCAACAGGACTTCATTGTAATAGCTAAATTTGAGATTTCAGGGATGTAAATCAAGGCCTTGTAAAGAAAGGTAGACTCTTTGCCTATAATCTTTATTCTTAGACTTCCTCAACATACATAACGGCTTATCTTCCACTGCTCTGTTTTATGTCCCCAGCACTGTAAAAGACGCTTTGTAAAAGATCCTTACGTTTCACATTTTCTACATTCATTTCTTTTAAAATGGGCTTTGTTTTGACCGACTCTTAAGGGGAAAAGGAGACGGGTATGGTCAAAGTACCGTAGAGAATGAAATCCTAGACATCCCTCCACCATAATGCACTCAGGCAGATCATCAGACGGTGTAAGCTGTACCTGCCCCAGGACTTCAGCAACACCATGGTAGCAGCTTACACCAGCTCAGTGTCCCCTTTCCTAGAGCCCATGTCCCAGATGGCACAGAGCATACACTTAGTGTCTAACAGCTGTTGGCACTCAGCGCTCCTAGGGCCAGGGAATGTCTAGTACCATCCTGATCAAAGCAAAAATACTGCTATGCCATTACCCCATTAGGAAACCCTGCGTTTTCCTGCTGTCATGTTAGCTACACTTGTGTTTGTCTGCTGGGTCAGCAGTGAGAATACTTGTCCGTTATTCCCCTCCACGTGCAACAGCACAGCCTATATGGGAGAAAGCTGAGCAGTGTAAACACGCACACGTGTACCACCCAGAGATTCTCTCCACTCTTTCTTGGCTTCATTTGCTGGATGGAATAAAGTACCAAATCTGACAAGTTTGCGTATTTTAATTTGCAGTTGTTCAAAATGGCTTATCAGGTGATGGAAGAGCATAACACTGCTTTCAAAGGTTTCCCAAAATCCTGAAGAGCATCAGTAAGAGGTTTCACTCTGAGAAAAATCTCTTCCTCATTTCTGCGTTATCTTGAGTCAATTTCCCACCCTTGCATTTTTACTGCCACAAGCTGCAAAGAGCCAACACAAAGAAAGATGAAGTATTTCCCCTTTGCTTGTGTACCAACCCAGCCAAACAACTTACACCTGGTCAAAAAATTACCATGCACAAGAGCAGAAGTCACCAAGGATATTACTGACAACATTGGGAACAAATTGATGCAGGCAAGGCTCTAACTTTGGCCACCCACTAGGCATAAGAAATAAAAACAAAAACAAACAAACAAACAAACAAAAAACTTTCATTCATTCAGGCTCCAGATTGCACTTTCAGATTTGGCAGTGTTGTTTCTCTCCCCTTTCTGTTTTCAGAGCAAAAAGAGTAGTTCTGGAAACTATCATGACATTCAATGAGAGACTCCATAATGCCATTTGAATAATTTTTCAGATAAACAACTACACTTCAGGAGTGCTTCTGCTCATTCAGGGGCTACGTGCTTATTTGACTTTTAAATCACGGTTGCTGCCAGACTATTATCAGCAGCCAGTTGCGCTTCCCTTGTCTATGAACCTTTAACATTTCTTTCCCTGCTGTTAATTCCAACAGTCAATCCAGTGTGAAAGCACAAGACCAGGCACGTGAAGTCCGTTCGTTCTGCTGGTGTTGACCATAGCAGCAGCAGTATGCCAGCCTTCAAATTTCAGCAGTCAGAAGCTCTAAGACTGCAGCATCATAAGAGTTCAGCTCTGCAACTTACTGTTAACCACGCAGTAACTTAGAGCAAGCAAAAGCTTCCTTATACTATCCCGTGCAAGATTATAAAAGAATCCCTGTTTTTCCAGTGGAAGAAAAAAAAAGGCAAGACTTGCCTTGTTGCCAGGATAGTAACAAGGTCTGAAATGCCTTAACTTGGAACTTACTGATCTTACAAAAATCTCAGCTAGCCCATAACAAAAGAACAAACAAAAGAACCTCTAGCTGAACCAAGATTATGTAAATTCTCGGGTCAGTAACTGTCTTAGTCCTATCTCCGCTGTGCTTCTTTCACACTTTTCCTCCCCACCATTACTTACTTCTTTCTCTTGCATCTAAAAATGTCTCATTCTTGGAAAAAAATTATTTTGGTAGCCTTGTGCCTGCACAGAAGGTAACATACTGGAGCTACTGCAGAGCCTAGGGGTTAGAACTGGGCAATACCCAGCAGCCACAACACATGCATCACACGAGTCTGCGTCCCAGCTATGCTCGGCACCAGCTGAATGGCCTCCTCCGTCCCTGAGCCCAGAGCTCCCATCAGTTTGTGCCCTACGACTCAGGGGCATTTGAAATATAAACCCACAGTGCACTGCTACATAGCGATGACAAAAACCAGATGCTGACACCCACGCAGCCTGGAACAGCAGCAGCTGCGTTGGCCCATTTATCTCAAGGGGTTTCAGTGGAGATTGCCACTGCCCCCGAGCCAGCCGGGCAGGGTCAGCACCCCCAGGGGACCCTTGCACACAGGTGAGCTGCTCCAGGACAAGTCTGCCACTTCTCCTTCCCCTGCTTGCCCTGCCAGCCTCTGCAGCAAGGACTGCGTTTGTCTAACGCAAGCTTGCCAAGAAGGAAAGTAAGAGCAAGTACAGCTATCATTGAACAGCGTGCTTTCAGGTAAGAAGGGAGAGGATGTATTTAGAGGGGCTTTTGATTGTTTGGTTTTGGAGCGTCTTTCTTTTTCTATGGACTTTAAATAAAGCCTGACATATGCAACATTCAGGGATACCATCCTACAATATCTTCAGCAGCTGAAATAATCTCAGTGTGAAGAACTGAGCTGCAGAGATGAGAGACTTCTGGTCCCTTCAGCAGTGCCTGCCTCGTGCAGGAGCCAGCAGACTCTCCGGAGCATCACACAACCCCCAAAAGGCAGGCACTTGCCATAGGCACACAGATTGGTACATTTTACATGTGCTGCTGCTGCCATTTGACTGTTTCAGCAGCCAGTTCTGAGAGACACTGAGCTTTTGTAGCTCTCGTTGCAGTCGATGCCTATGAACATACAGCACAGGACACAACTGGGTTCCTCCAATTTCCGTAACACTGTTTTAAGTGCTGGAAATCACATCATTCATTCTAACCAACTCCAAGCATCATTTGCAAAGTAGACAAGACTAGACTTTGACTAGACTAAAGCAGAATGGGGATGATCAGCATGTATATTGTTTTATGCAGGCAAGTGCATTACATTTTTTTCTCCCCATAAAATCATTTCAGGCTGAAGACAAGGATTCTGAATCATATTGCAAGTACATATTTTTCTTTAAAAGCTTTAGCACTGCCCTAACTCTTCTGGGAACCTTATGGCCACAGACAGATACACTAATACCTTACTCCCTGCAAAGAGTTTTAGGGAATTGTCTTTACACAGCTTTGCAGCACACACAGTTAACCAAATGTTTTACGTTCAGCATAAGTGGAAAGAAAGACCAGGTGCAGCACTTCACGAGCAGATTAGAAATTGAATCCCACAAAAGCAGTCAGTGTATTGTAAGAAACGGACTCTTTTCTACACCTTCAGTTCCTACGTAAGATATAAGCATGCTCATGTTGAGGCTTTGTTTATTCTCCTCCAGCAGTCCAAAAGCATGCTCTTCTATGAAGTACAAGTGTCTCCAGCAGCTTTCCCCAGACATTGCCATAATTTTTGCTAATTCTGAAGATTGAACCGAAGATAGGGAACTGAGTTATCTAAATATTTTTCATGGCTCATTTAAATATCTAGTATTTTCATGATTCATTTATGGGCGTCTCTTATCTTTGGATTTCCATCTTATAGATGCATATGCAAAAGATAGAAACATGAGCCAGTGTGTAGATTTTTCTATAACTAAATCTTATATAAGCCAGCAAAAGACAGCTACTGTCAGAAGTTGGCATGGCAGTGCCTTCAGCATCTTATTACAAGTGAGTTAGTTCATTCAGCTTGGCAGTCTTGTGCCTTCCACTTTATTGCTTGAACTGGAAGTTGTGGGAGTTAGCATTTTCTTACCCAGTTAAGATCCCGCTTCTTTGTGATGCTGGAGCATCTTTTGGTTTTGCGTATCCGATGTGCCCTTCAGTGAAACAAACAAGCATCAAGCAAAGAACATAACCCATGCTGCCAGCCATATTGACTTACTCAAATCCGCACGTAAGTGAACTTTGACATCAGTGCCAAAAATAATTATTTGTATTGATGGATCTTAAAATTTCAGGGTGCTTCAGAGAGCATCACAGTGGAGAGAGAGACTGACTTCTCCCTGAATAATTACCTATGTGCCTCCAAACACTGATGGTTACCAACTTTGCAACAGAATGATAGTGGGTATATTATGGCCTGCTAACAAAGCAGACTGATCTGAATTTTATTTATTACTGAAGTTGCTACTATTCTTCTTCTGTTTGATTTCCTCCTTGTCTCCCCCATTGAAATTACACTACCAAGTTAGATACACCCTCAGACAGATAATCCAGCGTATGAACAGCATTGGTTGCTACATACCCATCCGAACCCTAGTGCAGTCCACAACACCAATACTTAATTTTGAACACTTAGAAGCCACCACAAAAGCACCGAAGGCAGGCAGCACAGAGGGGTACGTCAGTGATGAAGATAACGACAGTTTCCATTTTGGAAGGGGAAGAGAGGCTAAATTTTTAAACACACAGTTAGCTCATGCTGTCATTACACTTTGATGAAACGTCTAACTTAATATTTAGAGGTGATGATTTATGAGACTACGGTATTTCTTTCTATATCATATCGAAAGAGAATACCCCTCAGTGAGTGCTTGGATGCTGCTGGAGCAAAGAAGCCATGACACGCACAGCTGAATATTTTGTGGAGAAGTTACAGCAGAGGGGGACAGGTCAACAGAAGCAAAGCAAATCATCACGAAGGCCATATCACCTCTTCTGATCCACCCTCCCTGATGTGGGCAGAGAACACACCCCAGCAATCAGCTTGCAGCCACTGCGGATGGTTTTACACCACTGCTGCACCAGGGCTGGCACTCAGTGCACGACAGAGCTGGGGTGAGGGCAGCAGTGGAAGGGGAGGACTCAGCAAGCACGTGCCATCTCAGCATCTTCAGAAGAGCCAGAGCCATCACTGGCCCTTCTGAAAAGGGCCTCCCTCTTCAAATAGAGATATCCCCAGCCTTTCAGTATTGCAAGGGCAGCCCAACCCTGGATATCTTCCTTCTTCAAACACTGGATGTAATTCATGAAGGAACTTTAACAAAAGCACATTACACATGCAAAAGAAGTGTACTTCTGGGAGTGAAAAGCCTTGCTAACAGTTTCACTTTTGTAAGATTAATCAAAATCTTGAAATAAGATGTTCAACTACCATCAATCCTACATTACAAGATCTAGAAGGGAAAGGAACTGCAAGAGTTAAGCACAGCAAGGTGAAACTGCCTCTCTCTGCGTTAGGAACTTACTCAACAGATTGAAATGAGAGAGGGTAGATTTGCCATCATTATACTAGAAGAATAAAGAATGCTTTAAGGCTCAGTACTTCAGCCTTTGCAGAAACTTTTCCATCACCATCCCAATCCAGACTTCAAAGTGAGGGCTGACTGGGTTAGAAAATGAGCCTTATCCTTCAGTGAACTAGTTTTGATGTACTGTCAATACAGGAGATTACTGTAAGTATGAAAACTCATGTCACTTTGAACAGTGATTGGAATGTGATTTCCTTGAACGATGGAAGTCTAAGAAATTAATTTCTGAGCTGTGAAATGTATAGGCTTCTTTATAATCATCCATCTCTTATTACTAGACTCTGGTTTAAGTGTTACACATGTATTTCTACAATGCTCTTCATTTAACACCTGCAAACAATTATTATAACAAGCTTTCTCTCGTTCCTTAAGACCTGTTTCTTATTTTCAGTAAACTTATGAGAAATTTGTAGCACTCAGTTGAACCTGCACTGGGAATTGTTATTGCATGACAACAGAGATTACAAAGATAATATAGACTTGTTAACCGTAAATTGGAAGACTGCACGTATCTTTTAACATTAAGCTAGCCAGAGTGTGAAATGAGCCGTGAGAATGTCTGACAAGTGAAGGAAGTGAGGGGTACCTGTGATGTTTTGTTCACCTGCCATAACTGAGATTTGGGGGAAGGGAGAGAAGAAGCTCAACAAATTTCCTGTAGTAGTTTGACATATGATTATTTTTCATCAGATTCCAGTGGGTTAAACAGTTTAAGTGTTTTACCTTTAAAGGTGCAGGGAGCCAGGAGATGCAGAAAGGAAAGGTTTTTCCTAGCCAGTGACTGTTCTCTCTAATGCTGGAGAGCTTTTTGCTACAAAATAAGCTTTCCTTCCCCTGAAAATGAAATCTTAGCAAGCGTACAATTTAAAGTGTTCACGACATCATGTCATCTACAAATTAAACCACTAACATTTATCGGTATTATTTAAAACTTAGCTATACACCTCTGTCATCTTCTGTCATATTCATCCCTGTCCCTTCTCTCTGGTCCCTCCCACCCTCTGTCCTTCACGCAGAAAAAGCTAAAAGGCCTCTGTCTACTCAGCTTCCTTCAGGAGGACAGTGTGAAGGGAGTCAGATAGAGACTTCTACGACTACAGGGCAGAATGGGCTCCCTGAGAAAGAAATGGGTGTAGGGAGGGAAAAAACAAGAGCAGTTTCCTCCCTTCACTTTCCCCTGGCCCTCCCACTGACTGCTGCCACCCAGCAGCATCCTCCAACGTCAAATAGTGCCTGCAGAGGTGAAAAGGATGACGCAGAGAATCCGCTAACACACATCTAACGCATGATGTATTGCGAAATACAGTATAGCTGAGACAGGTGAGACTGCAGAAGTCCTGAGTAATTCCGCATCAGTAGGTTGAGATAATTCCTGGCTGTGTTCAGTAGCAACCCAGAGAGAGGTAACTGCTGAAGACCTCTAATATCATGCCTCTGCAATAGTTATGTGATAGTTATTTTCCTTTTACCTAATTGATGATCACTGCATATTGGAAATAATCCTGCGAAGTGCTAAGTATCTTTTGCAAAGTATTACACACTTTCTAAACACCACCTGCACAGAGGTGAGGGCTACCTCTGTACCACAGATTCAAATACTTAAACAGAGAATGTTTTACCACAAATGAAAGTCAGTGAAGAGGCTTAGGTTCTAACTGCAAGAAAATGATTGTGAAGAATTAAAATTTGTATTTCCCAACATAAAGACAACCTGTGTTCACTTGAGCTGACATCTGCTTTGAATTCTTTGGTCAGTCACACAGAAGAATTTACTTTTTCCTTTTACGTAGTACACAGCAAGAGATACTGATAAAGTGACTAATCTGCAGTATACTCAAATCTTTGTACTATTTTGTACAAAATCCTACGTAGACAAAAGTTAGCAACTGTGTAAGTTAAAGAAACGTATAAAGAAATGCAGACATGCACGTTACTGAGCTTAGTATATATTTGCAAAGCTACATTCACTAACACAAGAACACCTATAGGACACCAGGCCAAGCCAAAAGTCTATCTAGCCCAGTACCAGATAATTGGGAAGGGAAAGAATACAAGAATGTGATAAGGATAGATTGATATTGTCTTCCTCCTACAGCGTAAAGGTCTCCTGAAGTTGGACTTGAAATCTACATCACTATGTTTAATAACCTTTGATGGATCTCTCCCCTGTGAATTTGCCAGAAAAGTACACGTTTACTGCATCCAGACCATCTTACAACAGCAACTTCCACAGTTTAATTTTGCCTCGTACCATTTTCTCCCCCCTTCAATTTTAAACTCACTGCTAGATCATTTTATTTGCTAGCCCCTAGTTCTTATGTTAGGAAGCATAGTGAACAAGCATTCATAACTCACTACCTCAAAACAATTCATTTTTGTATATACCTCTCTAATATCCTTACACAGGTCTTCTCCATGCTGAAGAGTCCTAGCTTATTAAATATACAATCATCTCAAAACAGATGAAAGAGTGGTGATCTCTCTTGCAGTGAACCCACCCGACCACTGTCAGAGTTCAATACAGCGTGCACACTGCCAGCTATCACGCTGTAAGAGAATTAATCTGGGAAAGTAAACCTCTCTTCTTTCACACCACTACCATTATGACTGTCACAGTTATTTTTCTGCTGACCATACACTTTAGGACAAAAAAAAAAAAAAGAAAAAAGTTTGTTGAAATCTTTCTTGAAGATGGAAATATTGTGAACAGCGCTATCCTGTTGGTATAATCTGTATGTTGGTAACTACATTTTGCCATTTGAGAAAACAACTCCTCTAGCCCAAGAAGTACAATGGAAAAAAACTAATCCTCTCAACAGTATTCTGCTTGAAATCTAGTATCTTTCACTGTAAGATATGACCTAAAAATGGTGTGGGTTTTTGTTGTTGTTGTTTTGTTTTTCTTTAAATAGGAAGGGCACATTCCCAAGTGGATGTACAAATGAATTCTCTGTAATGCTCTGCCAGATGCACAGATGGCATGAGATTAGGAAAGTGCTCCTGGCACCAAATGCATGATGATTTTCATAAAGTATAGGTTCAATGGTTGGGAGTAATGCATCTGTATTCAAGTGAAAATCCTTTATGCTACATCATATTATCATGCTTTCTCTTTACTCAATTATCACTTCTCTGCAGGACAACGATCACAGAATTTTCTGCTGTTGTGCTAGAGAGAAAAATAGGGTATTACATCCCTCAAGGAGCGCAAGTGAACTTTTCCATCCGACCTATATGTCTGATTGCAAGAACCACAACTCATATGAACACCACTGACAGCAGGGTGTAGAAATATGCTTAACCTGGGGAGTTTCTCCACAAAAGTGGGATAAAGTTATATACAGTTTTTATATAAATTGAAAGAACCATTAAAAGTCATTTTTGTCCATCTTCTTTTTATAAGACAAAGTAAAGCAAACAGACCAACAGACATTTATTTAGCTTTTCTTTAAAAGCCTCCACTGACAGAAAACAAAATAAAAACCAGCATCCTTCAGCAACCTATTCTAATGAAGCACTGGAATACAGATCATATCTCCTAGGGCCATCGTTCTTGAGCTCCCCTTTGGTTCTCCTTCCTTAAGCAATGTCACAGAGATGAGCAGTGTCTGCTCTTGCATACAACATTCCTGTTGTCACAGTCCCTAAGTTTTTGTTGTTGTTGTTGACACCATCATAAAATCACATGCAGATTATGATTTGCTGCAATTTTTAATTCTAGTATGGTGTTTGTGTTCCTTGCAGTGCACACACACATTTGGTCTTCTAACAATGCCAAGAGGACAGGGACCTTTCCCAGCTCCTAGCACAGGTAGGGAAGAAGATGGAGACTGACAAGCATTCCCGCTCCTCTACTCCCTGCTAGACGTATGATGGAGAACATGCAGGCATCCCTCAATGAAACTCTCACAGAGAAGCCTTTGTCTCCCACCTCTGCACATGGTTTGCTTTCAGAAATGTTTGATTGCTGAGCTCCCTGCTGGATTCTTACCACATCTCCACAAATGCAAGACAGAAGCAGCCTTTTTCATATTTCTGCTATGAGTCAAAATCAAACTACCACCAAATTGTGAAAGGCTGAAAGTGGAGTGGCTTCAGAGAAGGGAAAGGGAAAGGACATAGCTTGGGAACATCTTGTTAGAGATTTGAAGTACAGTTCCCAAATACCGTGTCCGTCTAGGCGTAGCATGTATTAGAAAATGATGCAAGACAGTGTGCAGCTTTGGCACTTTCTCCCTCTTAATTACAGAACAGTCTTATCCCTTGGATTATTTTCCAGGGCACAGAAGACATTAGCATGCTCAAATCATCTCACAGCTACCACACTGAACATTAACCTTCCTTGTCTTCAGAGCATGCTCCATAAAACCTAACAATTAAACTGGCTTCTCAGAGTTGTACAGGAAAGCACGGCTCAGTCTCCAGATCTGGGGGAGCCCAAACTGCAAAGCCAGTGCTTCTCATAGGTCTGAGGAGACCAGCGGGGACAAAAGTAGGAGGGAACAGCTTTCATCAGCATACAGCAGTAGTGCTGTACTACTGCACTGAACTCCCAACACAACAGGATCTTCTGACCCGCTGCTGACTGTGGAGCTACATTACTTGTGTAAGGCCAGGAGAAGCGGGTCAGGGAAAAGTTCAGGAACTGTCATTGGAAAAAAGGATAACAAAAGTCCTGTCTCCTTTGTCTTTTATGTGATTTAGCTTTTTGTATCAGAGTGCAGCAGGACTGTAACTACTCTGTTGGAGCCTACCTAGCAACCTAAACAACCAATAACAGATAAAAAGACCTTGGAGTGTGATGGAAGGAAGATGCTCAAGTTTCAGTAGAAGGATCTACAGTGTCAAGTACTGCAGCACAGTCTGGGACTGCCACAATCCCCAGTGCCAGCTGGAACAGGAATTAAGGGCAGAAATGAATGATTCCTGCAAATGAAACATGAGCTACAGATGTATAATTCGGGAGTTTCCAGCAGCTCGGGGAAGAAGCAAGCAGTAGTTGATAGAAAGCTGAGAGCTGCCCAAGAGATGTCTACTAACATTTGAGCAGCAAAGGCAAGAAAGGTTTACAGTCAGCTGGGAAAATTGGGACAAGAAGCTTTCTTTGACAGTGTGCCTCACAGAAATGCTGCAAACTAAAGCATAAGAGTATCTTTGAAATGCTATATATGTATATTAAGTATTAGATAATGATTACAGAATATTTGACCCTGCACTGCCATGAGCATCTGATTTTATNTTTCTAAAGACATTTGTAGGGACCTGAAGGCAAAAGGGAAAATAATTCAGATCACAAAGCAAAGAAACTCAATTGTTAAGATTTAATATGAGAAGCTGTCAAGGAGGTGGGTTGATGCAGGATTCAAAAGGCAGTTTTATATCTAAATACATCTTGAACCATCTTTGACTAACTTGCTTTGCTTTGTTTTCAAATGAGGGGTGGGGGAATCAGTCTTTTAGGAGAGCTCAAAGAGCTCCAACTGAAAACATACTAAAGGCTCCAAACAATAAGAAAAATCTTCTGTTGCCCAGACATGCACAGATCTTGCCAAATCCCTAAGAGTAAGCATGGATCACAGCCACACTGTGTGGCATGCACCAAAGTGCTGCTTAGCCCATATACTGCTTTCATCAGGGACCCGTAATAGAAGCTAGGGAGCAGCAGAAAATCAGGGCGAGCAGATAGCACTATTTCCTCAACATATTTACCAGCTTTCACCTAAATGCAGGCCAGAGCTTCCTAAGTCTAGAGGCAGTATCTTTGCATTTAAAGCCCTACACGGACTGTTCTTTCACCATTTTGCCCAAACACTTACCGAAACCTTGCTCAGCTACAAAAAAACAACACAAGCACCCACCCACTGATCTTAGGCCAAGGCTACAGAAAACTCTTGCCAGTGAAGCAGTGTTAGCTTCGTTCCCTTTGTCCTTTTTTCAAAATCAGTACCAAAATAAGTTGTTTTGCTTATATAGCCTATTCCCTTTTGAGGTAGTACAATATAACAGACAACAAGATATAATAGAAGGGTTTTCCAGTTCAGATATCCTGGTAAGCCTTTTCTAGCCTTTAGAAAAATAGCCAGATGACAGAAATATATACTTAATAGTGCCCACATGAACTAAACATTTAAATATAAAATATATCAGTAATGTACTCCTTTTGGCGTTTCATTAAAAATAAAAAAAAATGATGCCAAGCTGTTCCAAGTTTCATTTTCTGTGAATCAAAGCTTATGCTTTACTTTCAAAACTTGAATGCTGTTCCCAGTAGCCTCATCTCATCCATCCTTCAAGCGTAACACTTACAGTACAAACTATTTTGGGGGGTTCTGGAAGAACTGAACAGTGCTTTACTCCCTCTTTGTTTTGTTACGTGCAAACTAAATACTAATCTCCTCCAGGCACAAAGCAGACTTACTGGTTTTGTGGAAGTGACAAGAACCTCAAAGGTAGCATAACATTATTGTACAACAGTAATCAGAACCATAAAGCCAGCTTTAATACATTGAAACAAGCAGACAAATCCCAACAAAGCATTAACACGCTGAGCTTACATGTGTGGCCAAGGGAAGACCTGAGCTCAAAGTTTGATTTCCACACCTACTGTGGGGCCAACAAATGATCGCAGTTCACTGTGGCTCTCCAGCTAGCCCCAGAAAAGCAACACCCAAACCAATAAATAACATGCAGAACATGGAAGAGGACCACGGGCTGGAAGTCATACTCTGGTCTTTTTCTAAACTCATTATGGACTGCTTTTTAAGAAGCAACTTATGTACATTTTCTGTAAGAATTTTGGTTTCCCTCACCTGTAAAATGGGATTCAGAGCAGACTAGACTATTAGTTCTTCTATCTGGCCACTTCAGATGTGCAAATAGATCTTATGTAAGATATTTGTACAAAAAGCAATCTAATTTTGCATATTTATAAGGCAAATCATCTCACTTTCAAAAGAAAAAAAGGCTACACTGGACAAACATTTCACTGCACAGCACATTTAGGAATAAGTCTAGAAGTGTTAGTATTCTGATGAGGAAAGTGGTCCTAAGGGTTGATGCATCTTATGACTGTAGGAAAATTGATAGTAGAAGAGAATTCTTTGATGTTTTATTTAAAAGTTTTGCTCAATAATTCAATAAAGAGATCCATTATAAATCAGGAAAGAGTAACAACGTGCCAAGAGTACAATCCAGTAATGAATAAAAAACAAACACAAGGATAGCATCTGTAATTTAGGAAGCATATAATTCACCATTTAACCCTACCGAATTAAGTTACCTGGGGTGTAAATCAGCATGGGGTCTTGGATCTAAAAAGCAACCCTACTGTAACGCTCTCATCTTGTGGGGGTGAATAGATGAAAACTACACAGCAGCTCCAATGTTGTTACTAACAGACATGCAGCGCGCTAGCTTTTTGATCACCTATTGATACCAGATTTTTTTTTTTTCACATTTCCAGGTGAGGCAAACATAAAAAAGGAAAAGTAAGATTGATTGTATGTGTTTTGTTTCTTAGATCTTTCTCTCTCATCCCAGAACAAGTACTGTCAGGTCAGTTAGACACCCCAATGCCTATTACTTAATCAAAACTCTGTTGTACAGAGAAGAATCAGAAGAATTTCATCCCAAGAACAGATTTTATCTTTTCTTCAGAGAAAGATAAGTTGCCTCGGTACTCCCAAGTGTCAAAAAGAATATGTGGGACAACAGGATTAGATTTCCAGAATTTCTGGTGGACATGGCTTCACAGACACCTCATTTCCCCTTCAAGCTGCCTTTATTCAGTCTCAGATAGAAATGGCTGAAAATACTAATTTCTTATGTTCCCACAACTCCAACTCAACTTGCCATTCTTATTTTCTAGCAAGAAGTACAAAATTATTTTACATAACCTCACAAGCATCTGCTGGCAGCAAGGAGACCAAACCAAATTAGGAAACACATTTCCACGAAGAGTCTTCCATCAAAACACAGTAAATATGGAAATTTCTAACAACTCAGCATGTTGCTACATTGCCATTTGCCCATAAATTCCAATAATACACAGCTCTGGGATCCCATTAGCATCCTAGAGAGTGAATAACGAGTGAGCTATAAATCTCAAGCCCTATAATCACAGTCAGGGCTACCTATCCCCAATCTTTGAATCCAAAAATATCTATTTTTAATTGCATTAGCTATTTTTTATGTTATTTTTGTGCAAAAATAAGCAATTCTAAACTGAGTGACACCTTTTATCCACTTCAGCTGTAACTCTGTGTCATGGTCTTGGTTGGGACAGAGTTAGTTTTCTTCACAGAGGCTCACAAAATGCTGCGTTTTGGATTTTTGATGAAAATAGTGGTGATGTTTTTGGTTGTTGCAGAGCAGTGCTTACACAGAGCCAAGGACTTTTTTGCTTCTTGTGCTGCCCTGCCAGCAAGGAGGCTGGGGGTGCACAAGGAGCTGGGAGGGGACACAGCCAGGGCAGGTGACCCAGACTGATCAAAGGAATGTCCCATACCACATGGCATCATGCTCAGCCATAAAAGCTGGGGTAAAGAAGGAGGAAGGGGGGATGTTTGGAGTGATGGCGTTTGTCTTCCCACAAAACCATTAGGCGTGATGAGCCCTGCTTTCCTGGCAGTGGCTGAACACCTGCCTGCCCATGGGAAGTAGCAAATGAATTCCTGGTTTTGCTTTGCTTGTGCACACAGCTTTTGCTTTACCCAGTGAACTGTCTTTATCTCAGCCCATGAGTTCTTGCACTTTTATCTTTCTGATTCTCTCCCCAGTCCCACCTGGGGAGAGCAAGCAGCTGTGTGGCACTTAGCTGCCTGCCGGGGCTAAAGCACAACACCCTGTCATCTATCACCACTTTCTCTAAACAAGATATCCAGGTAGAGGGAAAAAAAAAAATCTCAGCTTCAGGATCTGTTATTACAGCAGCAACATCACAACCAGATGTAGAAGGCCAAGTACCTTGTGCTTCCTTCCTTCCTGGGAAGTAATATTTCCACCTCTTGCTATTCCTGCCTTACCCCCCACAATCCCCATCACCAACACCTATATTATAGATAGTCCTGACAGTCCCCACAGAATACACCACAATTTGCCCAAGATGCTCCTTGGCAGGAATTGATTTAAAATAACAATAATAAATTGCCACCTTTCTTCTTGACTCAGGAGGTATCACTGAGGCACCCAAGTCAATATCAGTGACTCAAACAAGTCACTATCAACCCAAGCCCGTAGTTAGCAGGACATGACAGTGGTAACATTTGCAAGGAAACAAGATGCTGCTTTAATCAGTCTCTTGCTGCTTTATATATTCCTAATCAGAAGGCAAATGCCACTAGGTTGATACGTCTTCAGGTGAAGACTAGTAGCCTTCCTTTTATTATCCTAACAGGACTGTGAAAAAAATCAATTTAAAAAAAAATCCATGACCTCTAAGAGATTACTTAGGAACAAGATCTGAGAATTATATAAACCTTCCTTATGCTATGATGTCAGGCGTAACTGGAAAGCCAGAAGAAATGGGAAACATAAGCCTGAAGAACTAAATGGAAGCGAAGCAGAACTAAGCCTTCTCTCCCCCTTAAGCCTCTATTCTATTTCTCAGTTTTGGAAAGTTGTAGTAGAGCTCTGTTCCTTTAAGGACATCCCAGAAGTATTCAAATGTAAAAATTCTCAGATTCTAACAAGTCTTCAACCTGAGGCATGGGCTTACATATGGCAAGTATAGCAAATTATAACTTCCATTGCCATATTATTTACATTTTTAAAAGTCAGACCTGACAGTCATCAAAATTATGTTAGGAGCTGAACACTAAAAATGTCCCTGTTGTACAAGGTTGTGGTGGCATTTTTAAAACCTACTTTGTCTGTACAACGGAGAGGTTTTTTTGCTTATGCTTTTATTATCTCTAAGTATTCAATTTCTAAAAGGCTAGAATCATTTACTGTAACAAACTACCCCTGACTTGCTGGATTACCTCTATTTAAATGGTTTAAAAGAACAAACCAATCACATAAAAAGTTATTCACATATACAATGTTTTCTGTCATTATGTATACTAATATCCTTTAATATGAATACAATTTTTAAACAAGCAAGATGTAAAAGTTTCTGCAAACCCACTATCAAATAGTAACTAAATGGTGAACAACGGTTCCAGACAGTTTCCCCACGGACAAGTTTACTCTCCACTTACATGTGAGACGTCTGGGGAGTTATTTCCAGATGGTTTACGTGTATTCACAAACCAAACCAACTGGTTACACACCTCAGAGAAAGTTACCACAGGCTATTGATTAACATTATACTTGACTTTCTTATGTTACAACTTTTCTTGTGTTATGACCTGAGCTGACAGTGATTTCAAAGATTAAGTTTTCAATTAAACGCAGCTTGAGTTCTTCAGCCTCCGAGAGACTTACTGCAAAACATCCTTATTACACAGCTTACAAACATTTTAACACTAGTGCAATAATGTACTACAACCTGATTGTTATTGCTTTAACATAAGAAATGGCATATGGTTCCTGTCAGACTCTTCTGTTTATTTCATTCTTACAGCTGTTGTGGAAGCAAATAGAAATTTTAGGTAGACCTCTCCAAACCTTAATTGGTTTCTGTATGCATAGCTATTTATGCTGAAAGCTTTCATTTAAACAAATACCTTAGCGCAGTTAGCACAACGCAAAAGCAATTGAGAGTCGTTCACCATTTGTTTTTCCTTTCATTATACAACTACTCAGTGATCCTAGGCACAAATGGCGCAGTGCTGGGAGACATGCTATGGCAGCGTACAAAATGCTAGCGCCTGGTCCTGAGGGACTTTCAGTCAATTAAAAAAAAAAAAAAAAAATTAAAACCTTCAGTAATAGTTACACTGCAGGCCTGATGAAAAAGCAACATTTAATATTGCAAAAGTTCACAGACGCTCCAACCAATGCACAATAAAACTAGACGATGTACTAAGTAACAGTACTTGCCGCAACTTTCTCTGCTCTTAAGTTGGGTTCCCATCCTTAGGAGGAGCACAGTCAATGATCAGAGATGGGCAGCCTGGGGCTAGTTAAAAAAAAAAAAAAAATTCATTCTCCTCAGCTTTATGACAGCTTTTAAACATACAGTTTTTTAAAATTGCTTTCAATTTTGGAACATTAGAAATGGCCTCAGTAAAAACAGATCTGTGAGTTAGGCACAGAAGACTGCCAGCAGTGAGAAACAAGTTGCCAATGAAATTTGCTAGCTCCCCATCTGATGGAAGCTAACATGTCTTTTCAGACTGTAGCAAATGCATGAAAATATGTTCTAGTCCAACAAAATATTTATTTTGGCACATCTGGAAAGAATATAGTATTGTCCCTTTCCCTACCTGCAAATAAAGGAAGAAGCCTGGTAGTATAGGTAGACTAAATTCACGCCTGAAGTACCAGCTTCTGGAGTCCTGAAATTTCATCCAAATCTAAGCTTCCGGTTTTCTATCACCAAATACATCAACGCACGCCTGAATTTGCAGAAAGCCCAATTCAACTGCTCTGGCAAACACAAATCACTTCTTGACTGTGCATGTGTTGTAACCTCACACACAACTCATTGCTAGACCCATCGAACTTGCATGCCTCCCAAAACTGAGCTGTACACAACGGGCTCATCAAAATAGTTGCTATACAGTCCGTATATTATGCTTCTCTACCATAAAGCCTACTTGCTATTGTTTCTAGCAGCACTCTGGGAGAACATCTGGAAACACAGGGGGGGCCTCAATGCTTGGTATATAATCAAGTTTTTAGCACAGCACAGTCTTACGAATTTGAGCATGTACAGCAAAGATTCTGAGTGTGCTTGTTGTTTGCACATCTGGCAAGCAAATAAATCCTATGAGCGCACAATGTATGCCTCGACAGTAACATTAATAACCAGGAAGAATAAGTGTGCTTCACATTTCTATTAGCAATGTATTATCTTGCTGTAAATATTAACTTTGCTGTAGTTTAGAACTCTAAATGCAAATTAATGGAAAGCTTATGGGACCATGAGGAGACTATGCTCTTAATGATCTTATTATCTTTCAGCATGCCAATGGAAATTATGGAGAGATGCATTGCGAGATATTATTTCGAGTGCCATTAGAGCTTTAAGACACACAGATAAAAGTGTAAGATGATAGAAGTACGCGGAAGGAGGATTTCAGTGACTTTTTAATAACTTCTTAATCACAGAAGTGCTTCTAATGCAATTGCTTCCAGCATGTAATTCAAACTGAAAGTTAATGTTTAACAGGAATACATGTAATGGAACAGTTCTAGTAGGATTTCTTGTTAGAATATCTGTTTCTCCAATTAGCAGAAGCTAACATCTTAATATTATACACTGCCACTGCAGAAGATGAAAGCTCTGAATGTTTCGAAGATAAGCAACACTGCTTCTTCCTTCAGTTTGTTTTGTGATAGAAACACGATTTCTAATACATGCCACTTAAAAGTGCTGAGGGTACAAGAGATAAAACTCACATTTACAAGTTACTAGCGGAAGAGCAGGTGAGAACATTTTTACGTTGAGACAAAATGAATCATACAGAGAGACTATTCTGGTTTTGAAAAACAGAAATGCTCAAGACAAGCTTGGGATAGACGTTCTCTAAATCAATTAAATGCTTCCATTTTAAGCAAAGTAACTTATTAATGTAAACAGAACAACCTAGTAAAGCTCTGCTGGATCACGTACAAGTTCAAAACGGTAGCCCCTGAGATGAGCTAGACAGATTTCCTGAATTTAGGCCTGTCCTGTGCAAGAGTTCTGCAACAAGATTCAGCTTTTACCACCACACCAATATAATGTAAGCCTGCAAGACATGTTCTGTGTCAGCATCAGAGAACTCTACTGATACTAAAAGGCCTCAAGTAATCTATAGATTTCCTCACAATTCCAGTGTAGATACAATTAATTGGATTAAGAAATAAAATCTTGCATCATTTGGGTATCTTTTTGAGGGGTGAAGCTAGTTGGAATTATGCGGGGTGGAGCGCACACACACAATGCTTCCTTGCTTACGTTGATCGATGGGGTATATAGCACTAGCCTTTCTAAGTCCCACATTCCAGATTGCTGTAGGCCCACAGAGCAAGCAAGTTCTACAGTCAAGGGCTCCAGTGATAACAACCAGCTTCTCAAACATGCTGCCTGTAACCCTTCTGGAAAGCAAAGTTTCAAGAGCTTCCACCACAGCCGTTAGAAGGAAGAAAGAAATCCATAAGCACTCATTCAACACACCTGGGTATCTCCAACCATTCACAGGAAGGCGAACAGACAGGATACTATTTATGAAAGCCAGGAAAAAACTGGAAAAGCACTGTCTCAGAAACACAAATACCAAAGCTATGCAGCACCAACTGCCCTGCCATAAGCATGCACAGACCTTGCTACATCTTCCTTCAGGGAATGAAAAGGTTAATTTGCAGGAAAAGCCATCAAAAGCATCAGCCAAGGAACCACTCATCACTTGCCTTTGTTCATTCTAATCTCTATCTGCAAACAGCAACTTTCCACACCAGTGCTGCCATACAAATCCTACTAGACTGTGCCAACTGGAGCCCCAGTCAGGAGTTAGCACAAACACCACAAAAAACCCAGCCTCCTTCAAGAAGCTGAGCAAGGCCTTGCTGCAGCACTTCTCCTCGCTCTGGAGCACAACCTCCTCAGCTCTTGCGTCCCTTGCTAAACCCCACTGCAGAGCAAATAGGCCTCTCCTTCCCACAGCACAATGCTCTGCAGAGCTCCTCCTTAACCTCAGCCTTCCTGCTTTCAAGCCACAGACTAAACATCAGTTTCTGCTCTCACCTGGCTTCCTCCAGCTTCCCTGTTTCTCTTTCGGAACAGCGTTCACAAGGATCTTGTTATTTCCTGCAGCCAAGCACTAACTGTCCCCACAGTGAGATTTTTCTCCCCTCTGCTCCCCCACCTTACCCCTCCTGCCACAGGACCCAGCTGCAATCATTCCTCACCCCCAGGTGCAGCTGAGGGCTAATGAGGTATTTGGGCTCTTTTCTACTAAATCAGAAATTCCAGCTGGTCAAACCCACCACAACTTTCCATCCCTGTGGGGAAAAGAGGGCAGATTTAAATCCCTGTTGTGCACAGAAGACATTCAGGAGCTTTTGGGTTGCTTTTCACTTGGAAAAAGGCAGAAAGCAGACTGCTTTCCACCGTTGCAAAGATTTGTAACAGTTTAAGAAAAGTATTTTGTTTTGCTTTGAGATGGACCCATGTGCTTTAAAAATCTGCAGGGATAAACTGAGATAGACATGCTTGCTCCAGAAGAGCAAAAAGCGTGAAATTTAGGTTGTTTTGCTGAGATCAAAGAGACGCTATCCAAATTAAACTGACTATGACCTCTGTCCCTTAGATTTCGAATGACTGTCCTAGCCACTTGGGTAGGCTTGCAAGCTTGTACCTGGTTTTGACTAGGAATTCCATTCACACCGGAGAAGTTTTTGGTGAATGGTATGTTCTTGCAGAAACCGTTGAGTTACCAAACCAGCACTTTCTACAAACAAACAATTCCCTTTCCCACAAAACATGGAGATTCCGTGTTCAGCAAAGCTGAACACGAAGCACTCTCACCGCTACGGTTCAGCAGGTTCAGGAGCAGCAGTGAGGAGCTGCTCTTCAACCCAGCATGAAAGTACTCAATTGAATGGCCCAATTTTTAACTTTTGCTTGTAAAGAAAGTAACCTCTATGGCCTGGTGGTTAGATCTGCACAAGGGAGGACACACGGATTTCAGTCCCTCTTTTGGCAACTGTCCTACACTAATTATTCATAAGAATTGGAATCTCCATCTTCCCTTTTCTCTGGGAGTGCTCTCACCAGCAAGCGACACTCACGCTTCTTGATCCAAAGCATGTTTAATTATTCCATGCAAAACTTCACTACAGGGAATTCAAGTGAGCAGGAGACTGGAACACTTTATAGGCCGGCAGTTAGGGCATTGCCTTTCAAATTCCTGCAAGCAGTGAATAAATGGACTTTGTGTACCTATTGCCTGCATGAATGCTCTAATCATTAAACTCTTGGATAAAGGAGGGGAGGGTGTAGGCCACTCTTGCCTTTTTACCAGCCTAAGATAAATAAAACTTTTTTTTCTCAATGTCATTTTAAACACAAACAAAAAATATCCACAGCATGTCAACCCACCAAACAGCAAAACATTTTCTCTACCTGACCCTTCAGGCCGGACTGTGGAATGGGCCACTGTCATGTAGGGTCACCGAGACACCAACATCCGCTGAAGCCCTTCCAGAGACGCTCAGCTTTAGACTACCCACTTCTCTTCCAGGGCTGGTATCCAACTTAAACTGAACTCTCTAGGACCACCAAGTCCAAGACACCCCTGGGCATGCCACATGCCTTGTGGGAACGTTGTTATGAGAAGAGTGATTACAGATCCCTTCATGCAAAATTGCAATAAAGTGTAAATTTTAACCTTACAAACATAAATACCAATTAAAACTATTTGTGGATCTAACCTTTTGTCCTTTTTAACATAAAATTAACCACAGAACCTATTTTTTCTCTTGGCTACTTTTCTTTTTCCCATCTAACCTGGGAATAAAAGAGCCAGACAGCTTACAGCAAGGCCACAAACCAGTTTGCAAATAAAAAAGACAGAAAATCCATTTGCTTAACATCTACCCTACTCCAATGAGCCCCAAGTCTGTTGGGCATTTATCCTTAAAGCACACTTGACAATGGGGCAACACAATGCTGAAATGCTCAAAGGCAAAACTGTGCTGGGATAACTGGTTTATGCACACGCACAGTGTGCTGTTCATTGTATGCCCAATACAAATCCCTTCTCTGTGCTAGAAGACAGAAGGGCTCTGGAGGTATACTGGTCATGAAAGAAAAGTCTTGCTCTATGTCACAATATAAGCTAGCAAATGTGTCATGATGCCACACCCTTGCATTATACTGCAGGATAAAATCAAAAACATACCAAGATACATCTTTAAAACAATGCAATCTATATGTTCATAGCATAGCTCCTTCTCAGACACTGAAAATACAGGCTAAACGCTAGTTTAGCAGGCTCCATGACTAACATTTGGCTGTCAATAAAGAGATTACTGCAGGATTAAGCCTTACTTTGGGACACAGAGAAGAAACAAATCTCTAATTATCTCTAGTCTTGTACTCTGGCCATGATTTCTGTTTCTCTGGGGAAAAATAAGCTTTGTGTTGTCTTAAGTTTAATGTGTGTATTCTTTCAGTTAGTTTTAATGTATTTTAAAGTATTAATAAGGTAATTTCTCACTTTTATTTTCTAGTCTTTACACGTACTTTTTAAATAGGAATATTTTTGTAATGGCTCTTGCAGCATATACACTTGTTCATGCTAAACGGCCCTGTTTTATGTATTTTACTCTATCTCCTGATCTTCCCTTTCATGTATGACTTAAAACACTTGAACCACCACAGGAGAAGGAATTTTCAATTTGTAATCAAACAGTTTACCTTTTGTTACTATTTAACTAAATTACTGATAAATATTTGCAAAGCAAACTCTCTTTGTTAATGACTAAATACCAGCATGAACAGAAGTAACCTTCCTCATTCATAGAAGAATGCAATCCAATTACTATCTTATTCTTTCTCATATGGACAAAGTTGAAGTCGGAAGAAAAATAACTGACGACAAAAAAAAAAAGAAGTCTTGATCTAGAAAAACAAAATCATGGTTCTGCTGAGTGGAGTGAAGAGGGAAGGAAAATGAAGGACATGCTTTCTAATAAAGTGAGAGAAAACGTAACTCAGTGTGTGACTGAAGGACAGAAGGAGAAGTTAATGGCAGAAGAGAACTGCAGTTTAAAATAACTTCAGGAAAGCACGGGAGAGTGCTTTTAGTGAATTTGGTGAAGAGGAAAGAGAAGTATGAATGAATAGAATGTGGTAGAATAAAGATAAGAAAAGGTGTATAGAAATGAGGGTGGCTGACCAAACATCACAGGGGGGTAAAGGAAGAGAGTAAGGGAAAAGCATGAGGAAGACACGACAGAGAAATAAGGATTGTTCAGTGAGAAGGAAAACCATGATGATTACTGATGTAGCAGATGCAGAAGTGAAAATTACCAGGAAAAATTCACTAAGCTGTACTAAAAAAAACAGCTGATAGAAAAGAAAAACAAAAACATGAAAAAGGAAAAAAAAAAGGCTATCTGTCATTTCCTCATTTGTACTAAACCTAATTTAAACATCTGTTTGATTTAGAGGAAGTCAGGAAAGCTCTACAAAGTGTTTTCTTTCCCTGGAAAGTGAAGTGTCCAAATCACAATTTTCCTGAAATGTTCCTATTCTGTTAGGAAAAGTAGAACAAAATGTGTTATTCTGAGTTAAACTGAATTGGTGTTAAGTTTGCCTAGCCAATCAAAAAGACTCATTTTGGGTTAATCTATAACTAAACTTTTCCTGTATGAATTGTTGTAGGGTTTCTGGGAAGTTATTGTTCAACTACCACATTCTTTTCAATGGATTAACTTTCCCAAGAAAGACTGCAGCCTCCCATCTGCCAAAACTGTTACATTACACATTACTTGCAGGAAAAACATTATGTCATGGGAGAGGTGGCCTCAACAGGCACCTAGTCTAAGGACAAAAATGTGAGTGAGGCACAGAACTGTTTCTTGCATAGAGCTCTCTCTTCCCGCGTGCACTCATTACTTGCTTCCAGTTTGCATCCTCAAGATGCCTTTCTATTTCCAGTCCTCACCTTCTCTTGCACCCAAAGATACTTCTCAGCTCCATGCTATCTCTTATCAGTACTTCCACATCTCTTTCCACACTAACCCCTTCCCCCCTGGCCTCAATCTTTATTTGCTAGACACTGTCTGCTATGAAGACTAGTACGTCTGCTATGAAAGGTTATATGCTCTCCTTGTTATTTTGGGCACATTTGCCTGTCCAGGAATCTTCATTCTCAAATGTCTGTCACTCAGACCCTTTCCACAAGCCCAGAAAACAAGTCTCTTAGCCAGTGCTAGTTAATAGGTTGATTGAGGATGTGGGTGTTTGTAAAACTTGAAGTTCTTGGTGTGTGCTGGCACAAAAAACATGTATTTATGAGTCACAAAAAGAGAAAGAGAAAGAGAAAGAGAAAGAGAAAGAGAAAGAGAAAGAGAAAGAGAAAGAGAAAGAGAGAAAGAGAAAAAGAAAAAAAAGAAAGGAAAAGGAAAAGGAAAAGGAAAAGGAAAAGGAAAAGGAAAAGGAAAAGGAAAAGGAAAAGGAGAAGGAGAAGGAGAAGGAGAAGGAGAAGGAGGAGAAGAAAAAGAAAAAGGAAAAGGGAAAGGGAAAGGGAAAGGGAAAGGGAAAGGGAAAGGAAAAGGAAAAGGAAAAGGAAAAGGAAAAAGAAAAAGAAAAAGAAAAAGAAAAAGAAAAAGAAAAAGTTTCAGCACCAGCAAAGAATTTCAACATAAAAAAGAGAACATTTTTCAATTACGTGTTGTGATGTGTATGCCCAAGGGTTTAACATGTATGTGCACATGATAGGTGTGCTGATGATAAGAAATGTTTTCAGCTCTTGCTGATCTTTTCCTTATCCCTAGGGCTTGCTATAGAAGAAAACATATTTCCAAAAATATATTACAAAAAATACAGCAAGATAGTTGTTTCGATAACAGGTATTTAAGATGTAAAAAAGAAATTCACTCTTATATCACAGTTTAATTTCAACTAGAGTTCTGGCTTTTTTTAAAGACAGCAACTTTATGTATTTTACAGAATAAATTAGCTTATATGCAAAATTAATTGCTATGTATTGCAAATTTGTAAGACATTTTAGCCTTTCCTTCTGGAATCAACTAACCTCACTGGTTAGTCACAAAAGAAAAACCTTTTCAAAGCTTCCCTCCAAAGAACATTGGCATCTGAATTATGACAGACCCAAAAGACGAACTAGTCAAATGTTTTCCAAATCCTGAGTAAATCAGCTTTGTGTTGAGATGAGTTGTCTTCCTCCCCCACAAAGGAATTTCAAAGGTGTGAGTTACTCAATGTACTTGTATTTTTCAACAGGAATAACAGATGTTCTCAAGTTTCTCCAAGCTGTGACTCCAACTGTTGTGTTGAAAAAAGTCATGACCCAGCTCCTACAAACATATTAAAACTGATTTTATTTCGCCTTACATTTTATTAGGCAGTTGCTCTGTCTATTTATACCATTAAACATGATGCTTTCAACGACAAAGGGACTCATCATACACTAATTGAAACCAACGTCGACACTCCAACTGGGTGCCAGAGTCCTTTACAAACATTGGCAAGCATACTCAATGAACTCGTATTTTAGAAAGTCCAGCCTTTACATAATTTCAACTGCCTTGAGGCAATCAGAATACCCAAGCAGTTTGTCAGGGATCTGTCCCTTTGTAGTTATATCCCAAAACTATAAGGATAGACCTGCCTTCTCTCTATTTTATAAAAGAGGTATTATTAGATGCCTGCTTGTATAAAACATGCATGAATCAGTGATGCAACCATAGGATAAAGCTCATGAACTACGAATTGAGAATAAGTCCAGTGCAGGGAATGACTCAAGTGAGTTCACAGTGGACAAGTGTACCCGTAAAAATACACAACTATCTTTTACATGTACTCCTTAGTCCATCTCATCCCTTACCTATGAGCTTGACAAGAGGTAGCATGTGATGTGCAACTTCTGAATTAGGCACATCCAGCACACCTTACTGAAACGGGAACAGCTGAGCTTGTTCTAAAACCTTTTCACCATGGGAGCACTCAGGTGAATTTCTCTCTACCCACCTATCACTATTCACAAAACTTGCAGGATTGCAAGTGTCTTTCATATTTAAATACAATTTTCCTCTTAAGCTTGGTTGAAATCAGTCCATAGATTCAAAACTCGTTATGAACAGAATGATAGACCAAGAGCATGAAACCAGGTAAAACAGCAGTGTTACACAAAATCAATGTGGTCCATGCTGAATACATAAAAATTGTTTGATTGACAGGTCCTAAAATGTAATTACCATGGTGAAATCATTAACTAGTACTTTGTTAACTCTGTGGAGCTCTGCAAACAAAGATTCTCTTTTAGTTTGTCAGTGACCTAAGAGAATAGTATCTTTCTCCTCAGGATGTACAGGCTGAAATACTAAAGAATTTGTTATCCAAGTCAGACAAGTCTATCACAGCAGAGCCTTCACCTAAAATCTCTGTTGATAACACCAGTCATTTGTTAGAGCCATATTCATAATCCCAAGAAACTTTCTTAAGAATACAAGTCACACTTTGTTACTTTAGGAGAGATCAGATGATTAAAAGCAACTAAAAAGTTTATTTAATTTTCTCTCTTTCATAGCAAATTACACAACTTTTAGTTTAATAAAGCCAAATAAAGAATCACCTTATAGCACTGTCTCAGCTGAAATATACTTTTGAAGAATATAAAATGTTTTGATTACTGACAATTGAACTGATTTTATACAAAATAATTTCCGTACTGCCTACACACAACAGACAATTATTCAGGGCCCCAGCTCACTTCACATTCATGCTTTTGAGACTTTTTCACATAACGAAGGAAGAAGCCTTCCTTACTTTTAGTCAGAGAGGTTTCGTCTGTGCATGGTTTATTCATATAGTGTGTACGTTATTTGAATGATTTAAGTCAAAAGCCCTTTTACTATGTACCTGGTAGAATCAATACTTAAGATCCAGATGATTAATAGGATTTGCAGCTTGCGAATCAAGTCTTCATGAATACTAAAGACCAAATTTTTTGAGTGTATAACACACCATTAAAAAGCATAAATATCCTGAAACTTCATGGCCTGACACAATAATTAGCCAAACCTACTAGACAATTAAAGAGGCATTTTATTATCAGCACTTTTGTTCCTGAGTGCTAAAAAAGGACAATTTTGCCTTTCATTACATGCATGGAGATATCACTTAGCATTGTACTAAAAGTTATGCTGAGAATTGTACTGAAATCACTGAGAATCAGGTTTTCAACACTGTATCCCATAACATCCTCATACAGAAGCTGGAGAAGCATGGGCTGGATGAGCAGACAATGAAGTGGATGGTGCAAAGTCTAGCTGGAGGCCAGCAACCAGCGGTGTACTCCAGGGGTCAGTACTGGGTCCAGTCATGTTTAATGTCTTCGTTAATGATCTGGATGATGGGGCATAGCATATCCTCAGTAAGTTTGCATATGACACATAACCAGAAGGAGTGGATGATACACCAGAGGCTCGTGCGGCCATCCAGAGGGACCTGGACAGACTGGAGAAGTGGGCTGACAGGAACCTAGTGAAGTTCAACACAGGCAAGTGCAAAGTCCTGCATCTGGGGAGGAACAACCCCTGGCACCTGTACATGCTGGGGGGAGACTGACAGGAAATCAGATTTGCTGAAAAGGATCTGGGTGCCCTGGTGGACACCAAGCTGGACGTGAGCCAGCAGTGTGCCCTTGTAGCAAAGAGGGCTAACAGTACCCTGGGCTGCATTAGGAGGAGTCCTGCCAGCAGGTCGAGGCAGCTGATCCTTCCCCTCCACTCAGCACTGGTGAGGCCTCACTGGAGTGCTGGGTCCAGTTCTGGGCCCCCCAGTACAAGAGAGACTGGACATACTGGAGAGAGGGGCTTTATTTAGCAGAGTTTATATACTTTGTTTAACCGAGTTTATCATCTTTTATTTCTTCTTTCCAAACCCTTGTATAACTTAGCATCAGTGAATGGCATCAGGGACTGATCACCGTCATGGAGGGACTGAAGACCTCCACTTTGAACTGGCACGTGTTCACACAGCACGGGCTCCAGGCAGGCTTGTAGAGGGCTTTGACAGCAGTTTTGTCTCTTTCTCCATGCAGTCCATAGGCTCTCTTGAGGTTAGTCTAACAGCATGCAAATGATAGTTGTATATTTTACAGGTACATTTGTCCACTGTGAACCTGATTGAGTCATGCCCTGCACTGGGCTTATTCTCAATTAACAGTTCATGAGTTTTATCTTATAGTTGATTGATGTGTGTTTTATTCAAGTAGGAACGTGACAATACCTATTTTATAAAATAGATAAAAGGTAGGTCCAACTTATAATTCTGGGGTGTGACTAGAAAAGCATAGGTACTTGATAAACTACTTAGGTTCATGTACCCATTATTTGGTATTGTGAATACCACAGTAAGGTAGATACTATGCGGAGACTGGACATCTTTAAACTGAAGGCATTAGGAGGGAATAAAGCCATGGAAAACACGGAAAGGAGGCAGGCTTACTGCAGGGAGCTGTGACATAGCAAACAACCATACAGAAAACTGGGTTTCGTTCATCGGCTTCCCACACAACATCTCTTTATGTAGGCTGCCATAGAGAATAAAACAAATGCCCTACATAAACTCTAGAACAGAGTCACCTTTATCAGCTGTACTTGTAATCTTCCCAAAGAATAGTATCAAGAGTTTGACAAGACCTGTTTTTCCTGAATAAAACAGGCACTTCATGGTCATGAATGAAAATGTGATATTCTAGCTGCTAAATATTGAAAGCATGTAGAACCCTCCCAGTTCTCTAGCTCTCTGTCCACCCCTCATTGATGTCTTAAGTCTCTAAAAATCTTAAATTGCAAACCCTGGTTATTAGCCTATATTCTGCTCCAGTCTTATCACTTCCAGTTGCTTTTCGGAAAGTATAGCTTTCAACAGAATATTCATTTTACCTACACGAGATGATAAAACCACAAAATTCCTAAAATGAACAGAAACAAACAACCAGTTCACATTAGCTCTGCATAAAACAGAATTATGCAGAACCCCAAGCAACCCCATTCTGAAGACAAAAATTAAAAATGGATGTGGCTACTGTTTGTCCAGTCGGCATTGTGGATGCATACGATTGTGATGCTAATGGAGTACCTATAAAAAACACCACCGGGCCCCCATCACACCATCCCCAGCATGGTCCTCACAGACTGAGACAAACAGGGCTACTGCAAGCCGTTAGGGTGCACTCTGGTAATACTACTAAGCCAGTAACAGTCATCTGCCACAAAAAGCACAGTCCCAGCCTCCCTTTTTCTCTCTTAGTCCCTACGGCAAATTTGTTCCTGGAATCAACAGATGTAAGAAACTTTGGTACGGCAAATTAAACATCTTATGTTGGAGCTATTTTTGGACGTTAGTGACAGGTTTGCAAACAAGACAAATAATTTGGTTTACTCCATTTTTATTATTAATGCTGCTCTTAAAATTCCTGTCCCTAAAACCTATCCACATTGTAGCTTGCACTTTACAGACATAAAACAAAGAGGGTGTTTTGTCTCTGAAGTGCTTATTATTTATTACTTGGCTCAAAGAGAGAAGATGAGCAAGAAGAGAATGTGATACTGGTTCATATGACAGTGTCTAGCAAAACAGTTGTGTAGCTATGCTCAGACTGACAAACCTAGGGGCAGTGAAGAGATGTTTGACAAAGCACAGGAACACAGGATTATGGGTATTTACAGAGATTTTGTGCTGTGCATAATCAGCAGCATGGGTGAAAGCCTGAAAGTGTATGTACAACAGTGCTTTAAAAGACTGACATGATTTATATAATGGCAGTGACAGACTACTTCTTGGTATTGTAGAAAAGACAGCTTGAAAAGTAAAGAGAAGTCATTTGTATTTCATACAGTGAAGAAAAGGGAGCCAATGGCATTGTGCAAAAAAAGAGTGACAGGACTGGGACAATGAGCCAAGAAAATGACCTTTGCAAATGGACTGAAAGACAATGAAAGTGTTGTTAAATGCCGTTATGTGCATAACTCCCAGCAGGTTGTTTTGGGGAAGAAGGGGGCAGGAAGCCATGAGAACCGAGAAAGTAAGCAAGATATGCCTGAAAAAGATAAAAAACAGTAACTGGACGGAAATGAACCATTGAAAACAGACTAGAGCCCACAAATTAACTTGAACAGCTGTTTGGATGAGACAAGAGCCAGCACAAGTGCATTCTACTATTTAGTGTCCCATAATTAAAGTTTAGAAATATTTTGTAAGAAATTCACACAAACCTGAGACGGCAGTCTGGAAAGCAGCAGTAATGAAGACTGTAACTCAGTACCAGTCCTGGAACACTTTAGCACCTGCTGAACTTCAGGTAAGCTGGACAGTTCTTGGTGTTTGCTTTCTTAAAACAGATGGGAACCTCAATTAAGTTTAAAGCAATTTCATTATAGTTACTGTCTTTCTCCAAGTGTCTCTGTAGTTTTCCCACTGAGACTCAGAAACTGTGAGCAAGCAAAGATGAAAGCCTTAAGAAAAGGCCTGTCTCCTGCCAGAACTCTTGAAAACTGATCTGGGGATACAAAGAAGCATATTTGGATTAGCAGGCTACCCGTAGATTCTCCCAGCATACTGAATTCCCCTTGATGATAAAGGTCTGGGTGTAGTATAAACAGTAATGAAATTCCTGCTTTGTCCAAGAAATAAACTTTCTTTTCTGATTCTGTCCAGGTGTTTTTCTGTCAGGGAAAAGGGATTTGCTGTAAGCCTCTAAGAGTAGTACACTGACCAATTCTATATTAAAAAGTTCCACATGGACAAACTAGACTATAATACATTTAGGGAGACTCAGGAGAGTCTAAAGGTGTACTTTCATGCAATGATAGCAAGGAATACTCTGACAGCTAGGAAACTTCAGCTGTGAGCTGCTAATTATCATGTGCTCCAAACCTCTTTTCACAGACTAAAACCCTCAGCAGTCGAAGCTCTGCAGTCTCTGTAAAGCATATCTGGAGTTCATCCTCCAGAGGCTGTGGGGAGAAGGGGAGTGACCCTTCCCTGACTAATTACGTAACTTTATGTGCCTTCCCAGATGGATACTTCTAGGGAGAAACATGAAAGAAATTACAATTTTGAAGGCTGTTATATAGTCTTGCTGTACTTTTTTCTGCTTTAGAAAAATAGTTACTCAATTTCGCACTTATCTAAACAAATGCTGTTTGAGATATATGCATTTAAGAAATGGTCTATCACCCTTTTCCTACGAGGAGAAAAAGTTACCCTGGTATAGTCAATGCTTGTTTCTGTGCCTGCACACAGGCCGGTGGTTTGAGGCCAAGTTGCATCCAGCCTGGAAAGAAATGGTACCACACAAAGTTGCCTTATAGTGGCAAGATGTGCACCTTTACGGCATGGCCTGTAAGGAATCAAAGACATGATTACCCTGTGGTAGTAGCTCAAAGCATTAGCAAGACGAAATAGTCCTGAAAATCTTTAACATTCTGCATCCCATGCCTTGTTAGGGCTTACCCTCTCTCCTCTTCCAGGACTGGAACCAATTTGTGTTTTGTTCTGACCTACAAGTCTATGAACTTCTAAATACACAGCCATCAGGTCTTGCAATTAGACAGTTCTTTATGACACACCGTCTGGGTTGTCTGGCAGACTTTCACATGACACTGTCTTCTCAGCACAGTAATGTTTCATCTGGTCTTTGGTGGAACGCAGGTAATTTTTATATCCTTGTACGTTATCTGCTAAATGCATTTATTGAGCAACACTTCCTACCTAAATAAAAGCATAGCACTACATTTGGTATTCACTTCGTACCAACAGATTCCCCCTTATTCAGTTGTGGAATGATTACATTGTCTTAATTCTCTCTATATCGTTTTTAGCTGTAGTGTGTTTCTTTAAGAAAGGGGTTTTGTTTCCTCAATCTTGGCAAGATTAAATCAATTACTTTTAAGCCACTGTTCTGCATTTAAATATAAGGAGAAGAAAAGAGAAGGTACCCTTCTACAAACTCATCAGTAGTTTCCATCTTGGAGATCACTTATCTTATTATTTTACTGTACTCAGCAAACAGAAAACCACAAGCTTATGCTTATGGTAACAGCAGTCAAAGCTCTAGCTTACAAATAAAACAAATAACATGGTAGCCATAAGTTTAGTATTTTGTTTGTGTTGTTGCCAGTTCTCTTGTTTGTGTAAATGATCTCTGTGCAGTCACTGTGTAGAAACAAACCTCTAGTGATGGTCCAGAATAAGGGTGTATTTGATTTTTGCCCCAGTGTAACATTTGAATTCCTGTCTGCAGTAATTAATTACAAACCATCGCTCCCGGGCCTTCTTCTCTATTACTGTTTTCTAAACAGCAGTGCCTGATTTTGTATATATAATGATTATTATTTCTTCCCAGGTGTATTACCTTACATTTATCTATATTAAATCTCATTCCACTTTCCTCTGTCCATCTCTTAAAAGTTGCCCCTAACCTTATTCTCCAGTGAGGAGAGATCCTTACTCAGAGCTGCTTTGTTTATGGGATGCATTGCTGGAAGGATGTAATAGGTAAAATAATTGTGTAGCTCTTTTAGACTATTCATTTCCTCTTTCCTGCATTTCAATTCTGCTCCCTCTGATGTAGTCATCGACTTCAATTCAATCAAGAACAAGCATTTAAAAAGCTGACCCATTGTATGGATAATGGCAACAGTCCAGTTATTGAAATTTTCTAATCCTTTGTTTGGATTAAATTTCTTGTTCTCTTCTGAAACAGGCATAGGGGATGAGAGAAGAGATTAAACTACATTACACTGCATCCCAAGCCTGCAAAAAATATTTCCTAAAAGCTACTTGTAAATACTCTCAGTGTCTGCTGTTTTTCTGCACCTGAAGGAAGTTCTTTAATTTCATGCCAAGACCTTCATTTTGGACTGTTTGGATTCAGTTGTGTCTCTACCGGACTCAAGTTTGATTTTTAGCCAACAGATTTTTGGTTCTGGGCTAGCTTTTGGCACTGCAACCCCAGTACTGTACATCATCATTGATTTGTACCCTGATGACTCTGAAGATGAACTAGCTGACAGTAACCCTTGGGGTTTTACACAGCCTTTGCCAAAACCTTGCCCAGGAAATGGATTTGCCTGGTCCCATCCAGCAGCCTAACTGAATCTGGGCAAACCCCTCATACAGATGAGAAAATTAATCTTTTCCACCAGTGTCACTTGAAATGTTCTTGAAATGCTCTATGTATGCCAGCATTGCTTCAGTAGCCTACTCAGGGGTTTGGGAGTTCCTATTCCCTTCGTGGCACTGGCAGTAATGGTCATGCAGTCCCACAGTGAGTCAGCTCAAGAATGATACTAATTAATTACTGCAGACAGGAGCTCAAAATGTAACATTGTTGAAAACATCAAATGCCTGTGCTGTTTTGTCTGCAGCTGGTCTCTAATGGTTGCATCTGAGGAAAATCTTTAGCATAGCTAAGAGCAAAATCTCATTCTCTGCTGTTAAAGAAATATAAGACTGAATGGTAGCAAATGCCACCAATTAGCAGCCGGCTAAAGTAAAATACAGGGTAAAGAAAAATTAGTTTTCAACAGTTTTAACAGTAGGGTGCTCTTAGGAACGATAGTGCTAGAAACATTAGACTGGAAGACACCAGCTGGGTCACCAAGTCCCTGCAAACACAAGCTGCCATTCAATAATCATTGAATCCAGAATGATCCACAAAATATTGACTCCACATGCCTTTATACACAACAGGCCTCTTTCAGCATCTTACAATAATCTTAAGGCCTACTGTGAACACAAAAAGCAACATTGATAATGTGCTTCAGGAAATGAACAAGTGAAATCATGGAAACTGTCAGTGTCTGAGGACACGGATTCACGATCCAGCCTTTCTCCCTTCTTTTCACCACATGTAGCAGAACACTGCATCAGATCAGGTCACAGGTTTGGCTGAAAACTCACTGTATAAAATAGCGATTCATTTTCAGCCACATCAACTCCCTGAAACCAGTTGAGAACAAGCAGCTTTTTTTTTTTTTTGGCAAGCTTAGTTCTTGGCTGCTAAGCTTCCTGGACCAACCCACTGCTCAGCTGCACAATTACCAGGAGGGACCATGGTGGCTCTGACTTAGATAAGGATAAATTGCTATGGAACTGCACTCTAGAGATGAAACTTCTCTTAGCAGCGCCAACCAAACGGCCAGCCGCCGCTGAAAGAAGCAGTTCCATGCAATTCTGCCCCAACTGGCAGTGCTGCTCACTAAACCATTCAACAACTACTCACTTTTTACGGTGGAATTTGTTTTCTTCTGGTTCAGATCACCATGGCCACTAGAGAAGTGGAAATGCATGGCCAAGGAGGAGGGGGAGAAGTAGAACTACCTCACTTTGGACTGGCAAACTGTTAGAGTTGTATGGTTGCACTGCAAAGCTGCATTGCATAAGCAGTTCCCTTTAAATGCTCATAATACTATAACAATAATAAAATAACATTTATGTGCCAGCATACATGGTCATATACGCTTGTGATGGACAGGATCAAGGACCCAATCAAACTAAAGTGGTCTGGAGAAAATAAGCATCATTTTTTTTTTTTTCAGCCAGGGGTGTTCCCTGATTAGGTTCACATTAGAACTGAACAAGATTTGCCAGCATGATGGCAGATCAAGAAAAAGTGGATAGGCGTAGCAGATAAGGAGCTGGAGAAGCTGCTGACAAAATTTTCACATGATCCAAGGAGGTCCATTCCCAAGCGAGTGCTGCTGACAGCCTGCTTCAAGCATAGAGCTGAACATGGTGACTTCCAGACATCCCTTCCAAAACAGCATTTCTGTGATTTTATAATTCCCTGCTACAGGAAGAACAGGCCATACTGGAGTACTCACAGCAGTTTTCGTACAATGTGCTAAATGAACTATACTAATAAGTATATTTTAAACCTGCACAAGCTATTAATTACAACGTTTCTCTTACCAGTTTTTCAGGTGCCCAGACTTAAGCCAGCCAGCTCTGTTAAATTCCAGCTTCTCTTGGGGAAAAATCCTGTCTGGCTGCTATTTCCAGTGCCCAGGAAAGCAGTCACTCAGAGCTTCCTCAGAAGACAGCCACTGTGCTCTCTCAGTGCTTCTTTGCCCTTATTCCTCCCTTGTTTCTTTTACTCTGAGCATAGCAATAGAATAGTTCCTTTGCTTCTCTTCCTGATATAGGACCTCTCATATGGGAAGGACAGAATTCACTCTTTACAAGCTAGACTTTTCTCTTTATTTGGGAAAATTTGGGATTGCAATTTAACTGTATTGGTAGGATTTACGGATAATCTGAGTAGCAAAAAGGGACATAATATGTCAGAAGATCCAGTGTTATTCCTTTAATTCACAGCACACATCAGGGGTAATGTGAACATACATTCAAAGTGCAAATGACACACCTCCACAGTTCTAGGGACTGTATCTACCGATCTATCAATACACGCAACATATTCAGCAAACGACAGCTGCAATATATAATAACTGTTTATCAGCTGTATGAAAAAAGGAAATAACTATTAGGATGTGACCTTGTTCTAAACAGCGTATCAGAAAAGCCAGTGCCCGTGATTCAAGAAGGATACGTAAACCCCAGAGAAAATTCAGACAGAGGGCAGCAAAAGGATCCAGAGGTTGAAAAACAATCTTTAGGGTATAAGGTTTAAGACATCTATTAAATCTGTCAGAGTGGTGACTGCATCACTCTGCACAGATATATACATATGGAAAAGATACATGACAGTGGGGGGCTTTTTAGTTTTGCAGATAAAAACATAACACGATATAATGACTTGAAACTGGAATTAGACAAATTCAAGATTGAAATAAGATGCAATTTCTTAGCGGTAGGGGTAATTAAACACTGGACCAACTTACCAGGGGAGGTGGTAGAGTCACCATTGCTTGGAGTCTTTATGGCAAAATTAGGTATTTTTCCAGGAGACATACTTAGTCCAGCCTCTAGTAAAACTGAAGAAGATTAGCCAAAACAATCACTAAGGCTGCTTATAGCCTTCCAGCCAGGAAGCCTTTTCATACAAGCCTACAAATACACCCCAACAGAGTGCCAGCTACGCAGTTTGAGTTGGGGAACTGGGGCTGGGCCTACACTATCAAATTTACGATGTCCCTTCTGGAACAAATAGTGCCCTCATATCCCAGGCACAAATTTGATCTAAATATTTATCATCTGCTAGCAGCAGATGGATTTTTAATACTAAAAAAAAAAAAAAAACCAGAAATCAAACAAACAGAAATCAAACATACACTGCCTATAAATATTTACGAAATTTTCATGGTTAATGTTGGCTTTTGTGTGTCTCTCTTTAATAGCATTTTGCTAAGTGCCATGACTTTAAAAGTCAGAGATATCTAGCTGTGCATGCATAAATTTTCCTGGCAGACACAGTGGAAAAAAAAACTAATTGAAGATAGCATCAAAAAGGTTTAAAAAAAAAAAAGAAAAAAATACCCAACTTTGTTTTCATGACTACTTACTCTTTGTCTGTCTTTCTTTTAGCAATATTATTTTTTAAATTCTGTGTTCTTGCTATTGTGTGTTCACTATCACTGTCATACCTTGGATAAAAAAAAAAGGTTGATAACATTATAAAGTTTGCAATGATTGCTCAAATCTTCTGGGAACTGGATCCCTCCCTGTGACATTAAACAATTTACAAAACACCAGGAACAACCATTCCAATAGCACGAAGCTATTAATTTTCATCATTTTCATAATTTCACAGGTGTCAAATCTTAATCCATTATGCCTAAGTATATTATGCTGCATAGTTCCTCGCTGACTTGCCATGGGCTAATTATTGATGGTTCACTACATTCTAATAAAACCTCTATTTCATCTGTCTGTCAAATGGAAATGGAATAACAGAGAGAAGTTGCCAAAACGACTACTTGAGGCCGTCTAAAAAAATAAAAGAGAAAGATGTTCTATTTCCTCCATCCTACAGGTCATTCTGAACGCTGCCTCTTGAATAATGTTTTTGTTTTGCTTCTTCAGTTTAATTTTTTCTTACTAAAAAGCACCAGCCTCCATACAAATATCAACTTGAATCCTTAAATTATTTTGAAAGAATGTTACATTTACGGATATATTCATCAGTTATTTGAGAAAACAGCAATTCTGCAGTCAGTGCTTTGGGAACATACTTGCCACCCACCTACGCAGATACAGAATTTACGCTTCAGTCATGACTGTATCTCTAACCTGAAACATTGCTTTGTCTCACTGAAGGGAAAAGGTAGGTCTCCTGATAAATGTACTGGAGGAGACTGTGCTTTGCTCTTTGCCATACTGCTGTCTGCCTCTGTGACCTTGCAGTTGACTCACAATTTCTATAAAGTTATGGTGTCTGAAAAAAATTACCATTCTGGTGTCTTTCCTGCTCCTCTGCCAGTACTTACCACTCTAATTAAGAAGTAAAACAGCCTGTTTCAAGCAAAAGCTAGGTTGGACGTCCGTTAATTCACAGCAACAACTCACAGCCTGAAATACCTACTTAAGAGGGCACCTTCTATTTTTACCAAGAGGGATGTAAATGCTGGCACAAAGCCACATCTGACACCTGTACGTGAAAAATGCGTCTGTTACTGCAGCTAAACCCTACAGGGGTAATAAATGAAAGGTCATGGGCCAACGATTTCTTTCTCTGGATGTGCACATATGGCTTGATGCAGCAGTATGTGAGGAATCCTCCAGCCAGGTCTGAGCCAGAGAGTCACAGGTGTATTTGCATGACCATAGTGTTGTGTCCAACCTAATTAGCACTGTGTCCAGCCTAATTAGCACCACCTACCAACATGGTTAAGTGCTTTGGGTGCAGCAACACTCATATGCAAGTCTACAGCTGCTGCTTCCTGTGCTCTGCTAAGTCCTGTACTCTGTTGCATGGTTTAGAGGTGCCATGTCATGTTTTTTTAACATGAAACACAGGTAATTTTATTGTACTGTTTCCAAGGCAATGTGAAACTTCACTCACTGATATTTTTCCATACATTTTCTATTTAAATAAATAGGAAAAAATGCTTAGCATACCAAAATACTAGAATAAAATGTGTTTAGGATACTCTTATACACTTGTCTAAAAAGAACCCAAACAATAAGAATAGCTGGGTGAAAAGAAATCCCTAGGTCTCTATGCTCAGCTGTTCATTTAAGCGCTGACTCTCCGCTATCTTGTCTCTGGGGCAGCAATTTACAATTCTGTAAGATGTTACTATAAACTGCTTAGTAGCAATGCTATGTCCATTTGCACAAGCATGAATGACGATCCAAGGTGTGAAGCAACAGCAAATCAGCCTCTGCTATTTATATATGACCTTAGGGAAGTACATCTGCTTCAGGGCATAGCTTTGAGAGTTTTTGTTTTCCAGAAAAGATTCTGTGGCATTTTAAACCCATTCAGCTTCTCATATAAACTGGTAGAGCATGCCTATTTCAAGCTAATACATGGACACATTAAGCACTGTAATGAAATACATAATTCCTACAAGCAACTAAACTGGGCATTATCAGCTAGCAGTTTACTGTGTCATGGCAGAAGAAATCTTGAGAGATTTGAAGGATGCAGTGATTGCCTCCAGGAGGGTATTCCATATGTTGAGGGTGACCAAAAGGACACCATTAACACAATTACAAGAAAAGCAGATGGACTAGATAAGCAGACTGTGAGAGAAGAGCACAGCACATGACAGGAAAAGACAAAGTTTGTGAAGTGTTTTGGTGCAATTGAGAACACAGCTGAGCTGACAGAGCACCCAGCTGCTGCTGAGAGGGTAGGCTCCATGGGCATGCAGCAGAACAGCCAGGCAAACCCTTACAAGAAGTGGTGAATACTTCTATGACAGGTTGGCTCCCACATCTGGCTCTTTGGGGTGCGAGATAAGCATCAGTGTTGGCATAGGGAAAGTCATAGGAATCCAGGACGAGGGGAGAGGAAGGAGGCACAGCACTACCCCTTTGGAAGCAGCTAGCTATTAGCTTGGCTTACCTCTATCGTCAAAATCAGGTCACGGCTCAACAGCTAGCAACAGTACCACCTAAACCAGCGTAAGCCATTGCTGCCCTGCAACTACTTATCTCTCACCACTTGTATCTGCCCCTGACCTAACCCCTCATTGGCACCAGCAGAAGTGCTGTTTGATAGACCAGACTGGAGAAATAAGGCGGCTGAAAAAGCTGCCTCTCCTCCCTCCCCCGTGTTACTTTTCAGCCAAGTTGGGTTCCTAATCTGGATTACTGCACAGCTGAGCAAAATAACTGTGCCAGCAAACTTGTAGGGATATCAAAGAGACAGGAGTAAATGGCTGGGACTGTCTTAGGCCAGCACTGCTGCCAAAAAAAAATTGTCAAACTGTGCTCTCAGAGGGATAGAGGGCTTGCAGAGACAGGGAAATCTACGAAGGTACACTAGAGAGGGAAGTACAAGAAGGAGCCACAGAAATAGGCCAGGGAGATAAGTGTAACAATAGTGTTTCAAGGGACCTCTTTGACAGGTCAGGTCAGACGTAGGAAAAAAAACTGTCACAAGCAGGATGAGAGATAACAAAAGCCCAAAAAAGCGTATCTGTGATGTGGACAAAGATAACGAGACTTTGGAGAAGAAAAGGAAACAAAATTCATACACATCAAGATAAACAGGTTAAAAAAATCAGAGTGGAGTCAAAGATGACTCCCAGGTTATAGGTCTGATTGACAGCGAGTAATCATGTGCCTTCCAGACACCATCAAAGTCCCTACCCAGGAGAAAACAGGGGTCCTTGTGTAGGGACTGCAGATGGTGTTTCAAGTCAGGACGGTCTCTGAAACATTATATGACAGTCCCTCAACAGGCGGAAGCTCTCAATTCTGAATGAGTTCCTATGCGTTTTTAAAAATGAGCTTAAAAGCTAACATACTTAAAAGTGTACCTGCTCATAATGTTAGATGTGGCCAGTATTGACAGTGTTGCCAAGGAGGACAGGGACCAAAAATTGTTGGGATGTTTTGCAAACTTTCATATGAGAATTCAAAATGAGCCAAAGCCGCATCTTTTAGCCTTTACCTTTTTGACAGGAGAAGGGGTATTTAGATTCAGAAGCCTAGACTTTGCCTCCAGTGTAATTTTGCTATCGTCAAAAACTAGAACTATGGCTAAGAATGTTTAAGAGCTGGTTTTGATGACAAATTATTACATTGGGCTGGAAAATGAGTCCACATTTGTCTGTTTCAGTTATGGAATAAAAAAGTAAGCCATTCTCACTTTTTGAAGTTACACTGAACTTCTAGAGATATTTTCATGCAATCTTGTCTCCTTCAGTGCCATCCAGTGGAATTAATGTGAAATATCACAGCTATGCACACAGAGGATATACAAAAATACCACTGCACACAAAACAGCTCTGTATTTTCAGGAGGTGCTGTTCATACCAGGTAAATTGCAGGTTGTCAGGGATATTGGTATAACAATAATGAAAAACAGAGCCATGATTTTCAATAGCAATAATTCAAATTAGGTTTGACACTGTTGCCTGGAGTCTCAGGAAAGCTCCTTATATCATTTCTAAAATAGTTATTTGTGTCTGCAAAATATGTAGCACATACAAAATTCATACTGGTACAGCATGGTATAAAGATTTAATAGCATCCATTTGCGTAATGCAGCTATCCGCAACCCAAGCCAGTAAAATATTAGTTGCAATTTTTCTCTTTCTCCAAGGCACGAATAGTTTGACTGAAGGAGCAAGGGTGTCTAGATTTACAGGTTCGTACACTCGCAATAATGCAAGTATTTTTAAAACATATTCACATATATATATTGTATTAGATATGTATGTGGACATGCATATATGTGTGTGTGCATATATACGTACACACAAATAAAAGTTCAGTATGTTGTAGCCTCATTATAGATTCTTTTTTCAGGTAAGGTATTCTTGCCCTTTTAGTGCTTTCCTGAATCCTCTTGAATTACAATGAACTCACGCCAATATTTGCATTAAGATTCTTAATGCTCTTTTCTTGCTTTTTTCCAACTCTAGGGTAGAGCTGTCTGCCAAAGGCCTAAGGCTTCCTACCTAAAAACTCTAAAGATGGCTTTGCAATATGGATTTCTGCAAACAAATGGATTTCTACCTCTTTTGTTCCTTTATAGCACACAGAAAAGACAAGAAAACATCTTATACAAAATTAGAAGGACGGAATATTTTCTTGGTGTTACTTACCCTAGCAGTTGCTTACTGCAAAGGAAAAATCTATTGAAATGCTAATGTCTCTGTGCTCACAGAGTTTTCACTTTCCCTTCTCTAGATCTCTGTTCAAATGCCAGTGGTTTCTCTGTCAATGCTCCCCTTTCCATCACTGCTTGTCCCTTTGCTCAGAGTTGAGACTTGATTCTGTGTGTCTTTTTCTGCTCTCTCAACACACGCTGGCTTCCAGATCTATCCCCTCTCATTTCTCTTAGTCCTAGGCTCCTGGCATACAGTCCCCCTCATCCATATGCACTTGTCTTGTTGTCTTGAACTCTTCCTTATTCATTTCTCCTTGAGAATTTAATTTCCTCCCTCACCTAATTCCAGTATCCTTTCCCTTTTTCTCACAGGTAAACCATTTTTCCCCCCTAGTAGTTTCAGTCTCACCATGTCCCCTGCATCAATTCTTATTGCTTCCCTCCCCTCAGTCAGGTCCTTGTCCCCTCATCATTCCTATCAGGCACACTCAAGCACCAGTGAAGAAGAGAAAACAGCAGCTTTTGGGGAGCACCAGGAACTGTCTCTGCAGCCTCACTTCCAGTCCCCAGTTCCCTCCCAGTCCAGCATGGCTCTTTTGTGCCCTGCAGCTCATAGGCAGAGTAGGCTCAACTGCAGCAGTAGCAAGGATGGTGGGGGCACTTGCTAAGTCAGGAATGTGGAAAATTCATTTCTTCAAAGGCTTATAAATTTTTCCAAATGTAGTCATAAGATCAGAAAACACCTACCCCAAATTCAGGTTTTCATGACAAATTCCGAATCTGCTCTAGAGCATAAAGGCATTTAAGCACTTCAGATACAGTTATCTCCATAATATTTTATCCTAGACAAAGCCCTTTTTTTCCCTGCCTTTTTTCTTAGATCATGGTTGGTAGCAGGAAAGTCATCCTAAACTTCCACCTGTAGCACGGACAATTTCATGCCAAGCAATGGATGTTTAGCAAGTTGTATGCTTTAGTTTAACAAACTCATATAAAGGGAAATAACTGACAGCCCTACTGTAGGCATGGCTGTATGTTTCAAGTATAATGTATTATTAAATGCAAAATAGTACTTCAAGCTAGTGGTAAGAGCACAGGTGTAAATGAAAATAATTATCAACTCAGCTCTTCATTTTTACCTTTAGTTTTATCCACTGCAACAGTATGTTTTCCTCAGTTGAGAAGTCTCAGGAGAGTGGATGACTTTATAATCCAGAGCGGTTTACAGTAGCGTAACAGTAGCATAACTGTGGTAGAATAAAAACACAGATTTACTCTAACTTTCCTTCCATTAGCAGCCTTACGTAGTCATTCATGCTCTTTTAGCAAGTATTTCCTGTCTTTCTAAGAATTACTTTAAATGATAGTATCTAATACTCTTCCACAATCTCAGGTAATTAGATCAGAAGGTAAACGCGCATTTCCACATCATCTGGCTTACTGAACAGTAACGACTAGCTGCCTTGGCACATGCAGACATGTTACCCTGGAAGTACTGTCCCTTGCCTGGCTAGGAGACCTTCAACGCTTTGCTCCAGCACAAGTACATTATCTTAGGAAACAGCAAAAGGTCTCTTTCCCTTCCTGTTTCAAGCTGCATTCCTAACGAACACAAGCCAGGCCTCACAAGTGCTTGCTTATTACTTATTGTAAAGACCGACCTACAGATGATGGTGCTCAGAGGATTTATTGTGCCAGGCCAGTAAGATCCCACTGCTATTACCCTTCTGTGGCAGTAACTCTGAGCTTCATCTCTTGCATTGCTGTGATGTTAAGGGCACACTTCTCATATTAAGCTGAATAAAGAGCGTCACTAAATATTAACCTTAACTGCACAGACCATAATTGAACTCAATGGGGCTGCTGCCCTCTGTGTTTCAGCGGGACTTGACTCCAGAGAAATAATAATTCACTAGTTTACAAAGGCAGAAATAAACTTTCTTTATTATACAGCAAGTGCAGGTGCAATACTGTGATTATAGACACTGGTATGATTCACCTTGAGATTATAGTTGTATCTTGCCAAAAGAAGCTATTATCAAGCCCCAAACGACTCTAACAACACTGCTGTCAATGTGGTATTTAGAAGTTCTTTCCCTAGTGGGAACAAAAACATCTCTTTTCTTCCAATCTTGAAAATTAAATGCACAGTATTAGCACCATCAATGAGGTGTTTAACTTCAAAATTGCCTTTCCTGGTGAGAATGAAAACACTACTTGTTTCCTTTTTTAAAATTAACGGCCGTGTTTTCTCTTTTTTCTACTAAATGTACTTTTTTAATCAACCTGAGACACAGTATGTCTCTACTGCTCAGAGAGCATTGCGGGTATACAGCTACATGTGTCTCTGTGTGCAGGTGCATGACACCCCGCACTCTGTGGCTGGGATCTAGCCCGTCCCCAGTATGATGCAAGCGCAGTTGCCTTTGTCCCAAAAAAAACCAGGCTCTGTTGATTCAGAAGGAGCATTAATTAACCCCAAACTAACAGCACAACGTGTCAGAAAGGTGCCAGACCACAGAATTTGCTCACTACAGCCAAAACCTGTTGTGTGTCATGCCACAAGTGTGAAGGACTCTGACTTTTCTCCAGCTGTCACCTATACTTGCATTCACCCATGTGGTCAGTGGGCAAAGAAGAGAAATGACTCTCAGTTCATTTGTCCTCTAAAATTGGCCAAGGAAAAGTTGTTCTAATCAGTTCTTGAGCCACTCTGGTACCAGACAATGTATTAGGCTCTGTAGCTGTACTGAGTATTCGATGCTCCCTAGAACGACGCTTTTAGAGGAGCCCAGGTCTCACAGGTGAGACCACATAATCTTATGTGGAGTAACCAAGAGCAGACACAAACCTCTATGATGTGGAGGCCCATCTCCGATGTTTGGCATCAGGAGGTGTCATTTACACAGCAGCACTGGAGATACGACTTCTGGGATCCCTCTGAGTGTACGGCATTGCCCCTGCCACTCTCTGGAGCCCAACCCTCCCCAGCTCCTATAAGTGGTGTATTACCAGCTCAGCATGGACTGGTCCTTAGTAGTTTCACTTGGCAGCTCGGGTGGTTGCAGAGGAAGACAGGGCGTTCGTGGTTGTGCTGCGTGCTCTGCTACCTTCACAAAGTTACTGGCAGTTCAGCTACAGCTATCCAGGCCTGCTTGAACTCCTGTCCTCCATGAGGGGCAGGTCTCAAGTATGGGCCAAGCCTCAGCTGGCTTTGTTAGAAAGAGAACTGGTTCACTCAGGACTGCGAACAAAAAGGCTGGTAGCACGGATGACCTCATCTTGAGCGCAAACTCAGACCTGTTTGCCAGTGATTCCATTCACCGTTGCCTTTTAGTGTCTCTATTGACCCTGAAATCAAGAATCATGGTATCACGGAGTCAGAGGTGTAGGAGACAGGCCCACCCCATCTCTAGCTGAAAACCCTAGTGTGACAGATCACGTCCTTCGAATATTTCAGGCTGTATGACCAGATAACCACACACAGGACTGATTACCATCTGGATACAGATGCCACACCAGTGATGACCACAGTGCTGTTTCTGCACATTCTGACGTCATTTCTGAACAAACCCATTGCTCCAAGACACCCACACCAGACGGCACACAAACCTTCTGCCCTTTTCTTGCTCTACACGCAAATACAAAACAACGAGCTTGCCAGGTCTCATCACGCTCATGACTGTTCGCTTGCTCTCAGCCACCAACTATTCTTACCAATGTAAGAGAGAACATCGGGTGGGTTAACCAAGTAAGTGAAGGAAAAACACTTCCACTCTAACAATGGACAATGAGAAAAAGCGTCTAAGCCTACAAGCACCACCTCGGCAGACTGAGGCTTGGGATGATGTCCCAGCATGCCTAGTACTTTTCACACAGAATTCTCCAGTTCTTTTTGAATAAAGTTCTAGGGTAAACTTTTCCGATGTAAAGACAGCCTACAAAGTTGCACAAGCAGCTTTCTGAACCCTTCACAGCCAGCAGCCCCATACTTAGACTGCCTCGTTTATTAATGTTTCCTCCAAAATACTACACCAACCCATCTTGCCAGCACCTCCCTACCACACGCCAAGGGGGCAACAGCATGAATCGATCCCACAAACTCTGACCTCAGCAAGGTAGGAATGAAACAGCAAGCAGAATTATGAAACAAAACCAGCATTTTTGCCCACACTTCTACCGGTGGTAACTCATGCAGACGCCAGATCTCTTTTCCCCTCAGAAACTGAAAGGAGGGGGGAGAAACAGCAGTCTGACAAACTCAAGGGCTGAGGACGGCAGGCAAAGAGCTTTCCAGAAGCACAGCCTCCCGAAAGCACGAACCTGCTTGAACGCACCAACGTGTGAGAAAAGCCCAGGCTTCGGCTACAAAACAAAAAAAGAAAAAAGAAAAAACAACAGCAAAACCAAACAGAAAAGCTAAAGGGGAAAGAAAAAACCCAACGCAACCCGTAAGGGAGAGTAAAACGGCGGGCTCAAGGACGGGGCAAGCCGACC